>JBCFXI010000350.1:0-187836 GCA_038496175.1 Ampulex compressa | reverse complement strand
TATATATTTTTTAATAAATATATTTTTCAAATAAAAAAAAATATATTTTAAAAATACGATGTTTTATATGAGAGTTGAGAACCTGTGGAAGAATATCTTAGTTCTTTTTACTCGTAAATAATTATATATAGATAATTCTAATTTATCGTAGATTTAATAGCCGACTTTGTTTTTATTAAAAAATTCGCTTTGGAAATCAGAGAGGTGATGTTCTGATTCTTGTTACATATATATAGAGAGAGGGAGAGAGAATATTTCCAATAGTCAGCGAAGTAATAAAACGACACTGGTTTATTCTATTTCAGTCAGATTCTTGATATTTCCTAACAAGGCCAGAGTGTCCGTCGTCGATTGTTCTGTCCGTCCACGAAATTTATGTAAATACGCGGAGCCAGGATCCAAAAGGAGCTAAACAACCTGTCGTAAGCCAGTTCCAGGAGAAGAATGTAGAATTCCCCTGCGGTACCCTTTTGCCGCTCCACAATTTCCATGGCATTTATGTCGTTTGCAGTTTTGGTGGGGAATTTCCATGACAGATGCTCGATTTTGCCAACCAGGAAGTATATCTCGTCCGCGACGCAGACGCACTCCCTGATATCCTCGATGAACGTCGCGATTAGCGATTTATTCAATTTCGGCATTATCCCTTAAGACAACATAATACGATATCTTAAAACATAAAATACAATCTAAGATAAAAAGCATGGATTTGGTTATTGTACACGGATTTGGATATAGGCATGGATATATTATAAAATATATACATTTGGTTATTCTGTAAAATAGATCGATCATTACCTATTGACAGTGTAACGATCGTTTAAACATATCCCATAAACTTTTCTTATATATGCACTTCTTATAAGTCATTTCACGATTCGATTCAACGCTCCTTTTAGTTCAACATAATTCGATCCTATTATCAATATATGACATCAATGATAAATTCATCAATGATAAAAGCAACGATGCAACTATAGGTTAATACTCCAGCACAGACCAACGCGAAGTTGTAGTTTCTCTAAAATATTTTTTAGCCGAGTCAGTATTCCACGTCCTCCTGGGTGTAATATATAAATAATATACGAAGACAATATACCAACAATGGCGATTCTTCGATATTATTTCCAAGCTGGAATTGATTCTTCTAATTCAGGACACAGGATCTCGAGAGGGCGGTCGGAGCCTTTCGACGGTTATCGGTCTTATCGCCATTCTCCTCGAACATATTCCCTTCCTCTCCTTCCTCTTCGCCCCCCTTCCTCGCTTTCTCCACCCTCAGATTCGCCGATGGCAAATGTTACTGCCCGATTTGTCGCGCGAAAAACTTCGCCGATTTGTATCCCAGGAATAGGCGATGTCGGTCCTCGACCCGAGAATGTCCGTGCAAACATCGAGGATGAATCGGCCTTCTTCCGGCCTGGGAGCAACGCTATTTCATTTTGGTTACCGCCGAACTTACGAATTTTCATCGACGATTACCAGAGCCATCGTTCATGGAATACTTGGACGGCCACTTCCAAGGACCAGACACTACCTTGCGAACGATCATTCCGCCATTTTGTGGATCACTCTGCACTTCGAAGCGTAATAAGAAAATTGCAACTACATTGAGAAGCTGTGCTTCTTTACAGGAGTAACGAAGCACGCGGATAATGTGCTCCTTTCATCGCGACTCTTCAAGGAGAAAGAAGTTTCTCGGTATGTGGTAACGTGATCGTTCCAAATGAGCGCGGATTGACACGAATGGCATAAATCATCGAATTGCTCGCTGCGAATCCTCGTATCGTACGATCGATGCGGTTACATCGAGAGTCCTTCCACTCTCCCCTACTCCTAGGGAGGATGGTCATTGAAAGTCTTGATAATTCCAAGGCCTCGAAATATGCGTAAGGCAGCTTGCTCCAAATTTCATTTTCATCAAACGCCCAAATCGCGTTAGGCGGGTTAAGTTGCATAACGAACCTGCCCCTGGGCTTTGCCTCGGTGTTTAACGGACGGGAAGGGGAGAAAGACGCGGAGAGAAAGAGAGAGAGAGAGAGAGAGAGAGGAGAATGCGAATCGATCGTTGGCGGAGCAAAGGTGAAGTATCATTCGGTACCATCTCCCTGGGTTTAGACGTGCAGCGCAACGTTCTGAGTCACGACAAGTATGAAACATTTCGTACGTCATTCCGTACACGCCTAACTACGACCGACAACGCTCATCGGGGATATATCATTTCTCCCTGGCGCGCATCCGGCCGAAACTTTGGAACGACTAGTTTACGGAGTTCGTGAAACCACTTGAAATTCCCAAGCTCAGGAACGTCGTTTGTCCTCGTTCCGTCGCCGAGGCCCGCCAAATTTAACCCGAGATTATTGCCACTATTCGACATTGCTTTACCGCCGCCTTGCACGCAAAACCTATCGGCGCCCAGTACACGCCCAGCACGCGAGTGCGGGATTCTCGTCCAGCGTGCCGGGCCCTTTGACGCGGCCACTCCACCTTTCGAGACATCAGCTCGTCCCAAAAGTGTCTCTGACCGTCTGCACGCGGCTACCTTACCCGCTGATGTTTATGGAAACGTGATATCTAATCCGTTGTATGTTGTAGTGCTGATCCTTCTGTCGTCTTTGAGTCGTATGTATGATTTGATGATTTTTTTTCCATTATAAGCAGAGGTCTAGCACTATTGTATTAAGTGATCATGGGAAAAGTAGTGATCTAAAACCAGAAGTAGGTTTAAGTTTAAGATGGATTGATAATATTGATACTTTAACACTATTGTATTAAGCGATCATGAGAAAAGTAGTGATTTCAAACCAGAGATAAGTTTCAATTTAAGATATAAATGAATAACACTCATACATATTCGATATCAAATCGTTTTACTAGAAAACAATGTTGATATCCTCTCGCGGACTAATTAGTCCCTAAATAAAACACGCGCCCGACTAGGAACTCTACTGCGCTTAGGTCGCCCTCGTTGTAATACATTACGATCGCCAATAAGCGAACAGCGGTACGATCGACGCGTTATCAACTCCAGCCACGAGCAGCGATTTCTGCAAAGCCGAATACTCGGATTCCGGTCGACGAGCGGCCCCAATGAATATCGAATTATTCCAATCCGCGCGGGTCAAGAGCTGGACGCTGGAAGTCCGATTATTAGGATCCCCCTCGTTGGATCGTTGAGCGCGAGTACCGCGACTCTTACGCGGGACTGTACCCCGTCTCCTGGTAGCTACGTACTCTGTAACTTCGCAGATTACCATCTATATGGTGCCGGGGACCGCCCAAAGTACATTAGTGGAAAACCACGGGAGATCTACGAGTGAGCGCGGAATATTCGAGGGCGAATGAATTATGCACCGTTCGAGAATCGGGGGCCTGCAAATAGCGGGGGATTATAATGGGCCGGCGGACAATTTATGGTGTTTAGACCGTAGCCCAGCACGTTTCCTGGTTACGCGCCTCCTATTTTTCTTCATCAATCGGCTGCGCTGCTCCCTGGAGATATTCCTTGCTGGAGAAGACCTGATGGGTTAACCCTTTGCGCTCTTATGTCGAGTGTGGCTCGACATCGTGTTTTCTTTTTTATCCATACTTTTATATATACTTTATGAATAAATACAAAATTTAAAGTTTCGACAATTTTCAATCGGATACCCGTGTTTTCCGTAAAAATGATTCCTTGCTCGAAAACAGGGACAGCCTCTGTAAAAAAAAAATACAAACGGAAAAGTGGTGATGTAAAGCACGAATATCTTGCGATCGACGCTACTGTATGTTCCTGACGGACGAGCTTTTTTTGGACGCTTGATTGCCTAAAAAGTGCGCGTATTCGTTCAACGGTTTTTCCTGTTTGTAAAAAAAAAAAGAAGGGAAAGAGGAGGTTTTTCCTGTTCGCGAAGTAAAAGGGATGAAAAGGGTGATCGAGGAAAATCAATGTAGCCGCGTATACGGAGTGGCATTAAAGGTTCGATCATTCGGGCTCATAAATTGGGCGCTACGCAGCGGCGGTATATCGACGAACGATCTCCCGTGGGCAGAGCGGCGCGGTCACGATGCCAAATTTGCATTGAATATTCATATTCGTTATCCGTCGTCCGATCGGCGCTAAGGATTAAAGTGGTGAATGGGATAATGATGCGAGCCGCCCCCTTGTACCTTTCTCAACTTCCTTTTTTATGAAACAATAGTATACAGATATCTATGGTAAATTCCATTTGTAATAATTCGTGTTTATATTATTTACAGAAATATATAAATTGGTGAGCTCGTATCTGCTTTACCCCCCCACCCCCCTTTTCCACCTTCTTTTGCCTTTATTCTTTCTCCTTCCCCCCCCCCCTTCCCCCTCTTCTTTGTAATTTGGTCTCACAGATTGTCGCGGCTTGCGGCCAACTCGCGACGCTAAAAATCTACCTTACGATCAGGGCTTCGCAGAACGGAAAAATTAGGCAGGGAAGATGACGGCGCATCTCGGCTCGTTTCGAGATTCCATTCTTTACCCCCTTCCTTCCGGAAGCGGCGCTCGTAATTCCGCGGCCGCTGAGGGGCGCGGTTAAACAAGCTTTCGCGCATTATTAATGCCTCGGGCGTACGGCTATTCGCAAACAATCTCCAGCACCGAGATGGGGATATTTTCGCAAACAATTCCCACGCAGCACAGTCGCCAGATCGGTGTTTCCATAAACTCGGCCGCGCTCTGGCCGACACCTTTATCGTACTTTCGCGAGCCGACGTACTCCGGCAAAATCTGTTACTCGAAATGCTAGTCATTCGAATCCAGGCGGAACTTCCGACTGCGTTTCGATATAGCTCCGTCGTATTTCCTCGCAGTGAATAGAAATTGTCGCGGTTGTGCGTAGCTCGAGTTGCAGGCACTCCCTGTGCGACTACGTTCGGCCAGCTCGTTTATGGTATAATTGATTTTCAACGGACAGCTTCTGCGGGCGAAATTGGCGCTGTGTATATTGTCTATTGAGAGTCGCGCGCTTTTTCGAGAAGCCGCCTTGCGAACGTGTCGATGAATGCTAACGGATGTTGGAAGCTGGTTACGAAATTGGTTGGAATCTGGTTACGAAACACTGACGCGAGATTTTGGGTTTGATACGTTGATTCTTATGAAAGATCTCAGCGACTTGGAATATGTGAGGTTGACAAGAGACTGGTATATGACTTTGTAGGTATGGATTTTTTCTTACACATCCCGCAAGTTCGATTCTCAATGCGTGCTGCGATGGAATCAGTATATCATCTGTTTTCACGTTCACCCTTTCCAGCACTAATTATCATTCAGAATTACTCCCGACTCTTCTCTTCCTCGAAATGTATACGAATTAAACAAATGGTTGTAAATTACAAGCGCTCGCAAGGACCATTTGTTTAACCCAAATTATAGTTTTTTAGGGAGGAAATTAAATTTTGGATAATTTATAGGTGCTCGATTAGTGGAAGCAGATTATACGGATGATGCCAAGTGACATCGTTGTGCTGGAAAGGGTTAAACTTTACCATGATTAAAAAATGTCCTTAGTTCAGTCCGTTGTATGAAGAATTCTGTACAAATAATAACTACATTTTGAGCTTGCTCCAATATTCGTTGTCACGTTTGCATGGCTGCAGTCGACGCAGAATCATTTTCCCCAAGCTTAACGATTACGCCTTTGAGCTTTGCGTTCGCAAACATCGCGTTTTAATATTCGCCGAATACTTCTCCTCGCTGGAAGAGAAAAAGAAAGTAAAAAACAAGTAGAAGCGCGCAACTGTCGCCGATCGAGCCCTGATCGATATCGCTTAATAAACGTTGCAAGGGCAAAATACTATTTCGGTGGCGATACCTTAACGGCTAATTACGATCTACGCCCGTGCTATTAGATAACGTACCTTATGCTATCCACGAAATGAAATTGGCCGTGAAAAAAGGAACGAGAAATAAGCGTGCGCCTCCGCCTTCTTGCAGCTGCTCGATAATTGGAACGGTATTTTGCCCCTCGCTTTCCTTTACGATTAAACAATAATAATTCGTTACGATCGTCGCGCAACGACGATCTCGATCTTCGTGCGTAATTGCGCTCGACGCGAGCCCCTCCTTATCAAGGCAAGAACACTATTATCTCCACCTTGAATTCCATTGCGCCTCGGATCCCTCGCGCGATTATCGAACCTTCTCGCACCTCCCGCTAGACTCAGGTCGACGAAGGCCGATTTACATCCGATTCCCTTCGTATCGAGAGGAGGTCCTTCGCGGTGCAGCCTCGGTGCTTATACGTGGTTTAGGAAAAGGAAGATCATCCGACGTGAAGGGGAACAATCGAGAGAGAGAGAGAGAGAGAAGGAGCCAGGACGATCGACGAGGAGAGCGTGTCTGGAAAAATCGTCGGAGCCTTTAATCCGAATAGCATAATTGAATTCGCCACTCAACTTTGTTCCCGGGCTATTCTATCGTCCCAGAGGCGTAGGAAATGTTGATTGCGTAAGTCAATGTTTGAGCGCCTCTATGGAGGAGCGCTAGGGCGGGAAAGGTTGAAAATAGAAAAGCCAACGATTGTTCTTAAGCTGTCCATTGTGTTTTACCTCCGCGCCCGCCTTTGTTCGCACCTCTCGCTCCCCTTGGTGTTCAGCGGTTATTCAGAAGCTAAACGACGCGCCGGTGTTTCGTTGGTAAATGGGAGGAGACCGATTTATGATTTTGCACTCTCTTTGGGATCCTGATGGGATCGATCTCGAAATCCTCCCAAGTTCATCCCGCGTTTTATCCACGTTTAATCCCTCTTGTCCCGGCGAAGGATACGAAGGGAGAACAGCTGCCGGGCCGAGGCTCGTTATTGCGCGGTCCTCGAAGGAAAAACAAAGTTAATTAAGTTCCTTTTTCAACATTCGGCCTGGCATAATGTTGAACGAGTGGTTAAAGCACAGCCGGTGGCCGCCTCGAATCGTTCCTATTTTCCCCCGGCGTTTCTGGCCAGCTGCTCAAAAATCGTTTAATTTTCGAAACGAGCCTGGGCTATTCAGCGGGCTTGGAAAAAAAGAGGGATATTAGAAAGGCGATCCGCGGTTGAATCCGTTAGCGGGGCAAACAAACGTGCGGTGCGCGCTCTTGCGGCAACGATAATATCGCGAGTGTTCCTGAAACGATCGTACGTGTACCCGGCTGATGGACATTACGCTGTATTCCTGGCTGAAGGAATTTCAAGAAAGTGTACGTGTGCTCGCGAGGGTCATAGGTGTCTCGGGATTCCTCGCTTCTATCTCGCGCGCTCCAATTCAATCTCGAGACCCCTTACTGGCCCGATTAGTTTCCTTTCAGGTTCGAAAGCCGCGATACGCTCCTCAATGGGCTCTTAGTCAAGCCAAGTTGGGCCACGGAAATTACCGTGTACTTTGTCTAAACGTTGTACGTCTGTTGAGAAACACGCAACGGATACCATCGAGCAGTTTATTAACGAAGGTTTCGCGATTCTACCATCGTGCATCGAACATCCGCGTATCTCCTCCCGCCTTTAACGAGCGAAAGATGTGAATCGACGCGTGGATGAAGGAGAGTTAACCTCTTAGGCACGGCTGAAGTTCGCGCGAGGATGCTTCTGTGTAGTGTGAGATCGAGAATGCTATGATATGCACTCTGCGTGAGTACATTGGAATTTAGTTTTTAATCGTTAAATTATGATTTTTTTATAAATACATGACGACATATACTTTAACTTTAATAATTCCCTTGCATAATTGGACAGTTTATTTTGGAAGTGGTGTAAGTTCATTTTTAAAAAAATGAGATATCGCGTGATTTATGCTTAATTTGGTGCAAACCTTTTGTTTACAACTAGTTAGTATTTAATACCTTAAAGAACACCAACGCTTTGTTCAATTTGATATTTTATAATTAATTTATCGATTAATTTTCTCGAAACGAGAGAAAATGAACTTACAACCACTTTCAAAATGATCCAATACGATCGAGTATGATATATTTGAAAACTTTTTCTTTCCGAGCTTTTTTATCCAAACTTATATGAACAGCGCGCATTTCAGATCGCAGTGTCGAGCGAATGATAGAGAAATTTCTTATACCATCCGATACTTTTTCGGAAAGAACCAAGTACAGAAGGAGCGAAAGCCACTAAAGCGGCTCCTCGTACACAGCGATGGCCTCCGCGAAAGTCAGCATAGCTGCGCGTCGTGTCTAAGAGGTTAATTCTCATGGGCAATGGCACCTATAAAAGAGAACGCGTCCCTCATCGATAAGGAATAAGTGGCCCCGGCGCCAGGGGGATATCGCGTTCACAAATGAATCCATTAAACAACGCTCCGCTTGACCCCCGGCGAAAGACGCCCTTTAAGCTCCGAGGCCCTTTTTATCGTCCCCTTTAAGCGGAAATCAAGATCGTGAGGGGCATGGGAATCCACGTCTCGCATTCATTCGCGTTTAAGCTTCGCCCGTGACTCCGCCTCGGGCTCGTAAATACCAAATCAACGATTCTTTTCCCCCGGCAGTTTATCCTGCTCGCTGTTCTCTTGACCGGCTCGAACGGGATCTAATACGTCGATGCAACGTAAGACGTTTCCCCTCTGCGGGACCAGTAACTCTTCTTCCCCAGGAACGGACGCTGCAGATTCGAGCGGTGGAGGCGAGCGACCGAAGGGGGTCCCCTCTCTAATTCCCTTGGCGCGGGCCAGGAAACGGATGAGCCTCCTACGGCGGATATCAAGCCTCGAGTGCAACGCGGTTAAGCTCGAGAGTGTTCAACGCGAGGACGATAAAGTAACCCCTTTAAAGGGCGGCTCCTCCGTGGCAGAGGGTCGTTTCGATCGAGCAATACCCGGGAAAGATTTGGAAACTTTGCTGGCGATACTTTTGGCGATAAATAATGCCCGCCGACTTAGTTCCGCAACTCCGCCGGCGCTTCTCGTGACGCCGGGTAATTATGATACTTGCGCGAAGATTGGCGCGAAGATTGTGGGGAATCTGCATTCTAGGTGTTTTACAATAGGACACCTCGGTTTGTCGTATACAGAAGTGTATATGTCTGTGCGCGGGAATGTTTTTTCGCCTTTTAATTGACTCTGCGCATGCGCAAAGGGCGAATGCTTTATTAATATCCCTCTCTTATAATTTCGTCGAGCTATAGTTTCGTGGATCCGTACCGTAGCTATAGCTATAGTTTCGTAGAAAATATAGTCCAGGGAATCTTCATTAAGTGTATCCTAATAAATATCCCTTTCTTATAATTTCGTTGAGCTATAGCTGTAGTTTCGTAGAAAATATAGTCCGGGGGATCTCGATTAACGCGTTGGATAATTAAAGGTGAGACAATAGCGTGGAAAAAAAAGGAGCGCTGATTCATGATAAATGCAGAGAGCAAACTTCGCGAAATTGAGCGCGAAATCATTTTCGCAAGGTGACCGGTATTCGTGTCGGCATCGATCCCGGAGAGTCCGCTAACGTGCTTTCGTGGCACCGTTACGTTGCTATGGGAAAAAATGACATTTACGAATCGCGTCCCGGCGTGCCGAAGTCGCGCAATTCCATCTGCATACGTTTCCGCGGGTCTTACTCGAAGGAAAAAGGCTAGGAAGCTGTGAAAATGGGTGTAAAGCGATTACGTCAATTATACCAGCCACGGTGGCCGCTGGCGGATTGGCGGAGGAGTGAAAAGTGCGCGGCCGATTTTATGCAGATCGACAAATACCTTGGCGCCGGGTTAACAAAAAGTATCGCGCGACCGACGCGGATGCATCGAGTATCCTGTTCTCGAATATTCGCCAGAGTTTGCGCGCCTGGAATTTGCGATTGGTTGCCTCGCCTTGCACCCAATCGCTCGCCCTGGGAGTCTCGTTTATGGAAATACAAGGGGTTTTACTCATGGCGCAGCGATCGCGCCGAAAAGGTCGATGCGATTCGTGGAAAATTAGCTCGATGCGTTGCGCGCGAAATAAGACGGGGCTTGGAATTAATCGATTCGGTTTTTGGTATCAGCAATGAGGAAGCGGTGTGTTCCGAGGCTATTAAATTCGGTATCGGGAAATTATCACAAATTTGAATTAAGTAGAGCTCTCACCGCGCCTCGGCCCCGAGCACTTGGGATTTTCGATTCTACCGATAATGGATAGAATCCATTATGAGGCTTCGAATATTATTTGCATTCGATCTTTCCTCGAAAACGACGTCGCCGCAGATAATGGATTCTTCGACTGGTTTTCCTAAGATGCTCGCGGATTAATGCGATGGATTAGCAGACGCGAAACGGACTGTGCGTGTCCCTCGACTGCTCCAACTTTACGAGGGACACTGCAAATCGATAAGTCGATCCACGATCGATCCTTCGATGTACCGTTTTCTCGAAAGGCGAGGAGGATCTTCATCGAACGGCTGTTCGAAGAGCGACGTCGAAAGCTAGGCTCGCGTAAATAGCGAGCGATAGGTTTGAATTTTCGGCGCGTCGGTTCCCGTTTTAATTACGCGAGGCAAACTTTGCCCTCAAATACGCTCCCTGGCCGTTTGATAAGAATAAGCTTGAGCCGCCCGGCGAATTTCATCCGCGGATCCCTTGGAATTCTTCGAGCAAAAGTGCTCTCAAGCCGACCACTCGATAACCGAGGATAGGAGATGGCCTTCCTCATTTTCCCGCTGAGTAACGTGTCCTTCGATAACAGCGATTAACATTTCACTCGATCTTACCTCCTTATTTACACTCAATGCCCTTCATCGACTCAGGCAATTATCCTCGCTGTCGGATCACAACTGCTTACACGAGTATCGTTGTTAAAATATTTTTATTTATCACACAAATTCATACTAGACTTATACTCAGGCCCGAGTCGCACGGGATCTTTACAGATTTTGATATATATATATATATATATATATACCTCTCCAAGAGCGCGGCACGATTACTTATACCCAATTAGAAATTGTTTACAACTCTATGAAACAGTAACTCCCTCGCGCAAACGCTCCCTCGTACTTTCGATATGAGTTCACGCCCGTAGAGTTTGCGAAACCGTCCCGATCCAAACGCATCCCCGCCTCGTTGCACGTAAGCTCTTATTAATTAACATCCGCTCCCGCTTATCAAACCTCGCACCACTTCCGCACGCAAGAGCGTCCCTAGTGGATCCCCGTGCCAGCTCCGCGCACGGGTCTTCCCTCGAGTCCCTCGAAGAATCATCCAGGAGACATGCTCCCACGATCGTCCACCAAAACCTCGCGAACATCCCGATAAAGTCGATCCTAGACCATAAACCACATCCGCGATCCTCTCGAGGAAGATCCAAATCGATCCACGAGATCCTCATTTCGCGGCAATCAAGGATCTCTCCTTCATCGAGCCTAGAAATCTCATCCCAGTTTCTCCCTTCTTCCGCGTGGAACGCTTTCGAGATCGATGCCGAAGGCGAGAGCCTTCGTGCAGAGGAGGACAGGAGCGAATCGAAGGATCGGCCAGTGGCACAGGAGGAGGCGCGTCCTGACATTAACTCCTGTCCTCGAAGAGGCACAGCAGGGCTGCCAGGAGGAGCGGCAGGAGGTGCCTGGCCAGGTCGTGCCGCCTGGCGGCGCGGGACTTCGTCGTTGGATTTCGAGCCTGGTCGTTCATCACGTCGCTGGATATCGCGGCGCTGTTCGGCTCCGCGGAGGGACAGCTTATCGGCACGCTCATTGTGTCGTTGCTCGACGTGGATTCTCTGGAGCACCGGCTGGCGTGGTGCGCCAGGCAGGAGGCGTAGGCTATGGCGTGGGGTATATAGCTCTGGTCGATGCTGCCGGAGAACAAGACATTCGCCAGTGGGCCAATCGCGAACACCGGTACGTCCTCGCCACCGTGGGTCGCCCATTTTCGTGGCACTCCGGCCGTCTGCAACAAAGGGGCCCTCCCTTGAGTGAATGCGAGGGAGAGAGTGGAAGGGGGAGGGGGAGGCTGGAATTTCTTGGGGGTGAAGGCGGAAGAAGCGGGACCGCGATGTCGTTTCTACTTGCGGTATGCGCTGGACCGCGCGAGGGAGTTTCGACTGGACATACCGCTGGGTCTGTTCGCTGAATTTCGTTCGCCCGGTATTAAGGCTCGCGCCCCTTCGCTCTGCTGATGTCCGATCGATTTTAAGCGAAATCGTCCTGTAGCGAGTAGGGAGGTGTTAGGGTGAAGATTATTACGTTTGGAACACTTCTCTTTGGAGTTTGATTAAGAAAGGTGAGGAAAGGATATAGTGTATAGTGTATATAGTTGGCCATCTACTGGTTTGTTTTTAAATTATAGGATATGCCAAGACTGGTGTGATCGATTTGCTTGAAATTTGAACAGCCGGTCAGTCTTTTTATTCTTTAATCGGAGACTCCAGCCTTCGCGATAAAAAAGAATTTTGTTTTAAATATTGATGTAGACTCTTTTTATAGGGTTTTTAAAAACAAACTTTTAAATGGACCACCCTTTAGAAGGTTGAATGGGATGAATGTATGTGTGCGAAAGAGGTGAAGCTATGTACAGAGCGAAAATAGGTGCTCACGGGTATTCGTACGTGTATATAGGTTGGCTCTTCGCAACGATTTGGATTACTATTACTGGGGACGACGGATTGGGGATAAATAAATATAATCGAGGTAATTGGGACGATGAATGTTTACAAGGAGTTCGATGAATGGCTGGAATATTGCGTTTCCGAATATGGTGGGTATGTACGTATCTCGTAATTCGTCTCTGCGTTTGGTTAGTGGAGATGTCGTTCAATGACTGCCAGTGGTTCTCAGACCGGACTTTCAATGGACCTCGATAGCAACCTGAGTGCATTGATTTCGACGAATTTAACGTCTGGCGAGTAATGGACGCTCTTGAAAATCGCCGATTGGCAATGTACGTTAAATATCGGTACTTTTCTCGGCTATAGAGGAGCACTTTTATTAATCATACAGCAGCAACGTACCTCCGCGTGGGGCGGGAGATTCCATAACGTTCCTTTCCCCTTTCACGAGCAAAAACCCTTCAATTTCTCCCTGCAATCAGGCCGTGCGCCGCAGTAATAGTTCAGTCTGTATTTATCGTATTGCACGCTCCGCAAAATGCTTGCCGATACGTCAGAAGGATAAGAAAAACGCGCCACTTTATCCCGTTGATATGCAGTAGAGAATGGCAAAGAAACTGTAATTAATAAATTCAGTAAAAAAAAGGCGAACAGCGCGGTTCCTGGATAAAATTGCAATCCTCCGATTACATATACGTAACATTAAATAAGTTTTAACCCATCAACCGCGCTCGACGTGGATACGCGTCAATCAAGAAATTTCTTTCATCAGGGTTGAAGGGTACACTCGTCGGGTAAAATAAAAAATTACCATTTACGGCAGAAACTCGTTTGCAGAGAAGCTCATTTTTTATGGAATGAAAATATAATCGTCAGAGCCACGATGGTGCACATCACTCGTGGTTTTTCCACGTGATCTGATAAATCAAAATCCACCTGAACACTAGAACCACCAAACCGGTCGAAATGACCGGTCAGTCGTTTCTCTAAAAAATCGTACTATTTTATAACGATGTATTTTTTGAGATGTTCCATGATTTTCTTGCAGTATTTCGATCATCGTTTTGCTCGACTGACATTTCCCTTTACACACCCCCTTTTTTTTTAAAGATGTATATAGTTCTAAATATCTCCAGAAAGTGGCTGGTAGTTCCAGTGTCAAACAGTAGCTCCCAGGCCAGACGACCTCAGCAATCGGCGCCAAAGATAAACGAAGAGAAAGATCTGTATAGAAAAACTACAACCATCCCTGTTCCAGAAGCTAGTTACACACCAAGAAACGCTCCCTCTCATTTCCCTCAGTCCGTGCCCCCTTAAACAAAAATCATCAAAGGACTCCGTATTACAAAAGTATCCAGTCGAAACAATCGGTTTCCTACAATCTCCTCCCTCACAGAGATTCCTTTTCCTACGCTTCCTTTCTCCTCATTGCATTTTCTCGTGCCAAGGCAGAAAGAAAGAGACAGAGAGAAAGAGACAGAGACAGAGAGAGAGAGAGAGAAAGAGAGAGGGAAAAAGGGTGAGGAATAAATCGCGGTCGTATCATTTCGTCGGCGAGCCGAAGTTCCATAAACCCTTTAGAGAGTGGACTTTGGAAGGAAGGGATACGCTCGGATAGGGCAGGAAACAGCGCAGAGCCTGGGACAGTGTGCGGGAGATGGCCATTTTTATCGGGCTTCTATCTCGGAAATGCGCGTAAAACTTTCATCGGTTTCAGAGCCCCGCCGGCGGTCCGAGACTGTCGAATTGAAAGCGCAACGATGGGAGCGTTCCTTATCGCGGGGCCGCGATTGCCCAGGGGATTCGCGGCGGTTGCGATATTTTAAGGAATCATAGCCGCCCTCGAGCGGCCGCTTCAACAACGTGCACCGACTTGTTGTGCCAGAAATGGAGATCGGCGCGCGATTGGAATTTATTGGAACACCGGCTCCTAAACGCTCTTTATTCGCGCTTTGGATAATTGAGCGGTAGGTACGGTGAATCGTAAGAGCGCGATGTAAGTGGCGAATGTTGTGCTGATTTATGGAAAAAAAAAATCCACTTATTCTAAATGTAATGATACTCTAAATATATTCTATATATAGATTATGATAATATAAGGGTGTTCTAAATATGAGGATATTTTAAATATATGATGGTTATATGGAATAGGATATATATGTAATATTAATGTGAGATAGAGGGTGTCCTAAAATTCAGGGAGGATTCGAAAGTTACAAGGAAAAAGCGCGTATGTACCAGCAAATTCATGCAGACTATTTATCCGATATATTATGCCGTACACAATCCTATACCGTATAGTTTACGAATCAATAAAAAAATACGCAATTCTTCACTGTAAATCTGTTTTCTATAAAAAGCACTTCTTGTGCGAATTTCAGGACGTACCACGAAATGTATAAGTGGACACTCTTAATCGCAAGACGTCGAGGAGAAAGACGCGCGAGATTTAAATGTTCGAGTATGAATATCGGGGAAATATTTGTTCGTAACATTGTTCCACATCGTAAAGCAGGAGGACTAGCAAGTGCAGCCGATACATCCCGTGTAATTGCCAGCGAGACAATGGCTCCATTTTCCGCGATACATTCCAACAACACCGGGTGGACTAAAATTCTAAAGAATACGTAAACCATGCTTGGGGGACAGAAACAGAAGTGTGACTATTCGTGGCCGTAAAAAGTGTCCATTGTCTCTCTCGCGTGGCGCATTGTCGCGAGAAATATGATATCGCGACGGATTATTAAAGCATTATGATACGATTTTGCGCCCGGAATTTATTCGGCGCGAACGGTTAAATATCTCGGGAGGCGTCGTTATCCATCATTCGACCGAAAAGCGCCTCCGTGGAATTGCCACTTTGCCGATGCACATGGTCCCGGATATAATGCTTCTTGGCTCCAACGCTAGTAAAAGCCATTGCCGTCGCCGTAAGACCGATAAATTTTTCGCATCTCTTCCGATTCGCGCCGCGGAAGATATCCGCGCCCGAAATTTCACGGCACTACTCTGTTTACTCTCCCGAGTCGTTTTTATTATTCGTGATAAGTCAGTCACTCGATTCGCGTATTTAATAATCGTACTCGAGTAGCAAAGTTCGGTTTGTCGATGCAATTCGAATAAACTAGCTTTCGTCTTTTGTTCTCTTAAATCGTTGTTTTTCTTTCCTATATTGGTTCTGAGCATCGACTGCTAATGGTAGCCTAGAATTGACTTTTTAAGGTGGATTTCGAATCACCAGATTTACGGTGTGCGCATCGCAAATTGTTGTTTATATTACGATACACACCGATCATCCGGTTGGTTCCCTCGCTAAACAGAAATTCCATTCGAAAGCGTTGCCACTGGGAATTTCACGGTGATTTATATAAGAGTCTAGTTATTTTGTCCGGCGGACAAGTGTATATTGAGATTTGTTTCCCTGATTCCCACGCGGCTTATTCTCGCCCTACCAGAAACGGGCGATATTTTTCTGGACGTAGTAAAATAGCGGAGAAGGTCGACGGGACGATTACGATTTATCGGCTAGCCTTGCACCTTGTGGCTTTACGGGCTACACGAGTTATCGAGGTACACGGCAACAGCGATAAAGTTATCCGTATACAAGTAAGGTTCAAAGTTTGTCGGATTATGGTAGTGCCGTTTTACGGCCAAACACGAGTGGCGATTAGCCGTTATTCAATGGCCCGTACATTTTTGTTGGCCCCGGAACGGAGAAAGCATTTTCTACGAACCCATAAAGTACGGAAAAATTCCGGTTGCAATTTATATTGCAGTACCGGGGGATCAAAGTTTCGCGATTGAATCGAATACGCTTACCATCGTGCACGACTCTGCGGATTTGTATCGTACCCGCGAATCCTGGCAGAAAACTAATCTCTCTTGTTTTCTCATTCATTTTTCTGCACCGACCGCTAAGGTCATTCGTCCTCATCGTCCAACATAGTGATCCTTAATCATCCTTGACCCTTTGCGCTCCTATGTCGAAGTTTCGTACACACGGATCTAATAAATCCCTGGCTCTCTTGTTTGTCCCTTCACGAAGAAAAACCTCTAACGAACATTCCATCGATGGTAGGATGTACACTTCGCGATATAACTCGAACATAAATTCGAATCTGGCTTCCTGTTCGCGAAAGAAATAAAACTGGAGCGCAAAGGGTTAATATCCAGTATTCGTAATTTGCTCAAGGTGGGCTCCAAGCCACCGGAGCTACAGTATTCGAACACACTTCCGCCTGGAAGTCCAAGCCTCTATCCACCTCACCAGCGCAGCTCTAAAACTCGCTCTACTCCCGATAACGCGACCGGTGATATTTTTTGCTCGTACTGTGCGCTCGCTACCAAATTTAGCGCGATAAATCCAGGCGCGGCGTGCATAAATTCAAGCACGACGGTAGGCTCCGATGCAAATGATTAATATTATACGTTGCTTTATCTGCGAATGAAACGCGCCTCGTCGCGATGTCTAATTAATGTTGGACCAAGTTCTGCGCGCCGCCTTGTACCGGTCGAGCGTTATCCTGATTTTAATTCGACATTAACGAGGCATTGTTGGAGGAAGGCGGATCGATGGTAATTGCGTGAACAGCCCTCCGGATTTTAATATTTTCCTTACCCCGCTCTGCCAGTATTATTCCTCGCGCCGAGTGGCTGACGTAAATGGCATCTTTGAAAAATTGAATGGGCACGATGAAAGGGCCGAAATGGAGTTACGTTTAATATCTCGAAATGAAAAAATTTGCAACGGCGGAAAACGAGTTCAAGGATATAGGGGGGGGGAGGGAGCGAAAATTACGGTCAAGCGTAAATACGTTCGGATTACTTACGTGAAAGCAGCGCCGGTATACGAGGCACTGAAAAGGATAACGTCCAAGTACCGGAGGTACTCGCCACGGCGAGGACTTGCGGAGGCACGTTTCATTTATAAAACATTGCTCTTGCCGGTGACAAATTTTTTATACACCCACCACTCCTATTCGCGTACATAAAATTCACTTGAGCGATTGCATCCAGGACAATGCGTTTATTATGTATCGGAGGATCTTTCGGGTCGACGAAGCAGCCCTGGATATTCTTAACCTACCTTTCTGGATGTATTTATGTACACCGCGTATATCCTTAAAGGGAATGGGTATCGAGAAGAGACGTCGATAGATCGATAGAATGATTGACAATCGTAAAAAAAAAGTAAATGAAATCAGTAGTCACGAAAAATCCCCAAAAAAAACTTATTTTGCCAAGTACAACACTTTTTCCAAGAAACAAAGAGCAGAGTAGCGTTAATAGTTTGGTATTGATCTTATCAAATCATTTCCGAGACGCTACTAACAACTCTTAACACGCTTCGCATCGATCCGCAAATCACACAAATTCCTCGCGTGGAAACCACTTTGCAACGAACCAACCGAGCACGCGGCACAATTATCCTCCCGTATCGGAAATTACCGAGAGTCTCTTAAAAAAAAGGCCGATATCCTTCGTCAATATTTTCGTCCATAAATAAAGCGTCGGTGCCATTACGCTTGGTGGCGAGGCGGCATTGTCAATGGCACGATGCGGTTGGATTAAAAATTATCAGGCTGGAAGATGGGGGCGATCCTGGCCGATATGGAATTTCCAAATGAGGGCCGGCCAGTTAGGAGAGAGCGATAGAGCGAGGACGAGAACAAGACCGAGAACGAGATAGAGAGAGAGAGAGAGAGAGAGAGAGAGAGAAAGAAAAAGAGAGAGAGAAGGGGACAGGAAATAATGGTATACGGTACTGGGTTGGGTTTCATCAAATATTTTGGATCTTCCCGCAGCGCATGATGGATTTTTGAGCCTCGCTCTCAATCCCGGCGCTCGATCATTTTCCGATCCAATAAACAGGGGACGAAATATCGGTGCTCAGGGGGGGAGAAGGAGGAGGAGGAGGAGGGGGGGATGAGAAAATGAGGCTGGCCCTTTACCTGCATGGAATCCTTCCCGGCCTCCCGCAAAATATTCCGTGGCTGCTTGTATCCTGGCCCGTTGCCGTAGAGCAGCGTCGTGTACGGTTGTCCATCAACATCCGACACCTTGCTGTCAGAGCCTGGGGAGAAAAAAGGAGAAAAATGACAGAGCCATTCATCAGCGGGGTTATCGATGGTGGGCTGTCTGGTAAATACGGCGGAGGGGGTGGGACGATTAAAAGAGCCTCGAGAAGGGGGAGGAATAAGCGGATGGAAGGACGCGAGGCGGGGCTTTTGATTTTGGCGCCTGCGAGGAAGGCCGCGGGCCCCCTTCCGATCGAGCGCGATCCTTTGAACCGAGGCGGGTAATACTTTTAAGGCGAAAGTTTATGAGGCTGTTAATAGATTGAAAGGGTGGATCGATCAAACTCGCGCTTTTTGTCGCGAGACGGCCGACAGCCGTACAATTCGCTCTCCTGGTACAAGGGAGGAGGTTTTTTCCCTCGGCTTCCTCGGAACCGCGGTGCCTTGCCAAGTGGCCGGATCGTAATTGTCTGATTCCGCAAAACATACTTGTTGCCTTCTTAGGGGCCGCCTTTGGCGCGTTGTGGAAACTGGAAAAGAGGAGGAAGTGGACCGCTCGTTTTTCTAGGGGATTATGTTGGTTTGTACACGTTGTATTGAAACATGAGGGTACAGCGCTCGCTTTAAAATCGTGATCGAATTTCTCTGAACTCCAGAGAAGCGCGACGATCATTTTTATATATTTTTAAAAAGTATCAGCTTCCTGTTTTTCCTTTTCCTTCTTGAAAAAACAAGAAATAAATCAATATAATATGAACATATATAATACACCAAATAAATATCGAATATATACAATTAATTACATCCCAGAGCCTAGATTGGATACCTTATCACAGACATTCTCAAACGAATAAAATACAAGCGTGCACCTAAATGTATAAACATCCTCACACACGTGCAAGCTTGTACCAAAATGCACGCGTAAACGCATGAAGATACAAGCTTAGAACCTTCCAATAATAACCGTCCGCACATATCTTCCCTTTCGATTCTCCCCGGCGCTCCTCCGGGTTATAAAAGCAAACCGACGGGGAGAAATATCCGCGTAAACCGGTTAGCCATTCTTTCTGGATGGCGCTCTTAAAAAGTCCCCTAAATCTTATTACCGAAAGGCGCACATACATCCTCCGCTTCCTTTCGCGGCCGCCTCCCCTCGAGCGGAAATTGCGAGAGTCATTTGCGAGGCGTCCACCTTTGGGCATCGAATTAACGCGGCGTTATCCTTTCGAAAATATTAACCGCTCGTTGAGGGAGCCGTTTGCGGCCACCCCCACCCCCTCCCCTGTGAATAAGTGGATGTCCAGGCGCTGAAGGGTGGGGGAGGAGGGAGAGGAAGAGGGAAATACGGTTGGAGAAGAAGACGTAGAGAGTAGCGTAGGAATGGGCGGACTCCGGGACATGGCCGTCCAACTCGGTATGTTTTATTCAGGGGCTTTCTTCCTTGCCGGGAACCTTCAAAAATAGACCACGGACGTTTCAACCTTGGCTGTCGTTTAACAATGTATAATTTAACCGTTTATTTGCCGTGCAAATGCACGCCGCACATTAAGCGGACGTTGCTGTTTCTCGTTAGAGGCCCCCCCCCCCCCCTGTAATTCATGTTTAAGGAATCGGTAAACCGCTTTTTACGTCGCCCGCTACCCGCTATTTTCCGAGAATATTACTGGCGATGCGCGCTGATCGTATCGAGCTTTTCGGAGGGAATGCAAATGAGTTTGCTTTTTTTTGGAAAATAGCCAGGTGGAAGATGTTTGTGGAATTGGTGCGCTGGAAGTGAAGTGTGGTGAGTTTGGTATTGATAAGTCGGGTAACAGGTGGTGAATTTGAATACCGATAAAGTAAGTATCGATAGAGGATAGGATTCTATTCTAAGATTCGTGTTAACAGATTTTATCTTTAACTCTGGTCTTCGATGATTGTATAGATAATACAAGAGATAATACAGATCTTCGTTTCCCAAAGTTTTAAAATGAATTCAATTTGAAAAGCGAATCTCTCCGACACTGGAGGCCCTATAGTGCTGTACAGGTTGAATTTTTGTTTATTTCCACCAGACTAATTTGCCTTTCATTCAATCCCCTTTTTTTTATACACTCCTAGCGGTACTTGCCCGAAACGCGTTATGTTTCAAAGGATTTAATTTACGACCGCTGCCATCGCCAGAGCACATTCCACGCAGTATTTGTTACGTGCTCGCGATCTCGTATCTCTCTCTCTCTCTTCTTTTTTCCCGCCGTCTGATAAGAATTCCCGAAAAGTTTCTGGGACAAAGCGCGCTTTATTTTCGCCTCAAACGCAAAACCACTTCGGGCGCGGTGAGTGCTTTGAAGTGCCCCTCATAACACAGACGTTTTGCAAATTGAGAAGTAAGCACGCTCGATTAGAGCCATTCCACTTTCTGGGGGCGCACTTCGAACGTGGAAACTCATATTTGTTAGATTAACGGAATGGAAGTACACACTCCCGTTTAATTCGCTTTGCATAGACATTCGGCTCGTTCGGCCAGGGCGCGCGCAAAGCACGCGGGGCTAATGAAAAAATTTAATTTAATACTCCGCGCTCGTCCTGAAAAATTCGGGGAGATAAATTCGTATTGTTAAAAGTCCATTTGCGCGGTGTGCGTCCTTCTCCTTCGTCCCGAATTCGTCCACCCCTGCTTTTTCGATAAATGATTATTAAAAGCCCGCCTCTGAAAATACTCCCGAATCATCCGACATATTTTTCCACGCACCCAACATCTTCTCCCCTATTCTCTGCGATTCTAAATTCATAGTTGAAGGGTCGAAGTTCGTCATTTTCATCGATCTCTCCTCTTCCACGCTGCATTCCTTGCTTGTAAAAGTTCCTTTCCATCCCCCACTTTCTTGAGTAGAATCACTTTCTTCATCGTATCTCGCGGTACAAACACTACATTCCCATACGCGCTTTAACGAATCCTCGAATATTACACTCCACGCAGTCGCGAGCTTCTACGCGTCCTTAATCAATTTTCCTATTTCCGGCGCATTCCGAAGCAAAATACAAAGTGCGCAGCTGTCAGGTACACCGGCGGATCCAGGCGTGAGAAATATTTTCCCCAGGAGAATGGATCGATCTGTGATCCGGCGCTCTCGCCTTGGCGTCGCCCAGCGCCAGGAAAATCCTTTTCCTCGGCGTTAATGCTGATAATAGGCGCGGCGCTTTTGCCTCGGGGATTTTAAGTGCGCCTTCGACACTTAAGGCTCGCTCGCAGGGCGTTAAAGAACGATCCCCATCGGCGCTACGGGCGGCTGGTAACAATATTGAATGGCGGTTTAGCCGGTCGCGCCATAATGCTTTGTGTAATATAGTTGAGCCGATTATGCGGCGGTATTCTGCGCCATTAAATATTAATTACCGGCCTGAAATATTGCGCGACCGGGGGGTTATGCGAGAAGCTAAACACGCGGGAAGATATGGACGCAAAGTGAAATGTACGTCGATAATGCGGGAGCGCGGCTCGCTCGAGTAAGAAAATACAAAACCGAGGTCCCGGGACGAGGCCGCGCGGTTTTGCCGGCGAAAAACGAATTTCAGGGTAAGCTGCAGAGGGGAAAAAGGAAGGGAGAAAAAAAAAGAGAAATCCTCTCGCCCGAGCGCCACTTGGGAAAACCTTCGTCTCTTGTTTTTACGGAAGGAAAAATATATGGCGAATCGTGAATCGGCGGTCGTAAAGGATGGACTCGGTTATACACAAGTAGGAATGGAAAAAGTTACTCCCGTCCCTCGAAGTAATCCCGGTGTTTGCCAAGCGGAGCGGGGATTCGACGAATCAGCGTCATTTTTGTTATCCCCATAGTGACCGATGGCCGGGAATATTTGCCTGGGATATTTTGGAAACAGCTCGCCGGTCGATTTCGTGCGCCGCGGCTTCGCGGAGCGATACCATCGAAACTAGTTTAGGCGGCTTCTACCTTTAAAACGCGCGGATATTTGCGTTGAATGCGAGCTGGAAGGAGAAAGAGAGAGAGAGAGAGAGAGAGAGAGACGATCGTCCGTAAACGTCCACGTTACGACTGGACGAATTTCCAGCGACGCATTGATCAAAAATTGGAGCCCCTGGCCGCTGGCAAATTGAACTCAAGTGGCGTGGTATACAAGGTATATTTGTACCATTAATTAGCCTCGAACGAAATAACCTGTCGCGCGTATATATATATCCTCCTGCGCCAGGTAGAGTATCTTCCACGGTGTCATAGAAGGACTTTACCGCCGTACAATTGCGCGGTTATTATCCCTGAGTGGTACAGTCGTCCAGGAATGTTACGGTCCCGTAGTTACGTTCCGAAGCTTGATACCAAGGTGTTACCGGCCAGAGTCTGAGCGGAGTACTTTGCACCATCGACGAGGGCAGATAGCGGAGACTCGATTCGGTGGCTTTACGCGGATTTGTCTGGCGTCTCCTTTCGTTACCATCGAAAGGGTTAACGCACCGAACGTGCCCGGTAAAAATCATATCTGGATTGAGGGATCTGCGAGTGTGGCAGGGGGGAAAATATATACGCGCTCGAGTAATCGCGTCGATATTGTGGAGGAGGAGGAGGAGGAGGAGGAGGAGGAGGAAAAGAACAGAAGCGAGGGGCTATAAAAGGAAGTTCAGGAGAGCTTGGAGATACGTGGCTTTACGACTTCGCCGTCACTGAACGGGGCCTTCGAATAAATTACCGTCTTTAGAAATCCCCCTTTCGCGGATGTTCCAAGGAATACAGGGCATCAGCTGGGAGCCAGCGCGCGACAGGCACGCTAACGCGAGGAAAGCGCTTTGGAAAGGCGACTTTCGGGATCATAGCGCCGTGGTTTTTATAGCTCGCGCTATCGATAAGCTCGATCAGCCGCGTAACGGAATATTGTGCAGTCACTTTGAATATATATATGGTACTTTAATTATTTCTTTCATCCAGAATTGTTTTTATTATATTTATTATATGGGATAATTTTAGTATTTTTTTTTTAACTCGGTTTAGTACTTTTTTTCTATCTTATTTGAGGCTGTTGGAATCGGTGGATCGATTAATTCAGGTTTAAAATGTCTCGATCAAGGTTGGCTTGAATATTACGATTAAATATCTTATCTAACTGTATTATTAAACAAAGCTCGTTTAATATCGAATATGATACTTAGCTCGGTTTATCGTGTTGCGTTAGTTACTCGAGGTTATTAACTATTTACATTCGATTTACTCGAAGCGATCAGTTGGATATTTATCGACCACAATAATCATGCCTGTTCGTTATCAAAAGATCGATCAGCTCGATTCCCCGGAAAAAGTCTCTCGCAGCGCGATTAAAACCCATAGATTACAACGATCTCACTTTATCCTCCTCGATAAATAATCGGAGGAACCTCTTCACCCATGATTTGTCGGCGCAAAATTTATAAAGATCCGACTTGGGCAATGTTTGAGAATCAAACGTGCCCGGCATAGATTAGCTCCACATTGAATTCATCGATTCGTATTTCTGCTCGGAGCGTTCCGTAGGTAAACACGGTTAGCTTAAACGTATAGGAATTTCCCTCCCCTGATTATTTTATCAGGCCCGACATGACGAGCAACCGGCCTCGTTCAATCCTCAACAAATTCGACGTCGTTAGCTCTCGCGCGTCGTTTGATTCCAGGATCGAATTTGAGGGCGGAAAATAAGCGAATGCCGGGCTTTTGGCTCGAAAGCCACATCGCCGGCTCGCGCAACGAAAATCCCGCGATCCCTGGCAGTGCTGGAGGAAATTCTTCGTGGCTGGCACGAGCAATCAGCGGAACGAAGCAAATTTCGTACGTGCTTTGTACCTCGCGCGCGTTACGAGCTGATGGAGACGTCGAGATGTCCACCGCTCCTGGCATTCGCCTCTTACGCCAAACTTCCATCCATCCTTGATCCTTCGTTTGTACCCTCATTTAACTTTTGCTATCGATCGCCGAGCTTACATCCGCCACGACCCACTTCTTTGGAATTGGATTCGACCCGCTGCTCTATGGTATACATGCCGAATACTAAAATCCGCTGATACTCGGCTAACCAATGATTCGCCTTGCCTAATCAACTCGATCGTTGGAAGCTTCGAAGCTGCTTAACTCGTTGCTTGGTTCTCAAGCTGGTTATATATCGTAAGGAAAAACTCGAGGGTAACTGTTCTTTGGTTTAGTCATCGATACTAATGCCATCGCTGTAATTAAAATTTAAAAAATTAAATGTCACGGTTATTCTGTCATCGATACTAATTTCATCGCTGTAATTAAAATTTAAAAAATTAAATGTCACGGTTATTCTGTTCTTTCTTTCTTTAATTTTCGATATCGACTACTAAGATCGAGGCCTAGAGTTTAAGGTAGCCTAGGTCCTAGTGTTTAAGGTTGATTCGTAACCACCAGCGTTATTCATTTTTGCATGAAACATATATTTATTCTAATAATAATCAGCTACATTCATCAAGTAAACGTTTGTCTCGATTCCTAAGCAAAGAAGAGCGATACACGGAGGTTCGGTTAGAGGGAAAAGATACCAGACACCGAATCGAGATTCTCGTTGGGGATTTTCCCGGTAAAGCCCAAGCTTCTGTCCCCCGCGATACCGTACACAATATCCGATTTTTCTCTTTCGCCGATTACACGATCCCACGTGGCCCACGGAGCTCGCCAGAGGCGTCGACCTCCCCGAAGAATAACATTCCGTAATTTAAGAGTACGTTTATCTGGCCGCCGACGATTTATCACCATAAATCCAGCCGCCATACCGAGAACAGTCCTGGCCACTGTGCCGGGAAGCGCCGGGCGACCTTTTTGCGCCGGGCCAGCACCTACACATTATTTAACCGCTCCGAATCTTGGAATCCGGCGCTCTGGAAGTTCGTTAGATAGCCGAGGACTTCTCAGAATGCGCCAAACTACTGGCATGCGTCTCTGGCCGGCCGTGGATCGTTTATAAATCAGTTCGGGCACGTCCTATCCGATCTATCGTGCGCCACGACTCGGCCCGAAGATGTTGGCCGAGTTGCATGCGCGACCTGGAGCCATTAACCGGGAAGTATATAAGATCACGAAAGCACATCGTCGGTCGGAAAGTTATACGATGGCGGTAGCTCACGAAAGTGGATTCGTTTCGAGCCCAGAAGTTAAATTAGACAATGAACGCTGCGCCAGTTTTCTGGCAAGGCGTACGATCCACCGATATTGCCGATCCGGCTTTCTTATTTATTCCAAGCGCCCACCCGCGCCTACCTAATGGAATCGTTGATGGTCCCCCTTCGCTGATTTCGTCGATGAGCGGAATTGCAAGAATCCATTGTGGTGTATATAACAGTTTTGCTGTCGTCGGTTGTCTTCTTGAAAGTCGAGGATTCGTTGGGGGAGACTGGTTATGCATTCGTGATTCGAAGTGGTGTCCATCGTTAGCCGTGGCGGAAGCAAGGTTGTTTGATGTACGTTTTAAATATAATATCGTTTCACACTAGAACTACCCTTAAACGTTTGACACTGACATATACCCTTAAAAAAAACCTAAAAAAAAGGGAGAAAGTAAAAGGAAACTTTAGTAAATCAAAATGTTGATCTAAATATTGCATGGAAATCATCGAAAATCTCAAAAAATACATCCTTATAAAGTATTACGATTTTTTCAAAGAAACGACTGACCAGTTATTTTGACTGGTTTGGTACTTCTAGTGTTGATATAATATAGTCTTAATATAATATCAGTTGATGAAACTCGTTTATGACTCGATCTCCTAACGCGGCCTTATCAGAGCATTTGTTTCTAAGATCGAACGGACTGATTACATTCCGCCTTGGGATAACGCGATTAACCCCTCCGATATTGGGAACAAATGCTCGGATAAGAGCAGGTCAAAGGATCGATTCATCGTCTGCACGAACAAGCGGAATGATGGAGAACGCGTTAATATCGTTTACGACCATTTTCTCACATCGATGTGCCCCACCTGGGCACGTAGACGAAGTCCGGTATTAAGGTATCAAAATAAGGTGGTGTGGGTTATTGCTGGAGGAACGTATGCGCCACGTCCGTGTAGCTTCAAGAGGCTCACCGTCCATCGATGGAGGCTCGAGTAACTTTCGTTATAATTATCGGACATTCGAGCGGGAGCCGCTTAATATTTCGGCCCTCGGCGTACAAAGTCCTTATTAACGTTTTCGAGCCACCTGACGTCCGAGATATTCCATAGCCTTTAATCGGCATAGGAATAAAGCGGGCCAGCGCGTCCATTCTGTTCCGAGGCATCGATCAATATCGGCCGACAGCGCGATTCTTGGATAAAATTTCAATCCTCTAATTGCAGCCATACAACGTGAAATACCCTTTTAACCAGTCAACCGCGCTCGACGTGTATACACGTCGATCGAAAGATTCCTTTCGATGCCTTTGAAGGGTGCACTCGTCTAAAATAAAAAATTCCCATTCAGGGCGGAAACTCATCTGAAGAGAAATTAATTTCTTAGGGAATAAAAATATAATCCTCTGAGCTACAGTGGTGTCGTGGATAGAGGCTCGGACTTCCTCGCGGGAGATACGTGTTTGAATACAGCGCATTCATGGTTTTCCTATGTGATATATATATATACAGTCAGATTTACTAGCAGTCAGTGTTGAAAATGAATTAAAATGAATTTTTAAATAATAGCGAGCTTGTCGAATGATATACACCTAATTCCTTTTTCTACACGATAGACACGTTCCCGAAGAATACGTGTAAAAAAATTCGTATAAAAAAATATCACCAACGTCGCAGTTATAAAAATAAAAGTAAAGCAGGAGTTTCTTCTCAGAATATCGTGTTAAATCCAAATAAGTCCTCTAGAAAGAGAATTACATTTTTTTCCTAATTCGCATTAAATCTAATCGCGTAAAAGAAGTTCCTGTAAAACCAGAGTCGGCTGCATACGTGTAGTTGGAATTAGTGCGTCTTATCAGGGCCTAAAATGTATGCAGAAAAAAAAAAGAACGACCTTCCGCGAAGCCAGGGACCCTTCGACACCGCGAGGGTAGACGCAAACGCATCGACGTGGCTGGAAGGAGGGACGTGAAAAGGGGGAAGAGAAGAGGAATGTTTCCTCGCGTCATAAACCTGCCAGAACGTAGTGGCATGTTTATTACCGGCTCGGATAGCGAGGGGCGATGTTGTATTCACGAAGTTTCGAAAGCGATGGAACGTGAAGAGGACACATTTCACTGAAGGGACGAGAGGGGCGAGCACTGTGTATCCAATCATTACCGACGAGTCCCAAAAGCGTTTGAGATAAGTTCGTATCCACGTTTGGAGAAGTATCGACCACGTTCCTCATCCTGGATCGTCCAATTATCGCGCCATGATAAATTCGATCTTTCCATTAATAAATCGCTTCCGTAATACTTGGCCCAGCCGCGTCTCCGAGGCACTACCAGATTATGCTGGTTTCCTTTAAGCTCGGCGGTATTTAAAATGCGAATTTAATTAGAACAAGTCAACAATTTTTTCCTCCCCGGGGCGGCTTTAATGCTTCGAGATTGGCCGACTTTTTAATGAATTCGCTAACGTCGCGGGGAAAAAAAAAGGAAAAACGTGGTTAGTGGACGTGGATTCTTAAGCAGCTTCCATTGAGTTTCTGAAACATTTAAAAATGCTGAATTGTCCGCGGGAGGAAGCGTTGCAGTTGCAGAACAAGGGGGGAGGGCGAAGGATATTTGCGAGGCGTTGCGAAGGATATTTGCGCAAACCGCAATCTCGATTCCTCCTCGAGAAAGGATTATCCGCGCTTCCTCTGTTACGTAAGGATTGCGTCTTAAATTTGAGCTGCACTTCGCGCCGCATAAATTCCTGTAAGTTTCGCATAAAAGGCCGAGAAATTATGCGGAACTTATATACTTGGTCAAGAGAGTATAAAATCGGTTGGTTATGGAGAATTTACGGTGGGTAGTCAAGTTCGAAGTTATCCTCTCGTTGGATAGACGTTTAAAATCGATGATAAACATTCGAGACCGCTTCTAAGTAGCATAGCAGTCTAGACTTATGATTCAAACGGGCTTATTATTCGATTGCACGATGCGAGGATGAATGTACAAATGTATTAGGAGTATTTATCGAGCGGCTGGTGGATTTCTATTGCTTCGAGGATCAATAGTTACTCCGGGTAACGACCATTGATTCAATCACGGTTTATAGGACGTTTTATGATTCGAGTTCTCCATTTTTCTCCACCCGGCTGGGAATGCGTATTGTTTATTAATCCTCAATGAACACTCGTTAACTCGCGATAAATTGCGCAATCTCCTCGTGCGGTATGAGGTAATACGGCTAACGATAAAGTCTACCTTTATTGCGCACACCGAAAATCAATGAGACTAGTTTGAGCGGCGGCTCGTTCAATCCTTCCAGAGTGCTTTAAACGCGAACAAAGCTGGCTGGTTTGGAGCTCGTGCTTGGCCCCATACAATGCATCGTATAGGAATAAGAGGTTCCTTAGATCAGCGATCTAATTTTACGATAGCACCTCGTAATTATCGAGTGTAACAAACGATGTACGGATTTTTAATGATCGTTGATCCATGATCAATGAACTTTCGTGGTCGACTGCAAAGGGTCGAAGTGGCGATAGAAAAATGTATGCTGCTTAGGATATTAAATTGGACATTGGATATTTCGCGTAGGTGGATGTGCTCGTAACTGAAATGGACATTAATTAGCGTGGGATTGAAACTCACGGCAGATGGTCCTGTTAACTAAAATAACTTCCATATCGTGCAGAGTTTGCTAATAACCTCCAATTTAGGAGAAAAATATCTATTCTAAAAGCGTGAATGGAATATCGGTATTCACGCTGATATTGAAAAAAGTATGACTTTTTTTTTTTTGAGAGAGAGAGAGAGAACTTTATACGTTTCGACTTTTAAGTGGAACTAATTGGAAGCAAATTATATTTGCCTATTTTTCATTTGTTCGATTAGGCGGCTCTTACGTACCGTTAAATGTGAATAATGAAGTAATGAAAAAATGCGGAATTTATCGGTACAGAATGCTTTCCCCATCAAAACGAAGAAATTCCATTTGGTATCGCAGGGAACATCGACGCCACATTTGCGAGCAATGCTGCCATAAACGTCGAATTGGATACGTTTAATATCAGCAATATCGTCCGCCGCATAATGTTCGTCGGCTGTTCTTTGAAACGAGATAACATAATTAATTCTAGTTTCCATTGTCGTCGTGGCCGCGCGTAAAATTTATATCTCTGTTTGCCCAGATGAATTACGGAATAAATGAAACCTCGCGGCGCATCCGATCAATACCGCAAAATATCGATAAATTATACCCTGAAATATTCAGTATTCGCAATGCCATGTTGTTAACAGTATTGCACCTTGCTTTATTTCAAAAGCTCTTTGAACATTTTAAACCGATTTACATCTTAAAGCGTATTATCGCATCTTTAATACATGCACAAAACATTTTAACGTATACAAGTTTCAATGATAGACAACGAAACGTGTGGAACAACGAAGTGTATTGCATACACGTTACTTTATGCTGCCTATTAATTATTAGATCCAGCAGAATATACGGATCGAAAAATTTTTCAGCGATACGCATGATTACACCCGTCCAGACTTTGCGAGGAATTCGGTGAAATATAAAATCCTTTGGGTCGGTAAACCGCAGGAAATCTGGAGCGAAATATTGGCACAGGATCAGTCCAAATGATATAAAGCTTTGGCCGGCGCTGGCGATCCGTCTCGGATTTTGGTCAAATCATTCACGTGCGAACAACGTGAAATGCATACCTTGGACCTTTAAAGCATAGCGATGTAATTAAATTCGGTTGCCATTGAAATAGCGCATCTCTTTGAAGGTATACGTACGAGACTGGCCGCGCGTTGTAAGACGATAAATCGCCAGGCAAGATTGCAACTGCAAACCGAACACAGGAATGGAATCTGTTCGACATCCGCGTGGATATTCCGCTCGATTCTTCCTCCCGAATTCCCCTGAATTTTCGAACGACCATTTTCGAAGGCCGGTTTGATTTTGGCCTTGCTCGCAGTTCCGGTCACTTAAAAGTTTGCTTCCCCGATCGAAGTTGCGAACATTGGCCGAGGCACGCGTGAGCAACATTCCTCAAACTGAGTTAAGAGGGGAGATAACAACGGCTAAGAAATTACTTAGAAATTAATTCTATTACTCGCTCCGTGAGCAACAACGGCCGGGAAATTAATTTAAACTTCATTATCAGTGACATGGAAGGGCAATGATGTTATACAATGCTCCGTTCGAATCGCATAACGAGCCTTAAAGTCGATTATTGCGCCAATTAAATACTGACGTTTCGTTATCTCCTCTGCGTTTATCATAATAATCGTTAATACCGGTGTATTTCTTTTTTATTATCTCATCCGATGCAGGTATACGTGTGCTCTGTTACAATTAATTAATTATTGCTCGCGAGACCTGTTGCCTTGCGTCTAATAAGCTTGCCAAGGGGAGCGTTGTAAATATTTATATTGTCTTCGTTCAATTCTCGCGAAACTACGGCAATAATGGCGGGGATATTAAAATACTTCGAAAATCGCTTGCGTTTTAGGTTCCACGCTTCGGCGATTACGACGATTTTCGGAAGGGGAAGAGTCGTAAAACTTTATTACCACGAATTTATCCGCCAACTTCACTAGAAACTAATTTATGTCCGGCGATCGCTGCCGTGAATTATACTTTATGGCTAAACCCATTTGAGGGCGGCATACGCGTGACTACGCCGACCATGAATTATCGTTTGTTAATGGCGAATAATTATCCAAACGGGCACCACATCGACGGCTCGACGATCGCGACCGAAAATCGCGCTTATTTTCCACGCATCTTTCTCCATTAAAGTACGATTTATTTATGCGCACTTTCGCGCGTTTAAAAAAACATCGTTGTGTATTTTTTTTTTATCGAAAGCTCTTCCGCTCCTCCTCTAAGCCTTTCAAAAACCATCGATCGTTCGAGGCAGCATCGATTTTCCCTCTTCAATTAACTTCCGCGCGGAAATCTCTCCCGTAAATATCCGTACGCGGAGAGGCGGGCGCAGAAGTCGATCACAAAGTTCCATATTTCATCGGTGGCCACCGTCAAAATCTCGTTTCTAACTTCCGCATGGCCCGCGATCCGGGTAATTTCAATGTAAAGCGCATTCTCTTTTTTCTTGCCGCGAATTAAGCCGCCGCGAATCGGAAGGTTCGGTTCAAAGGAAATTGGGAAACTCGGAAACGGATCGGATATCGCGAAACAAATCGGATCAATTCGGATCGAATTGCTGCCACGTGATTTCGGGCTATCATAGTTTCCTAAAAGCTCCGCCTGATGGGAGCCGGATTAACGATTCTGGAATCCCAAAGGCGGCCAGGGGAAAAGTCGACTTTGGCCGATCCGGCCGGCAATTATGCCTCCGGAATGTAATGAACGTAAATAAAACCATTTCGCTTTGCATCCGAAATTGGGGCGCGAAATAAACGGATTTCGTTTCACGCCCCTGATAACGGGGTTTAACAACGTTTTCGCATTTCACGGTGTTTCCTGCATCGTAATTAAATCGAGAGAAAAAAGTAGCGCGGGCAAAAGTTTGCAAAGGTCTTTAATCAAGCCCCGCCAATCGTCCTTGGGATTTTCCAGGCGACGCCTGCACGATGACCTTCGAGCACCTCGGGCCAAAACGCCTTGACACGAATCGGCTAACGAGACTACCAAACGATGCTTTTCGAAGGAAAATCTGTGAATTATTCAGCGACTTAGAGAGTCCATTGTGGGATCTAGGATATCTACGTGCAACATTCGTGCTCAAAGCGTATCGATTGAGCGGTTCAGAGCACACATCGATTAACTACACTTGTTGAAAAGTCTTAAATTTAAGCGTCAAAGCGCTCGGTATAGTCGTAACTTTTTATATTTATAATAACTTTCCCGAATAATAAAGAGCAACACCATTAAACTGCAAAATTTTGTTGGTCATTGAATAATAAGTAATTCATTTCAGAAGCCATTTCGATTTTCTTTTGGCTATCCTTTCTCATTAATTTTACATGCCATTAGATGAAAGCTATATCTGTATTTATGCATTCTACATTATATATTTGAATTTATATTACAACGGGAATTTTAAAAAACAATATACATTATTTCATCGCTTTCTCAACTTTTTGTTTTATGGAGTTAATCCCCAAGTCCCCAGGTTGAACAATAAAATAATCACACAAGATGCCCCAATGGTGGCACAATGATATTAGCAATCCGTATAAAAGAAAAACAGAAGAAAAAGACATAAAGCGACAAACCGATAAAGAAAATCAATCGACGAGAAAAAAGATGTCGTGGCAAAGGCGCGATTAGCTTCTTAGATCGACGCGAGTCTCCCAGTAGCAGCGATCGGTCTCTTCCTTTAAAGTTTACGACCATAGGGCGGTCGGTGTGCAGCCACGCAAAGTGATTCTTGGTCCATTAGCCCGCATTTAAGCCTCCCCCTCCCCCAGGCCCCCTTTCCCCACCCCCGTGTACCTTGAAGCACTTTCAGGAAAACCTCCGGATTTCTGTTGCTACGTCTCAAGACCCGGCGCCGCAGTTTTTGTTGGAGCGATGAATAGTTAGGTCAGGGCTTTAGCTTAGTTAACCATTCAGAGCTTACGCTTAATCCGATGGGCTAGCAGTGCGAGCTTAGGGCCGAGTTAGAGTTAAGAACGCTACATAAACCCACCATAAATCCAGTGTTAGGGCATTTAGGATACTTGTTTCGAAGGGATCGTCGACACCTCCCTTTGATGTCGGCCGCGTCGGTCGTCGCGCCTATTCCACGTGTACATCGGCGTGGAGTTCTTTTTTTTTCATTTTATTTTTTGTTTCTGACGCGAAGGTTCCACAAATGTTTTTTTGACGGGTGTTTGATCAAGTTTTTATACATTTTTGATAAACGTTTTCATCTCGCTTCCGTTGACGCGTTGCCCGATGCTTTTTTTTTATTAGATTTTCGTATTTGGCGGGTTAGGGTAAATATCGCGCGTGTTGAATGGTCCTATGTATCTTGTGTTTACATATGTGTATGTTAAGTATCGAGTACTATTCCGGTAGGAAATGTAAGAGCGAAAGAGCGATTGAAGTGTGAGATATGTAGGACTAGGTGCAAATATTCGTATCAAAAGGACGAAGAATTCTGCATCTTGCATCCTGGGATTTCCTCTCGATATAACGCATCTCTTAAGGTAATGGATTTGAAAAGCAAACGCTTTAGAGCTCCGCGTGCCGATCGATAGCTTGTCTTTGTTTCTCCGGAGTATGCTCTCAGCGGCGATACCGATCCAATCTCTGTTGTATCAAAAATGGACCTTTCAGCCAACCGATGCTTTGTAAGCACGCTTCTAGCGCGCGATGGGATTCATATTTCGTGTTCTCGCGATCTTTATAATCCTTGGAAACACTCCCGTGAGATAACAAAAACTTTTATCGTTTATTTGTTAATAGTAATACTCGCATACTCCAGTTCAAGGAGCAACTCAAGTTTCATAGACAATTTAGGAACGTCTAATTATATTAACAGTATATCAATGACGATTATCATTTCATTTTTTCCCCTTTCGCTTCAGCTCTGTTATTCAATAATGTTACTTTATATTAAAAAATGTATTTTTATGATTTCAGTACTGTTATTTTATATAGAAGAGTATCTATGAAACAGTTGATAGGTATATCATACGTGCCGCGTAAATGACCGCGGAGATTCACTTTCGCGCAAACGACAAGGTGGCTTTTAAGTAGGAGATAGACGAGGGCGAGGAAACGGGAAACAGAGTAACGCAACACTGATGATGATACCCCAAAAATCCCTCTCTATCGCTATGGACGATCGCGCCCACATAACTGTACAATGCTCGCTCGGAAAAGTCTCCACCGGGGAAATCCCCTTTCTTTGGCGCTCGGTTATCTTTCTGCTTAGTTTGGCACGAATTGCGCGCTGGTTCAGAGCGGCGGGTGCAGTCGCATAAACGATGAAAAGACGCGCCGCGAGGACAATTTCCATTTGGCAAATTATTCCCGGGCCCGAAGCGAGTTTCTTTCTCGTTCGCGCAACGCGAAGTCGCGACAAATCATAATACAACTCGCAACGCGCGGTGTAAGCTCCGCGAAATATCCCCTGGTAATTATCCTGTAATTATGCACACACGCTTCGTCCCTGAGCTTGGGAGCTTATCGAACCAACTAAAGTAATATAACGAACGTAATTAAATATAATCAACTAAAATATCGATATAAATGGTGTAAGAGAAAGGGTATTAAAACCAACCATACTTACCAAGCGGACCTTCCTTTACATTAGAACTATCATCTACTTTCTGGCCATATTTAGAACACCACATATATCTTAAAACAAAAAAAGGAGGAGAGTAAAAAAAAATTTCAGTAAATCAAAATGGTGATCTAAATACCGCGTAAAAATTATGGAAAATCTGAACAAATGCATCGGTATAAAGTACTACGATTTTTTTCAAATAAATGACTGACCAGTCATTTTGACTGCTTTGATAGTTCCAGTGTTAATATATAGAGTGTTGACAAAAATCGAAAGTAATCACACAACCTTCATCACTGAAAATCTTTTCACATAACTAACCGTGTTCGTATAAAAGACAATAGTCACTGCAGCCCTATCGGCGATCTCTTGGGCGCTTCGTAAAAGCCGAAACCACAGGTCCCTTTGCGGAGCGGAATATCGTGGAAGCAGGAACAATCGCGAGGAGAGATTGAACGCTGAACTTTTCTTCCATCCTTTCAATAAACCCGGATAAACGTTGCGGCCGGTACTTCGCGGTGGCTATAAAGCCGGTATCTAATCACGTAGATCTGCCCTTTAATTAAATTGATTAAATCAACGTTTTTCAGTGGCGGCCCTAAGGCGCGCATGCGCGCCTCAGGGCAGTTAAGCGCCAGCATAGTTCGCCACGATAGTTCGCCCAACTATTCGTTCTCGGGGGAAATATAAGGAGGGAAGTAAGTGCTCGAAAACTTTCGATTTATCCCACCATCGGCCAGCGGCTCGGCCTGATATCGGCCAAACAGCGGGAACAACAGGAAGCCCAGGTTCGCGCGCAACTTCGATATGGTCAGATTTATTCGTCCGCCTGGTCGTTACCAGGGACGATTGTTATTTCGACTCCGCTTCGTCGATCCTCGCGAAGCGGAGCTTTTTCCAGGTTTAACCCTTGATTGTATAGCTCTGTATTACATATATATATACTGCATCATATGAAATTATTACCGCAGAGTCACCGTTGGATTTTGATGCGCGCATTAAAGCGGATGCACTGTTACACAGGTATATGAACCTGGTTTGTTTGGTATCTCACTGGATAGTATAGGGTGGGCCATCTATTGGTTTGTTTTTAAATTATAGGATATGGCAACACTGGTGTGACCGATTTGCTTGAAATTTGGATAGCTGGTCAGTCTTTTTATTCTTAAATCGGAGACTCCGACCTTCACGATAAAAGAAAATTTTGTTTTAAATATCGATGTAGACTCGTTTTATAGCGTTTTTAAAAACAAACTTTTAAATGGCCCAGCCTTTACGTATAGCGCCATATGAGCTTTATTACGCGTTAATAATGATGAAACAGTAGAAAACAGATGGCTCTGCACCATTCAAGGAAAAAGAATATAACTTTGAGAAGTAAAAATACAAAATTATACAATTAAGGTTTAAGCGAGTCTGGAATTTTGACCTGCGCGAGCTCGAAACTCCTGGCCCTGGAAAATCTACCGAAAATTCATGCGTAGCCATGATTCCTGTCCGTATCAGGGCTGCGCGGAGGGGAGGGGGGCTGAAAGCCGGCCGCGGATGAATCAAATATACATGGCGTACGTAGAGCAAACGGCCGGAGTTCAATGGGGGAACGGAGGTAGAATTTTGATCGAACCTCCGTAAGCAGGGCTAATAAGCCACGGATATTTAATCTCCGACCGCACGGCGCAACGCGCGTAAAACTCCTCCCGATCGTTCGACTGCCGCTGTTTGAGGACCGATTTCTGCTAAATCCATGTCGCGTTGTATCCCATTGATCCGTCCAGGGCGCACGTTAATTGCTAATTGTCAAATTCGATCCGCAAATCTCGCGGGCGTATCGATGACCGTGTCGTCTTCGAATCTGAAACCTCCCTCCCCCCAATTCGAGTTCGTAATTTCCACGTGACTCGCGGGAACCATGCTATCGAGCTTTCAACAAAACTTTTTTCACCTTCGTTAAATTTATATCCACGCGGGCCTGACTCCCGGAGCGCCGAAGCAGAATTTTGTAGATCCTCGAAGCGATCTGTGCAGCTCGGGTATTTCGTCGGTGCATTTTCGGGCGAGAAATATCTCGCTGGCGGGCTGAAATCAAGCGAAACGCGGGGAAAGGGAGAGAAGGAGGAGGAGAGTGAAAGGAAGGAGGAAATGGAGAGGGAGAGAGAGTAAAAGAGACAGAGAGAGAGGAAAAGACTAAAAGAGTGAGAGACAGAGAGAGAGAGAGAGAGAGAGTAAAAGAGTGAGAGACAGAGATATAGAGAGATAGAGAGAAAGAGAGAGAGTGAGAAGGGGAAAGGCGATTTCATGCTCCAGTTTAAGGGACTTACCGGCCGTTAAAGGGGCGCTGGATGGAGGCGAGAGCCAAAGCGTAAATGCGAAGGGTAAATAACGCGGATGCGTTCGGGCGTCCCTTAAATATACTTAATTCGTTCCGTATCGATACGGAAAAATCGCTGTCCCGTAAATGCAATTAAATTATTCAGAGGCACGCCGGCGATTTGCGTAATTTGCCGGGGGTAAATTATATCCCAGATGCAGTAGCTTTAATTGCTCCATCGAACACATTCGCTTCGGCAAAGTAACTGGGCTTAATGAACGGTTCGCAATAAAAACGTACGGAAGGCTTTGTCGCGTCCGGCTTCTCTGCGCCTCGCTTTTCCTTTTTCCCCTTTTCTTCCCCCATCGTTCCGGCCACCTGAGCGCGAGGAATATTTTCGTTCGAAGCTCTTTCAGCGCTGCGCGAGATTTGCGATCGATCCCTCAACGCTTGAACCGACGAGCGCGTGAAAACGAGGGCTCAGTGTCGATCGTTATGTTGATGTAAATGTATCTCGGTTTACACCTCGTTTTCTTTAAGTGTATTAGGTATACAACTTTGCTCGTGCCGTGACCAACGATGGACCATATTTTGAATTATAAATGTATCACCGGTTTTTTTACAATAATGACCCAATTTTGGGAAAAATCGAGCGGAAGCAAAGTTATACAGGTAATATGTGACCAGTGGCTAAAGTTATTATTATTCCATATTAAAAAATTGACCAGATGGAGGATTGAAATATAAAGCGTGCGAATAGGTGCTCTGTTGGACCTAGAATCGCTGATAGTTCTTGTATTATATATGTGGCATGTTTAAATATTCCTGAAGAGTGGTTTTGGTGATAATCATCGTTTTAGTTCTGGTTATAATCATCCTAGGTACGATTAATCGTTACGTATCCTTCTAAAACCACGCGTGACTCCCCGTGCTCCTAGACTCGGGGTGAAAAATCGCGGCGAACTCGGAAGGAGGAAAGAGCTCGTACGCTGGATTTCAATACACGCGACTTCGAGCAATCCGCGTATTTGCGCGGATTTCTTGCGACGCCCGTAGCGCGCGTCGTAACGCGATATCGCATATTCCACGTTCTCGCGAGAGGCCAGGGCGAGGATTTGAACCGGGTCAATGAAGCGGACGCTCGCAAACACCTCCGAAAATGAAATGCGCCGGCACGCGGATTAAATGAGAGATCGTTTCTCACAACGAAGAAACTCCGCGAGGCCATCGCGCTCCTCGGTTCTCGGGTCAAAAGGCGAGCCCCTAATGCGGGGAGAGAAAGTTTGGGGAATGAATGCGAGCCACTTTCTTGCGACTTGGTTGAAGCGTCTCTAAGAACGCGATCATCATCGAGAGTTTATCTTTAACACTAAACCTACCTGCCGCTTACCCTGGAAATCGCAAAAAAATACCTCGCGTCAAGGTTTCCACAATTTTTCAAAGAAATAACCGATCAATGCTAAACCTTAGATATCGAAGCTATGTGCCATGTGTGAATACAAGTGGCTTTGCGCATAACACCTGCAAATCGCGTGTTATAATTTAAAACCTAGAAGCAAGAATCAAAAGTAGAATCGAGTGTCGAGAGTCAGAGGACAACCTCAAGATCTCCTCCTTTATTTCATGTCACTTATCTGAACTTTTGAGCAACAACCAAATCCCACACTAATTATTGCTCACGACTGTAATTCCTCCCGTGAAGGCAAGCGTGTCAGGGTCTCGCGCAGAGCGACGATTTATAGCGCTGTCACGGAAGATCAATTACGTCGAATCCCTGCTGACGAGTCGCTTTACCCGGCAGACCGTGAGGGCGACGTTAGGCGTATAATCCTTTGATGGAACCGTCTACCGCGAGCAGGAGGAAAGAAAGTTCGAGTGGGAAATCGATACAAGGCACTGTACCTTACTTCCGCGACGAGTCACGCGCGACGAATAGGAGCGATGGCCCTCGTTTTGCTTGCAATCCCATCGATTCACGGAGGATTACTCCAAGCTTTATGGTTAACCGCCTCTGCTCCTGGTTTTCTCGCTGTCTCGAGCTATCTTTCGAAGGTCTGGTGGTACGCACCAAGCGTTCATCCGTCGGCCTACGTAATCCTGAAGGTTTCCAAGGCCTTTCTCGCTCTTCGACGTGCTTTTTGCACCGTCTAGCCGTGCGTTTTGTCAGGAGCTCCCTCCTGGTCACCGCGGATGATGGAAATAAGACAGGTTTCAAGCGGGATGATGGCACGACCATCTTAACGGACGTGCCGATCTTCACGAGTATTTGGGTTTTGGATGGAGACTCCGAGTGTCGGGCGGTGGCTCGAGAGTTTTTTGAAAATACATCCGCCAAGATCCCCTTGAATGTTTTCTCCAATCTCGAGCCTCCGTGTATTTTCCCCGACGATAAGTAGGTGTACGCGCTGGATTTCGGTTGCGGAATTTAAACGAGCTTCGGGGATTTGGGTCGAAGATGCATTGCGGTCGCAGGAGTTGGTTACGGACAAATAGAATCTGTTATTCGTTTCCGATAATTGGAAAAAAGGACATGTTCGAGGAGTCGCGTCTTTTGTACCGGGGGACTTGTACGTTGTGCGGTTCGTTTTCCGTTTATACTCCGCTAATTTCAATATCGGAAGCACAGCGTTAGAAGGACCAGTCTCTCTTAGGACAAAAGGAAAAGAGCCATTCTTAGGTAAAAAAAAAAAACAGAAATGAGAAGAAATATCGAGAGACCAGGAAATTAATAATAACAAGTTAATATTAAATGTCAGGACCGGTCACTCTTGGGAGAATAAAAGAGAGAAGTGAGAAGAAATATCGAGAGACCAGGAAATGAATATAAACAAGTTAACATTAAATGTGCAATCGATTATAGAGGATGATCAAAGATTGATCGAGAAGAGGATGAAACGATTTTTCTAAGAAACGATCGCCCCGTCACTTCCACCGTTTCGAATAGTTCAAGTGTTAACGAGGCTTGAAAAGCTCGCCATCCTCAAATACCTTCCCGCATAGCGGCGCGGAAAAAAGTTTCGGAGCATCGATATCGAGCTCACAGGGGCGAGGATTTCCGAGAATGCAACCTGACCATTTTCACTTACGTATCGACCATACATCCCTTATCCCCTATTGAATTTCCGGCAGAAACACGCTTGGCGTTTCGCCCGCAGCCGCCGACATTCTATTCCTGTAAACGAATCTGTCGGTGTTATTATCCCCGCTCGATACTAACGAGCAGTTCGTTATCGCCAGCTCTTCCTCGGGAGTTATAACGAATTTAGGACGAGTGCTAAGAAGCGTTTGTCTAAGGCCAATCGAGGTAAAGAGAGAATCGGTTGGGCCTGCAAGGAGGAGCACTTCGTATCGGCCAGATAAATGTCTCGATCCTCCAAAAACATCCTCTATGCCGATGTGTGCTCCTTTTCGAGCTCGATTCGCGTCTCATTCGAATTCCACGATGTCGCATCGGGCGCTAACGAGATCCTGAGAGCGGCACTTTTGAGGCCATTTGGCCGCGTTACGCGGTGCGAGGCTGCATATTCATACAGTCCATCTCGCGCGATGCCACGTCACGTGGCGAGGAGGGAAGGAATAAAAAATGCGGGCCGATTTATCAGATTCTTCTCGCCAGCCGTATTTCACGGCAAGGCCAGCCCGCGTGATTTAGAGGCGCAGTTTGTACTGTGTGCATATAAATATGTATGCCTATACGCGCATGCATTACACCCCGTGTATATCAATGTTAGTATTCATAGGCGTGTGTATCATATTCAGCGGCGTATAAATATGAACGCGCATAAATGTACATATGGAATCTATGGTAAAGGTTGCTCGCGCGATTCAAGGGCGCTCCCTTTTTTCGCGCATGGCCACGCGCGCGTTTGAATGTGAAGGGAGTTTGAATCTATGTATCGGGTGTACCGGTATGAAGTGAGCGTTTTTTTTTTTTTTGCGAAAATGGAATACCAGTTTTGAATGGGACAGTAAAAAGATTTTATTCAAAGTATTCACCATTGCTTTCTACATATTTTGACTACCTTTCTGGCAATTTGGTTCGTCTTTTGAAGCAAACCAATCAGACACCCAATTTTCGATATGGTGTTGTTTGTTTGATGACTTGATGTATATTAAATATATTTGACGGATGTCATACCAACCAAACAAAAGAAAAATTAAGGCTCGTTCACGACAAATGTTCCCTATCGACACATTTGTATCTTAAAGCTCACTTAATACCGGTGCTCCTGATATATAGGCGCTTTCGCGCGTGTTATGGATATACGCTCGTTTTCCGTACGTTAACGTGCCTTTCCTTGGTAAACGCGAGCATTTCAAACGCGCCCACATATCGAGCCCTTATTAGGGATCAAACCTGGTCGACCTCGTTTCGGCCCTCATACCCTCGAAGATTTCTGGGCGCAAAACGGGCTGCTATCGATTTCTCAGCCTCGTGGATTTCGACTCGATTATACATGCAGGCTGGGTCTAACGAACCAAAAATTAGAGGCGGCCAGTCGTGTAACATTCGCTTATATCCAATTACGGGGAAAATAAAAGCGATGCTCCGTGTTAACGCGCCTCGCGCATTCGGCGCGCTCCTCTTTAATTATGAATTGTTTAATGGTATCTATTTTGCGCGGTTAATTACAGAATTGGGAAATCGTGCAAAACTGATGGCGAATCGAGCGCATCAAGGCCAATCGGGGGGAATAAAATTCGGACCAGGGGGCCAATTAATTGCTGCGCCCGTAGCATTATTCGGTCGATCCTTCCATCGATCCTGGATCGACGTTGACGTGATAAATTGCGAGGGATCTAACATATCGGCTCAACACAGTCTGGAAATACGCATCTTCTGCGGGATACGTAGACGTGGAGAAATTGCCGATTGGGATTGAATTCGCGGTGCGCATAAATTACGTTAGGCCAACTTCGTTTCGCAGTTCTGTTCATATTAACCCCCTATGGGCTCGTGTAACTTTCAGGTCTAATACATCGACGTTTTACCATACAATTTCACATTTTACCAAGACGCGTACGTATTAATTTATAATCTGAAGCATCGAAGTGTACGCCTTGCAAGTTGTATAATTCGCGGATATAATTCAGAGTATAGAGAGTTAAGTTGAAGACATGTGGCGTATTGTGAAGAAAATCTCACTCAGATTCTCATAATGGGAATTATTATAGAGCTATTATTTCATCAGCTTCAAGACTCTTCTAAGGAATTAATCTAAATAATATATATACACAGATATATACCGTGGATCAGCTTAGACGGTTATGATGAGGTGTGGAGACGAACAAAATATCCTAACTTATGTTGTTGCGCTGCTCGTACCTCCGCGACTCTCCTCCAGGTTGAGTGCTCAAAGACGCATCTCTAATCGCGAGATAAAGACACGCGAGGGGACGTGCCAAGACTCTCATTGCGCCCTTCGTCCAAATCCAACCGGGATCGATCGCGTCGCGCTACGTTTATTTAGCAGTACAGGCCGCCTCCGTGACTGCGAAAAGCAAAATCCAGGTGCATTCCTCCTGCACGTTTATCGGACATTCCTGGCACGTTCCATGTAGTCTCGAATACTGGGATTTCCATTGATTCTTACTGCATACCGGGTATATTTTGTGCGTTCTTACTCCCACTTCCTGTCTCGGTGCGAGACATTTGGCATCTGCGCGATGTTTAACGCCGACAAAGTAACAAAGGTGAGTAATTGAATTTTGGCCCTTTCGCGTTTCTCCAATTTCGTCCCTTTGTTCGAGCGCAGCGTGAAATCGAAAGGAGCGATCGCGATACTGAGCGAAATAATATATCTCGAGTCCTGGATACATGGCGATGCGTTCGTAGGTTTGCAACATCGTTGAATGAGAATGTATATATATATATATATGTGTGTGTGTGTGTGTGTATGTGTGTGTGTATGAAATATGCAGCATAAACGTCCTAATACGCCCCTCGCATAGCTTTGGAAAACTTCCAAGACCTTTGGCCGCTCGCCAATAACTCTAATTCATTTCCTGAGCATATAGGAGCACCGTCCGAATGTTTGAAAACAGTTGGTAACGAGCGAAATACATTTAACCTGATCTACGTTTGATTATACTCCCTAGCTTAAAGCTTCTTCTGCCCGGAATCGATCTTTTTTCCCCGCATCCGATTCGCTGAAGTAATAAAATTCACGATGCGCGGGAGGTTGCACGTTATCGATCATTTAGGTCCTTCGAGCACTCCGTCGTGTGCCTGCGAAGGCTTATGTCGAGAGTACTGTGAGAGTGAGAAATGAATATCGCAAAAGTAACGAATTTTTGACGTGGAGCATTTGTACATATGACCAATAAACGATGGCGAAACCTAGTAAGAAAGGAATGTCTAGTCCTAGGGGCGATAGCGAAGCGACGAAAGCGCCGCCAGAAAAGTCTGGATTGTGAGGAAAGTAAGATTTGATAAGCGAAAGCGATTTGATTTGATGTGGTCTTTGCGAGTAATATTATCAAATTAGTAAGTATTATATTATATAATACTGCTTGCTAAGATAACATCAAATCAAACTAATAATTCCACAGAAACGTAAGAATCATAAATGTATGAGCACTTTCTTACAATAAAGCCTCGAATTTCGAAAAAAAAATCGATAGAATCAGAGTCATACACTTAACACTAGAACTACCTAACCAGTCAAAATGACTGGTCAGTCGTTGCTTTAAAAAATCGTAGTACTCTATAACGATGTATTTTTCGAGATTTTCCATGATTCCCATGCAGTATTTACATCATCATTTTGATTCACTGAAATTTCCTCTTACTCCCCCCCTTTTTTTTTTTTGAAGATGTACGTGGTGTTCTAAACATGTCCAGAAAGTGGCTGGTAGTTCTAGCGTTAATACTATACACGTTATATTGAAAGAAAGGAAATCAGAGGTTATTACAAAGTACATCCACGCCCAGCTCTTCCTCGCGTCCTCCATCAATCTTCCCAACCTTACAATATCATATTTCTGGGAATCTGAGAGGAAATTTGCCGCGGCCCCGGGCTCGCCAATCGTACCTGGTTTGCATCGCCTCGATATCGACCGTATCGAGGTTACAACTCCTGTGGGCAGTAAAAGGGCCGCCCGGGGGGGAGGGGAAAAAAAACAGGGCCGAGGGGATGATCATGCCTGACGACTCTCCCACGAATCGCAAAAACTATCCTTTGCATTTCGGCCGAATTCAATTTAACCTCGGACAAATGGCCGATTCAGCCGCACGAGGTTGTCCGAGGAGATTGGATCTTATTGAATCGGGAACCTTGGGACCGAGGGCCGTGCCCTTCTCCGCGCGATGAAGAAGCGGTTGCACGGTATGAAATAGTGTACCGAACTCGAGTATTGAATCGCCGCCGCCGATCGCGGGGACGAATGTTCCGAAGTACGTCGGACACAAAAGGAGAAAGGCGCCTTTTTATTCCTCCTGGAAGGTCTCGGTTTAACACTGGAACTACCAAAGCAGTCAAAATGACTGGACAGTGGTTTCTTGAAAAAATCGTAGTGCTTCGCAACAATGCATTTTTCGAGATTTTCCATGAACTTCATACAGTATTTAAATTATCATTTGGATTTAGTGATATTTGTTTTTTTTAAAGATGTATGTGGTGTTCTACGTATATCCAGAAAGTGGCCGGTAGTTCTAGTATTAATAATGCGCTATCGTCAACCTTGAGTTTCGCATGGACAAATCTCTCGAGTAGAATTATATAAGGATCCTCGAGCTTTCTTAGCAGACATATTTCTTAAGGAATTGACATGTCAAATACAAAACATTCTCGTGCGTTATATCTACGTGGTGATCGAAATGCCTGAAAGTAATCGATACGAAAAAAAACGAGTATAGAATTGATGGTAGTGTAAAATGAGAATTTCTGAGAGTAGTACGGAGAAAGTGAGACAGTGTCCTTCTCCATATGGTGGATGTCCGACTTTAGCTTTGGGCCATTAATTTCAGCTCATTTCTAGTCAATGCATACATCCTGGTTGCCCACGGTTCGTAACTCAAATGGAATACCAGGTTTGGGTGCAAATAATCACGAGCAACGATAATACTGGAGACAGAAATTTGCAAGAATCACACACCGTGGCCGCCGCTCCACAACGTGGACGATGTTGGTGCACGGCTTAACTGAGAACCGGCCTTTAATTACGAATCCGGGATATTCGTGGCTAATATCTGGCAAGAGGAAAAAGAAGCGTAGCCATAGGGCCGCTCAGCTCCCCGGGAGCTTTGCTTTACGTTTTCCTGCAATTTAATTTAACCGCAGTGAAACGGCCGTTTGAAGTTTCCGAAATTCCGGAGAAGTTTGAACTTCTCCCTGGAAACGTCTGCTGGCCAGATTTTTCGATGATTGGAGTTGCTACCTGTTTTCCACGAACATTAGAATATCACGAGTAATCCTCCACGCCCAGGGGAGCTTCCATCCGACGTTTATTCCCGATTCGTGGGCTTTAATCCTTGGATTTAGACTCGTGCATTTCGCGGCTCGAACGGACAGTAAGTAGAAATATGCGTCGTGTCGTTTGAATTCATTAATTCCCTCATCGAATGAAGCCCTGAATTCGTTCCTCCATTTGATTCATATGCTCATAGTTTGAGCCAGGGAAGATTTTTAAGACTACTTTTAATGTAAACTGTGCACAAAGATTTTATTCAAATATTTTCTCCGGTAGGGAATAAAAAAATCACGTATCCAAGGTTTATGCTACAGAGAGGTTTATTAATGTGACTTCACTGTAGGGCCAACCAGCGAGCAGTGGAACGAAACCGGGTCAATGACCGATTTTCCAGCCGGGGTACCTCGTCCTGGTAAGGAATTTTACATCTTTTTACAACCCGATTTAGCCCCAAAGCCGCTTGCATACGTTTAAAGGGACGTGAAGCGTTGTCGGTTAATCCCAATGCGAATATTTCCCATGCATTCTGAACAATTTTTTGACCATACGAACGCCCGGATAAAGGATTCGTCCGGTTGCGAATTCTCTTTGGCAAACACGTCGATGGTTTCGCGCCGCTAGAATTTTTGTGCTCACGTTTTGCATTATCGACTGTTGTGCGCATATATAACGAGCGTTAACCACATTTATAATTGTAAACTCGGCGAAATGTAATCCGTTTATTTTAAAAGTCGAATCGTAAATCGCGCATTTCCAAAGCTAATATATTATTATGTTAATCTCCGATCTTTACGTAATATATTCAAGCGTGTGTTTAAATCACGAAGAATAATGGCCGGTATTAAAACCGCGGCTGGTTGATCGGAAAATACAATGTTTTCCAGCGATATAAATATACGAATTTTACCTCAGCGGTGCGTGGCTAATATACTCCGCTGTACAGGACACTGACCAACGTACTTAATAATAACATCATCGTCACCTACGTGCAAATCATTTCACACTTTCATTATCCTGATAAATTATAATTTAAACCACGAGCATCTGGAAAAATTCTACACATAATCTACTACCACGTCTCTGCTTAGTTTGAATATATTCTAAATCTTCGAAGTTTCGATGTATTTTAATGCTTTTTAGAAACGCATTCATCGTGTGGAAAAGGCAAAGGTATTAAACTTGCTCGTTCAACTAAAAATCCCAAATAATATTTAATACAATCTATTACTAAGTAAAAGTTTCTTTCCTATTATAAGGAAATAATAGACGCATAGCACTTTGTTTTATATTCACGTTCGTATAAAAATTACCAAATAAAGCAGCTGCGTGCGGATAGCGAAAGACACTTTTCGAACGCCCAAATATAGGGTGGGCCATCTACTGCTTTGCTTTTAAATTATAGGGTATGGCAAAACTGGTGTAACCGATTTTTTTGAAATTTGAACAGCCGGTCAATCTAAAAATTCTTAAATCGGAGACTCCAACCTTCGCGATAAAAAAAAATGTTCTAAATATCGACGTAGACCCATTTTGTAGCGTTTCTAAAAACAAATTTTCAAATGATCTACGTTATATAAGCCCGGCTTATAAAGATATCGTGAACCTCTGTACGAAAGCTCTATCATCCGATTTGCCATTCTACGTAGCAAAGCGGTATCGTCCGTGCATTCCTCGTTTGCTCCCCTACCAGGGTCTGCTGTTTGGTCTGTCGAGCCACTTACCGAATATGGGATTCCCACGGTGCGTGGAAAGGCCGCCGAAAGTCAATACGTGGGAGTGATCGGCCGTCACAACGAGCAGCGTCTCCGTCAGATCGACCTCCTTCATGACGGAACGCACGGCCTCCTCCAGCGCCAGGGTCTCGTCCAGGGCGCGATAAGCCTTGTTGTAGTGGTGGGCATGATCGATCCTTCCACCTGATATAACACCAAGTTCCTGTCAATTTATCGGTGCACTTGGACAGGACAAATTCGAGGGCCGACTCTAACGCTTCGAGTATGAATCGGCGCTTTAATTGCTGTTTCGTTCGTCAGGGGATAATTGACTATTTGGCAATAACGAGAGGCGGAATTTTGCGTAACGCAGGGCTTTAATTCACGGTCCAGTTGTACTGCTTGCGGATCCCTAACTCTATGGTGCAGTCGAAACGAGTGTCGAGGACGATTCGATATCTGCGGTGTGCGTTCGACAAAGATCGTTGCTCCAAGTTTTATTCTTGGAATTGGAAGTGAATTTTGAGAGGTTCGTGGAGAATTTTTGGCGCCTTTTTGAAGATTGTAAACTGTTTAATCACATCGCGATAGAAGCGTGCGACTTTATTGTTTTCTTAGGTGTGGGTTTTTTTTTTTTACATGGAATGGAAAGAGATAAGTATTTTGATGGCTCGATGAACGTGATTATGAGCAGAGAAGCTCTAGATTAATTTCTAAAGAGCGGAAAGGAAGATTTGGTCGAGGTCTTTCTGAATCACGGGCTCGCCAAGAAATCTGGTTTCGAGGGAAATGCCGCGAGGGTTCGAATCCCAAGGTAAGCGGGTTTCATTCGATGCCATTTCGTCGTGATTTGGGGAAATTTCTAAAACGCCCCCGCGCCACCTTGTTTTTCACTTTACGGTCGGCGTTTTTTCGAGGGTGGTTCGGAAGATGGTACCGATACACATCGATCCGTGCCATTTGGCATCCGCTGTCATTCTGTCCAAGCAATATACGAGAAAAGTTTAGCATCCGGATAAACTCCTACGGAACATGCAGGACCAATATCCGAAAGGGATTAGATTAACGATGTTGTTGCTTCCATTTTCGTATTGACCGAAAAGAAATGCAATCGCTTATAAAGTCTAAAAACCCCTCCATCGAGGCTACTTTCTTAGCAAATTACCGCTTTATCACTCCTCGATTTTTATCCAGTCAGAGTCTTAACAAATCCCATACTCCTATCCCAACTATCCTTTGCAGCTTCCGCACATTGCGATAGACACACAACAACAATCGCTCAAAGTATATACGAAATAAACTAAACTAAATAACCTGGAAATTCACGAAGACCCTCCATTCTTTCTAACACATCCAATCATTTACAAGATTAAGAAATCCAAGATTGAGAAAACATCAAATCTGAAATTTCTCATTATCTTCGAAGTAAAGCCTTCGAATTAATAACAGACACCCTGATAGACTTCGTATCAGGGATGTCACGAGTCCTGCTTCCACAAACATTTTAGCCCTGCGTTTGGCGGGCGTTGATCAATACATATTAGGTGCAGCGGCGTGCATGCATATGGCGCGACGCTTAGATAGAAACGGACCGCCCCTGGCTCCTCGCTCTGGTTACGTAGAAACGCCTCGGCTCGGTCAATCAGATTAATCGGGCTGAGAGACGAGAAACGGATCTCGACTTTGGATATCAGGCTAAAAGGTCCGCGGATGTTCCGGAATGGAAACGTCGTCCAGACGGCGCCGTATCGGTGCCTGTCAGCTTTAAGAGCGAGCAGCTTAAGGACGTCATCGGGAGCCGCGTATTCCACGTATTCTCGCTGGTCCCTCCTCGATAGCGCGAAAGTGCACAACACAACGGAGCTTCGTTCGACGAGGAACTTCCAGCTGAAGGAAAGTTCATCGTTCATCCGCGAATTTGATCGACTCGAATAGACAGGCTTCTCCTTCTTTTTAAATCGCGAATTATGCGCGATGGGACTGGCGTTAAGTGTTTTCAAAGGGGAGGGAACCATTCTTGGAGGAATGAAGAAGTATTGGGCTCTTATTACGATCCTCCCCCGTTCCACTCTCAAAGTTTTATGCGAAGAACGACGCTATTTTACGACTGATTTTTATCCTTGGGACGACTCGAGGATTTTATCGGTTCGATCCCGCGCTGCTTTTATCGACTGTTGAGGGCAAGACAAATTTACTTTATGATAATAACGCTCGTAAACAAAGGGCCAGCGGCATTTCTATCATTAATATTTCTCGGGATTTATCGGTTCCTCGTCTAGGGATTAGAGAAGAGGATAATAAAGAGAGAGAAAAGGGGATACAGAACGTATATTTCAGGGATCTCTGGTTAGTGGCTGAAAAATGTGGGTGCACTTCTTTTGGCAAAGGCGCCTCGCTTAACTCGTAAGTCTTCGCCAGTCTGCGGATCCGGGGGACAATCGTGGACAAACGGTTACGAGGCCTTGAAGCATTGATCCGCAGGCGCGTCTTCAGTGACGTCGGGGGAATCGCAAGGGCGGCACATTTCTATATTACGGATTAACGTATAATGGAGGGGGCAAATTCTCGGCTGGCCGAGGATCCACAATGTCGGCCTCTTCTCTTCCCCGCAAAAACTATGCCTCCAATACCAGCCGTATTCATCGCGCTCGTAATTCCAGCATTGTCTAAGGGGGCCTGGCGGGTATTAGGAGCCAGACCGAAGATTTGTAGAAAGCTCCGCAACAAATTCCTGCTCGGACATTCACGAGGGGGGGATCGGGGGGCGTCCAGGGGGAGCGAACTTTAGATTTTAATCAGAATTACGATCCCGGGAATTACGCCCGAGCTATTAATCCGAAGGACGCGCATACGTTGGAACGACGTTCCCGCGCGACGTTTGGAACGCTCGTAAACTCTTTGCACCGAGTATCGCTTCGCTTTGCGCCTCGTCGTGAATTTATGTCGGCCGTCGCGTATCGTCCGTTCATCGTCGAGGATTCCTTAACGAGTTCGTAAAGATTTCTCTTTTTTCTTTTTTTACTGTTTCTCGACGCGCGATAGTTTCAGGGGATTGTGTATTGTAAATCGTAGAACCGAAGGGGCTGTTGCTTATTCCATATATAGTACATAAGAACACGAGGAGAAGTTACGTAAGAAAGTATAAAGCGTAAGAAATAACAAATAAGTTTATTCCCTGATCGTTGCGCACGAATTCTGATGCCTCCCGACTCTCTTGACAATGATCGTCTTTTCCAATAATAATTCTCCAGTAATAATATAAGTCTAATAATAATCTCCCTATGAGGTACAGTACCTTACATCACTTTTACACCCGTACAGCTTGCCACACCTATTCCATTCTATCGATATTATAGTAGAATTGAAGGTCGATAACGTGGCTCAGGGCTTCGCACCGTGCTGCGTCGTACGTTATATTGCTCGAGCATGGATATGATAGCAGCATCGAAACTCGTCCTCGGTGGCGTTTCTACGCGTTGCTAATTTAGCCCGATTGGAACCTGGATGTTTGCGCGTTGCGCACTTATTTTTAATGGCGCGTGATTGGTATTTCAGGGCGGCAATTCGCGCGCGATATCTGCACCTCTTAATCCTCGAGCGCTGCCGGGCCTGGCATTATTCAGACGCGCGTGGGATGGAAGTTTTAAAATTGAAGGACGATCAAATATTCTGGCGCGTCGATTGCAAACTGCATCTGAATCTGGACTTCGCTCCGCCGGGCTTAAAAACACCGTTGCTGGGAGCAGATGTTTTGCGAAAGCGTCAGGGGCATGATATAGCGCGAGGAAAAAATATGTTGTTCGAAGTTGATGAACTTCGTGCCTGTAAAATCGTCCCACGCGCCCGTTCACCGTCAATTTCGATGAAATCATGTTTTCGATATGAGCTTACGCCTTTCGCGACTGAGCGGAAGGTTTGAATATTCGAGGAAAAAAAAAAAAAGAAATAAAAATGTGCAAAACTATTTACCACCTGTGATGAGTTTTTCTCACCCTCGTCCTCTCACGCGCCTCATATTTTCATCCTCTTTCCACGCCCCGTATCGAAAGTGCCCTTACGATGGGTCAAAGCGAATAGCAAAGGCATCGCGGGGCGTAATGGCGTTATCCTAAATTAATCTTTTCTCTGCACGTGGCGCATGCTTTTAAACAGTAACCATGATGCATAAAAGGCTTCCGGAGGTATGTGCCATTTGATAATCCACGACCTAGAAATTAACACCAGGCTGTATTTATCCCGTGTAATTTTGATATACGACTACGTTGAAATTTCTCATACATATTAAAAACTACAAATCCAGTAGAAGTCATTTGCTGTTCAATCTCCCGGTCTGACCCGAGTGTATCGCGTACTATCTTTCTCGAAAACATCGTTGGGAAAATCGTGTATTTCCTGCGCATCGTATACACAACACATACTAATTCCAACTAGTACACATATACACCATTCGATCAGTTCGCCATTATTTTCTTTTATTTAATTTTTTTTATTCATTTTCGGCACTGATCACTAAAGATCTAAGACCCACTGTTTAAGGTGAGTTCAAAACCATCAGAGCTGTAGTGTACATGTCACATTGAAAAACCAAAGGTAATTTTCCTTATGCCAGAGGAAAATTAGGCCTTGATTTTTTAACAGTCGCGAATAAGAGCTATTAAGAGGTAGCACCGCAAAAACCATTGGTTACGTAAAAGGGAATGATCGATAACTAATTACGTCCAAGTTTTAATGGATGTAGGCACCATCCCGTTTTCTCCGTGGGAATATATAGTCGGCGTTGATTTTGATGCATCTGGCCGCAAGTGGAAATGGCCGGCCGTGCCAAAATCCATCCGCAAATTGAGGTTCGATTTAAAACTCGACGATTCCAGGCGCGTGGATACATTTGTATCATTATATCCTGCGCCCATCTCATCAGGCGCACCGTCCAATGTCTCGGATGTACATTCGAGCTCGAGATAGTCCGAGGCACGTGGATACAATGGCAGAACTTTGACTCGCGACTCGAGGAATTTTGATTTACTTCCGATACGATGCGAGGAGGAATCTGTTAGAGGAAGAGCGATATGGGCGTTACTCAACGGAAAATTGGATGGTGATATATGACAGTGCTTTGCTAACTTTTATCTTCTACGGCGCAACAAGGTTTTAGTAATATATAAACATAAGTAAAAGCTTGCAAATATAAATACTACAATAATACGTATATACCTTCATTACATAAAAAAAACTCTATATAACTCTATATAAGCAGCTTAAATTACACACAAGAACAAAGATATACAATTCTACATCACGTGTAAAAAAAAGTCCCCTTTGAATTTAAATATACTATTTCTGGTACACTATCTACCTACGCTTATTTAATCAAAGCTAATTTAAACATCACCAATTTATTAATAAGCTTATTCCATATACGTTTTCTATTCGACTCTATATTAGGAAGTGCTCCTCAAAGTTCATCCTCGAAACCTTTTAAACATGGCCACTCGTCATTTTCATTAAAACCAGTGTCGAAAGAAAATTCTTTTTATCGATAATATCAGATTAGAAGTTCTTCATGAATACATTTCTTTTATTCTGGCGAAAATCATCGTGGCACAGCTAATATCGCGCGACACACCAGAGTGTCGAGGCACAGCGGTTGCGCAGCACTGATCTACGATTCGCAGGTGGGTCTTATCTCATCCCTTTTGGAGGGACGAGTCGTCTTTGATGCCGATGGCCGCGGGACGAGAGCGGTGGATCGTGCCAAAATCTGTCAGCGAGGGCTGCACTTTCCAGCTGGCAGCTGGAAGCAACAGTTGTCGTACGCCAGGAAACTTTAGCCGGGGGATCCAGATTTCGGTGCAGATTACAAGCTACCGTCGCATAAGCGACGGTTTTAGGCCAAACTTTGATGGAGGCGCATCGACCTCTCGGTCTTGCCGCGCTATTTCCTCGCGTCTCGGCTCCTTGCGGTCGAAATACATTAGCCCCCGCGATTTCCTTTGCACGCCACGACCTCTCGCGTTCGCCTTTCCACCCACGATTTGGATATTAAAACGAACAAACACGAAACATAAAAAAAAAACAGTACATTTCCCCTCGCATCGGTGTGCATGAAAGCGCAGCAGAGGCTAATTGATTCATCGGTCCATCGAAGGCAATGTAAACGTAATACGGGACAGCGCCAAACACGCGATGATGGTTCTAATGGGTTGAGTATATATTTATGACAGTGCGGACTGTTAATATTTTAACGTGCTTTCATCGGACTCCGGGGTCTCGAGCGTGATCCTGCGATTTTTCGATTCTCAGCCCGTTCATTAGAGCGTTCGATTATTCAATACAGGCTTCTCATTGTAAAATATAAAATCGAAAATATGGATACCGAATTTCCAGCGGCAGTACCAACGTAATTAATCCCTCATTCGTGATCCGAATATTGCGGTGTATATTTTAATAATCGTAGACCAGGGCGACTTATATTTATTCCATCCTCGTCCGCGCGCGTTAAAACGCGCCATTGTTGAAGGCCCTATTGGATCAGCGTTTCCAAAAGAAAAATATTTCTCGTATAAGCTGGGAAAGTTGCGACGAGCCGGAGTACGATGTACGTACCCGTTACCGTTGGATGGCTGGCGATAAACTCAATAAAGCGCAGAATGCTGACTCAATCTTCGCATAGGAAAGTCCCGTATTCCTATTCACAAAAGGCACGCTCTCCAGAGCATTAGTCCAATCATATTTTTACCAGGCGACTTGTATTACCTTGCGGGAAGGTGGAAACGATTTCCGAGGGGGGTTTACGAATGGAGCCACGAAGGATAACCGAAAGTTCGCGAGAAAAATCCCGGATCTCACGTATCTCTTCTCAGGAGGAATATAAAACGTTCGCGGATTTGTGCTTCGGCTTCGGAGAAATACATTTCGACCTGTAATTCCTGAGCCATGACCTGGGATTCGGAACCTTTAAGCTTCGACTTCACCAAAATGGTTTCCACGCGATTCCAAACAGTGGTGCGTTCTTCAAAAGAGCCATGCTTATCTATCATTCTCGCGCACCTAAGACGCATATATAATATAACGTACACTCGATTTCGTAATCCTTGAAAAGAGATGAAGAGAGAAAGTGCATTCGTAATTTCGAAGAAACGAGTCTTGGATGAATGCATCATAATTTTCGTCGTGCAATTCCTGGACGGTGTCCTGTGAGAAACCAACTTGGCCCGGCTGTTTCGTAAACAAGGATGTAACGCGTTAACGAGAAGCATCGGAAGCCGCGATTGCGGTAATCCGCCGGGAAGTGGCTCGCGATTGGCCGATAAAGCGCCAAAAATAAACATTCCTCCTCGCTTGGATACGCGGTTCTAGGTTTTCGACGATGATAATTCGCCACGAAGGTAATCTAGTGGGCCAACGGGCATAGTACCTTGGTTTTCTCTAGCGATTACTCCTGCCCCTCGTTTCTACGTATACAGTAGTACCTCGAATTACGAGCCACTCTGCATAGGGATTCTTCGATACCCAAACTTCTTCGATCTTAAGAGCGACTTCTTGGTTTAATCTAGACTATATTTTAATTCTAGATGTGCTCTCGTGGAATTAGAATTTCAATCTACCACTTCGACATTATTTTGAGGAATAATAATAATTTTGACCACTAGTATGTGGCTCGTATAATTAAATAGGCACTAAATCATGATATTCTTCAAAGTTAATTTCGAGATATGACTCCTGATAATTCCGAGTACCGTATCACATATGCGCGAACGATGCGACTTTGCATCTGAATAAAGCGCATCGCATTTATGTTATCGCGGTTTAACTTAATTCCTTTCGCTTCGCAAATCGAACAGCGATCATCCCTATCGAATATCAAAAATGGTTTCGAGATACGAACTTCCTTCTGGAATCAATCTCGTACCTCGAGGTATTACCGTTCCACTTGCGAACATCCGAGAATGTCAGCGTACCCAGGTATGATCTATCTAACCATACTGACGAGACTGCGGACAGATGCGAGAGGAAACACGCCATCCTTATTCCACTCCTTCCTCCCACTCTATATAACAGCTATCAGCCTTCTGTCCTCGCTAAAATACGTTCAAAACCTGGCCTACTTGCGGCTCCCTACTTCGCGCTATCCGATTTATCCGCGAGCAAATCCCACAGAAGGCACGCCAGGAGCCTTATTTCCCGAAAAATCCAGAGCGGCGTGTGCGATCGTCGCTTAGCCATTGTGCAGTGCCGCGACCGCAGGCTTCGTGCCAGTTGGCTTACCTTCCACGAAGAGGAAGTATCCCTTGGAGTTTTTGGCCAATATGCGGAGTGCTTTGATCGTCATTTCGGCGAGGGAAGGATCGCCGGTCCCGTTTGTGTCGCGCTCGATGTCGAAGTCCATGTGGGAGTAGGCGAACAGTCCTGCGAGACAGTGCGATTCAAAGGTGAGCCTGAAGTAGCACGAAAGTGATCGACGTTCGTTGAAAATTGGCGCGCAGCTCGAATAATTGGCGGATAAAGAATATTATTTTAATCCGAATTATCGACGCGGCCGATTATATTCGATGGAAGATGAGGATTATGGAATTAAGGCTGAGTGTATTTACTTTTAAATGGTTATCGTTTATATTAATCGGTGTAGAAACGATCTGATCGATGAATATCACGAATACTATATTTAATATTATATCGAAAATTGATACCATGTATAATGGGAGAGGAGTGATTGTACTCTAATTTCGCTTAATGTGCTGCAGTAATGTCGCTGCGCAAATGGACATGTGTATGTATATATATATAGGGGGTGTGCCAAAATTCGCGTAAGATTTAAAAATTTCAGGGCGAGAGTGCGTGTGCGCCAGAAAAGCCCCGGAGGCCATTTATCCGATATGCTATTCGATGCATAATCCTATACTGTATACTTTATGAACCGATACAAAATGTACAGTTTTTAATTATAAACCTGTGTTTTCTATCAAAATTATTTCTCGCCTGAATTTCGGGATTTCGAATGGCTTTTTAATGGCTTTATAAAGCTTTTTGTGCTTTCGGATAATTGCGTAGTCGAGAGGGAAACCAGTGCTTATTGGGCATAAAAGTGAGGAATTAAAGAAGTAAAGCCGAAGATGTCCGTGGATTACCTAGAAGATGGTCCACTTTACGCGGGTCGACGTCCTCGAACTGCTCCTTATTAGCCACGTATTTGGCGGGGATGTTCAACCGCCCATGATTCCTCGACCACTCGTCGATCAGATTTCGTCCGTCCAATCGCCTGCCCTCCTTATCCGGCTCTTCCGGATCGAGTGTCACTTTCGGTACGAAATGTCGCCTCCCTCCGCCAAGGATGACCTGCATTCAATCGCGATCGACTTTATTAGTTGTACGCGAAGGAAATTCGAGTTCTCCATCTTTACTGCCTTTGCTTTAATTTTTCCTTAAGCACGTTTTTAAGCACGTTTCTAAGTACGTTTTTTTTAAAGCGAAGTCCTGATCATTAGTACGCTGCAAGAATTCCTGTACTTCATCGAGTTAACGCATTGCTCCTACGGGTCAAGTACAATATTATTACCGAGCTTTTGAACAATGTGCACAATTTCCAAGAGTAGCTGCCTTTTCTTCATCAAAGAGCGCCGTGAAACTCTATCGCGGTTACTCGCGCATTTCACCGAGAACTTCCTGGCCGCCGATAAACCGCGGGGAACTTTTTTCAAGAAAATATTACAAGGAAGTGGGTCAATGAGAACCTAGGCGAAAATTGGTTATACCAGCAGGAACGGGATGTACTTTGAAGGGTACAAATATTACGATCCCTTTATCGAGCAGCTGGATTTCGTACTAATTGAATACCGATAACGAATGTTTCCTGTCCTTTTTTTTTCCCCCCCCTAATATTCGGAATAACGATATCTCGTGCCGCTTATATTCCGCGCCAGGATTTTCCCCCGAACCATCTCATTTGCCCGACAGAAGCTCTCCGGTGAATCGGAAAATTTGAATTTGCCAGGAAAGTCATCCGCGTCGTCCTTTAATTCTGTCCATCCGCGGCTCTCCCACGGCAACTCACCGGGAGGACTTTAACGAGCGGAAAGTTTTGTATGAACTTTTGTATGAAAACTCGACCTGGGTGGAAGCGCGCAATGGGGTTTTTGCCCCCGCAGCCCCCCGCCCCTTGGTAACATTGTGTGTACAGGAATTTCTCTAAAAACTTTTAGATTGCCACGCCGAAAGTACGAAATCGGAGATCGTGATGTAGCTGCAGGATTTCGTCCCTTCGAGGAAATAGATCGCTTTCCCGATAATTATGTCCGCTTTGTCATTCGTGCTTGGAAATGGGCGATCGCTCTTCTCGCATGAATTTTGGAAACGTTGGAAACTACCGCGAAAGTGATCATCTTTTCGTGTAAGAAAGGCACGCGTGACTCGAATATGCTTACGATTTTTTTTTTCTTCCCAAAAGTCGTGATACTTTATTTCTTATTACACTTTTATCTATTATTGTATTGTATTTATTATATTTTGCTTTGTATTGTATTTTTTTTTATTTTATGTATAGGGTGTGAAGGTGACATTTGTATATATTTTCTATGGATAGTAAAAATCAAGTGATGTTCGTGTATTTTAATGCTATGCCGTGTACACAGCTTCGAGACGGCGTGGTTCTAGCGCGATGTGCATTAATCCAACTCGAGTAGATAGCAGAAGTTCGAATTGAGATGCGAGCGGACCGACGTCGGATACAGTCAGTCCAAGGTATAGCAAAGGTTTATGCGCCAAGCGTATATCGAAGTGCACAGCGCCGCGAATCATTGCGGATAATCTGGACATGGGAGCTTAAGCTCTTAGCTACGTCTGGACTTTCCTGGATCTCCGTTCGACAAATGTTCGACGCGGACTGCTCGTAAATAGCGAACCACCACGAGATCTGTCTCTGGCGCTACTTTACACTATTAAATTACGGTCTAAAAGATTTATAGATGAACATAGTACGATGTCTTTACACATCTTCCTCTAACGAGTTTTAAACAAGAACGTCATAAGATTATACAAACACGTACATCTATAATGATTAATCCGTTATATACCAAATCCAAGTGCAAATCCAAAAAATCCACTCATTTCCTACACTAAGCGAGTTACAGAAAAAATATTTTTATCGAGTTCCTAACTTTTATAGCGGTACAACATTCAAGTACAACAATCAAAACTAAAACTTCTACCGTTTAGATATAATTATACAAAAAACAGGTATTTCAAAAAAGGGACAATGCTAAATAACGAGTAGATAATACAAATTTGTACGATATATAAAATAGCACTCCCAATCATCTTAAAAATACTAGTCGATGCCGTGGTCCTGACGAGCAAACAAAGAACTCACCGCTCGTCACGATCGCGACATCGACCATTATTTTCCCGATATACTATAAAACCAGGCACGACGCAGATGTCCCACGGCGCGCAGCTACTACATTATCGTACCCTTCAAAACGGCGACATGGCCGAAAGCGTGTACAGCGGCGTACCAGTCGCGGCGATAAGTCACCGATAAGCCACCGCAGTGTCGTAGCCAAGCTAAGAGGTTAAATCGAGGCGCAATCCCTTACGTCGATGTTACTGCCAGGTTCATCCTCGAGCAGCTGAAGTGCGATGTCCTTGCACACAGTACGAGCACCGCGTGGCACCTTGGCATCGTCCTCCCAGTAACGGCTGGCCGCGTGGGCGTAAAGAGCCGCCGGTGTTGCGTGCGTAACCCTCGTCGTCGTAACCAGCCCCGTCGATTTACCTGCGGCAAAGAAAAGTCGAATTATAGTCTTGCCAGTAAATCTCCTTCCGGCAAGTTTCCGGCGCACGTGCTTTCGTAAATCACCCCCCCCCCCTCCTCCTCCTCCTCGTCTCCTCCTCCTACGGGCTTCTCGACGGCTCCGTATCACCCACGAGGCCGATCGACTTTATCGTGCGCCCTGGCAAGCCCGCTCTTCCACCTACCCGCTGGGAATAATTTCTTTCGAGAATTGTGTATCCACTTGTACGTATTTTCCGGTTAACCGTGTGGATTAGTATCGAGTCTTTGGAGCGCGACTTTGTTTTATCAGCTGGTGAATTATTAATCGGAATTAGTATAGTGGACTGTATAATTAATTAGAATTAGTATAGTAGACTGTATAATTAATTAGAATTAGTATAGTAGACTGTATAATTAATTAGAATTAGTATAATAGACCGTGCATCGAGCTAGATCGTCGATAAGAGAAGAAGCCTGGGATTTATTACGTCGATTTTAATTACAGGCGCTCTGTTGAGCCAAGAGGCTTGTTCTTAAATCGACAATGAGCAAGGAGGTTAAGAGTACGACATCTGAGATTCGATTTTAATTCGTAATTCCTATCAAAAGCGATGCCACGTGGTAAGTGATCGACGCTGATCTACGCGCCTAAGTGGAAAATGCGCAAGGCCATGAGTATACGAAATTCTTCAAGTATCAAACGAGGAAGAAGTACGGACGCACGCTAGTGTATACACATATGTATATATTATCTATTTGTCAATTTTTAGACCGTCTAATGTTCCTCCAAGGAATTGAGGGAAAAAAAGAGATGGATATATGAATCGGTGTTGGTCACTTTTCGGCCTCCAAAGGGGAAGGGTTCGGAAAGAGGATCGATGGTCGTGTGTAGCGAACTTTGTTATCGTCGTCGATACGCTCGACGGGCCGGCGCGTTAACCGGGGGCCGTCTATAATTGACTATCGCTGCGGAAATTTGCCTCGGATACGAATTTGGCTTTATCGGAAGTCAACGCGGAACATTCGTGTTTGCGCAGTTCGCGGAAGTTTAATTGCCGGTTCATTTGGCTAGGATCGCGGGGAGGCCGTTACGAGATAAGAAGGGACTGTTCTTTCGGCGGTGAGCAGGGCGTTAAATAAATCCGCGTCGAGGCTCGAAGTGTTTGGACACCGATCTACGTAGAACTCGAGGTGCTCTTACAAAATTCCGATACCGACTTTGTGGAACCATGAAAGGCATATTGACACTAAGCGTATCAAAGGCGTCAAAATGACCGATCAGTCATTGCTTAGAAAAATCGCTGTAACTCGTATGAGGGCGTTTCTTGAGATTTTTGACTATTGACGTCATTTCTTAATTCCTTTTTTCTTTAAAGACACACACACACATTTTTTTTTTTTTTCTTCAAAGACATATATATCCAAAAAGTGGCTGGTAGGTTTTAGTGTTGAAGACTATCGCGCATCATAAGATAATAGTCACAAAGATCATCGACACTCAAACTCATCGTATCGACTTCAAACTTCTTTCCACTAATATTAACAGATATAACACGCAGTACTCGATGCTTCGTCGTTCATTCATTATTTCTTCGCCATGGTGTCATTCAATCCGCATTGTCATACATCAGATAACAACGAATGTCATCGAAATTTCACCTATTATGTTCAATAGCAAGGGCCACGCCGCTTTTTTGTTCCCCAATCCAATATAAGCCACCGAGCCATCGGTGCATCGTCACGCTACACGCGCTCGATCGATATAACGGAAAATTCTTTTTCTGAGCGAGGCACCGCGCAAAGGATAACCAAATTACGGGTTATGGCGTATCGCCACGCATACGAACTCCCCGATGTCCATCGACGTATTTTATAAATGATTCCGAAAGCCACGCGTTAATTCGACGGGCATCGCGTATTCCGTTTGTCTCCTTCCTCGAAGAGGACCGAAAGGACGGACGGGCCGGCCCTTGAAGTGCAACACCAAAGAACCCTTTCCCCAGGTTCGCAAACGCGGGAGGCGCGGTCGCAAATAAATCTTCCTCGAAATCGGTTAAATAGCTTCGCTTAAACAGAGCCTCGAATCGTGTTTTAATTAAGCGGTCCGCCGCGAATTCTCCTTGCGTTTCGACGAACTTTCGCCTTTCCGCAGACGAGGATAGGGAATTAAGTTGGCACGTAAGTTGTGATTCCGCACCGCTCCGGGATTGGTAATTAAGGAAAGTCACCGTGATGGGACGGTCGGACGATAATCGGTCGGAGCGAGCCGATACTGGCCCCTTAATCAAAGCCCCGCACTTGACCCTTTGATCTTGGCATCCGGCTATATCTGCAATTAGAATTTAGCATAAGGGCGGGAGAATTTACCTTCGCTCATCGACCTTCGTGGCTTCATAATGCGATCGATCGGACGAGGCGTCGAAGTTTTTGCGACGAAGGAGAGGATATTCGAGAAGTAGATAACCGTGAATAAACCCTCGAGTCTCCGTGGCGTGTATATTATTAATTATTTGGAATTTAATATGCGTATCGTATTGTTCGCTTTCTCGCGTGGAAAGTAGTATATAGAAGAAATCCTTGCTTTTTGGATAGATAGTAATATTCGCATTTGGACTTGGATCAATAGTGTTATTATATATACATTTGGATGGAGTGGATTTTGCGTGCACGTTTCAGAAGATCGATACGCTTATTAGAGTTGATGGAATATCGTAATTCAGGCGGAATAAGCTTGTCGGGATTACAGCGGCGCGGCCAAGGAGATTTCGGCTGGAAAAACCTTGCCTTTGCTCCTTTCCAGCAACATTAAGATACATGGCCGGTGCACAGGATAACCGTGGCATATGGAAGGTCCTTTCGTGCATTGCCCCTACCCTTTTCATTATGAACACCCGGGTTACGCGGTTACAAAGCACTGAGGTCCCTTATAATTCTCAATTTCACACAGTTCACGCTCTTTTTTTACTCCTCGAATAAGAGCTCGGTAAAAGTTAAAGGATAATATTTCGCGAGGATGTTAGCTGGAATAGGAAAGCGCACGAATGGGGGGTTTAATACCTTGGAAAAAGCCCGTGATACTCTTTTCGAGTTTATCGCAAGGCTGCTTAAAAATATCTCACATTCGTACGACCGGTACTCTACGAAGAGGAATTAAAAACATATACCGATGGATCTATAAGCCGAGGTATACGAACCTAAAACACTCTTATACACCTTAACCTAATATCAATAACGATTACAATCGTCCTGATCAAGAATAAGCGACTATCAGTTCCACGAGCAGTATGTCGATTTAATTATATTTGCATCAAATTACCTGTAATAAAGTTCATCGAAGTTCCAAGGATTCGCCTTCCCCTCGATACAATTCTTCGTGAAAGTGAGGAATACATAGAACGTGATGCGAATAAGTTCCGAATCGACCTTTGCAGGGGTAACTATTTTTCCAAATCCCAGAACTACTTAATGATAATGGTAACACGTTTCTCCCCGGGCATGGAATTCATAATTGTCGCCGAAGGAGATTTTTCCGCTTCCCTACCCTTCCAACCGCGGTACCTTGAGGGAAGGAGTTTGTAGTGCGGTCACGCCCAGAGATCTGAGATAATATTTCGGAGATTTGCGAGAAGGATCGCGAGAGGAGGGAGCCGAATAAAGCGGAGGGAAAGAACTTTCCCCGACGCGCTTTGACTTCCAGGAAACGAGCTCCTTTCCTGCATTTCACTTTGGATCCACCGCGAAACGGCGCAGCCGGAATTCAGTATCGCCCGCGGAATCACCAGAAACAGCCGTCCTATCGGATTTTCCTAATTCTGGTGCCGTTTTCTTTGTGCCAAAGGGCCGGGGGGGGGGGATGAAAGAAAGTGGCACGAAGCGGAGCCTGACCAGCTGCTGGAAGATTCGAAGGTGGCCAATGCGCTCCCAGAGAGCCCCGGGGGGCGAGACAAACAGCGTTATACATAATTCAAAAGTCCCGAGAAAACCTCTGGTGGTAGGAGCTGCAATTTTTAAACGGGCCAAATTACAAGCGTGATTTCAGCCGTGCGGATTATGGTCCGCTCTTCCGCGCCATTGTTTATTCCCGAAGCTCATCCTTCATTCGTTAACGTGCGATGCTTTCCTTAAAAGCCACTTCCCTGGTCTTCTTTTTAAGGCGTGCGTTATGTACTCAAGGAATTACGACGCTTTTGATATATATCGTATATACATATGGATATATTAGATCCTGTCGGAGGTTTTTTTATATAGAAATATTTTTATAAAGAATTTTTTAAAAATTATAAAAATACTTTGCAAGGAAATAATAGATGCGCGACACTTTTTGTTTTATATTCTTTCATTGATTTATATGCAATTATATGCAAAAAGAAACTTTGACAGATTGGATTTCACGTTTGTATAAACATCGCCGGACAAAGCAGCCGCGTGTAGACAGCGTGAGAAACTTTCCGAACAACCTAATACATACACAAATATATTCTCCAGTTGCTCGTATTTTAATAACGCTGCACAACATTGATCATCCTATCGCAGTGCGACGAACACGAACCTTTCCAATCTCTCCCCTTTCTCTCGTCTCAAATTAATTCAATCCGTCCGCCGAGGTTTGATGCACGATGTACTTAATTAAAAGTTTAAGCTCTCCCACGAAGCTGGATATCGTCTAGCACCTTATATCCGGAGACCATCGTGTTCGAACGTCCGATTACAAGTGTCAAACTCTTCGCCGGGGGGCGTTCGAGAAAAAGCAGCAAGGTGTGCAAAAATAACGGCGCGGACGGTGAAAGATTACCCCCTGAGAGCGGTTAAGTTAATTCTCAACGCGCTCCGTGTCCTTGGTCACACCCCTGGGGCTTTCTTCCTTCGCAGGGTGAAGGAGGGAGGACAGAAGGAGAGGGAGAGAGAGAGTGAGAGAAAAGAGCGATTTCGCAGGTCGGGCACGCCTCCGGCGCTAAGATAATACCGGCTACTTCGTAAGTCGCGGTACAGCCGTAAAGATGGTGATTCTTCGTGAAAAATTAAATCGCCACTACGGAATAAAAGTTCCCGACGCGGGGCCTCTCCCTCGCGAAATCCGAGCCCGGATGTCCCTCGGGGGCGGCTACTTACGTACCGTACTTATACATTCCCGGAATATGGGACGGACTCTCGTATTTACGATTGGCCCTCTCATCGAGATTCGTCTTACGAATCCCTATTCCTCCGCACAGTGGTGGTTTGGCCAGAGGAGGAAGCCACGAATCGAAGCACGGACGTACTCCGCGATCGATTATTAATTCCAGGGGTCTTGCGCGGGTGTTTTATCGAGCATCTTTGCGCTTCCTGGGGGAGGGAGCCCGGGGGAGGCGCCTCGAAGAGCGCTAGAGGTGCTTTTCCGGTACATCGATGCGCGAGCATGTAGGTCGCGATCTCCTGGAGCCGGCTTAATATGCGAGCTCGCTGGCGCTCAAAGGGAATCGTTGGGATTCAAATTTGTTCATCGATTCGAGCGGGCCGTCCTGCCGGGAACGTGACTGCGATCACGCGAGATGACACCGCGAGGCGGATGAATTATTGATCGGAGAATTTGGGGTGGGAATCATAGCTCATTCCGGGCGCGAGCCGTCGGATCCGAGGGCCCGTGGGATGAATCCGAAAGTTTTTGGGTTAGCGGGAATGTCGCGCAAGATCGATGCGCACGGCGCGACTCAAATTTTCAATTAGGGGACGGGAGCAAAATATTGGCCGCGATAAATCCTCGACGACGCGATGAAGGAAGCTCGAAGGGAAATTTTTGGGGCTGAGCTCGCTCTCCTGGTTCTCGGCCGTGGAAAATAGAAAACCTCCCACCGCGTTCGACGAGCTCGAGGTTTATGGGCCATCGCGGTGTTAGGTAGAGGAAAAGTATCCTGTTGGATCGGGATACGGAATGTGTCGCTTCCAAGTGGTTTTCGAGGGGCGCCACTAAAGCTGGGAAAATTGGAAGTTCTTAAGGATGGGCGGTGGGGCCGGGCAATTAGGATCTTGAGGGTTATTAGGATGACAGAGTGGGAATTAGGACCTTCGGAAGTGTATATTCCTGTACACTCCTCCCGCGTGTGCGCGAAACCTTCGTGATCAATGGCCTGGTTTATTGGCCGTGTCACATCGCTAAAAACGCTCTGATATCGAGAGACCCGTTATTTACATTCCCCGAGAACTTGACCCGTTTACGGATATTTTTCGAACCGGCTTCCGGGAAAACCTCGATGACGCATTTCGCGGCATCCGGTACATCTGGTAAATAACACGGACTTATGTACGCTTCATCCAACAGCAGTGTCTCGACGAGTGGTATTAACAAGTGGAAAAACCCCGTCGAAGAATCCCGAACAGCGCAACCGCGCTTTCTCCAAACGAGCGCGGAAAGACCCAAGCAGCGCGATAGCGCTTGTTTTATTTTATGTCCAAAAATACGATTAAAAGGAGCCGTGCGATGTATCACGTGCGATGTTCGACGATCATCGAACGGTTGTCCACGATGTTCAAAACGTGCTCGCTTCTCCCGACCATTAACAAGGGTTAATGACAGCGCGAATGAACCTAGGCGAAGCTAACGCTACTTGCTGCGCCATCGACTTTCCTAACCGCGTCTTTATCTCGTGTCATAGGTACGTACGTCGAGCAGGTAGTCCGTGAGCGAGAGTGGGGAGGAGATAAGGCTGCCAACGAGGAAAGCCTAATCCGAGGTAGCTGGTACAAGCGTAGTTATCATGGAGGTGTCGGTGGAGAACGTGGCTCCCCGTTACAGGTGTGTTTCGCTTTAATCTACGGGAACACCCTAAAAGCATGGTATCTCCGCGCAGGATCATAAGTGTACTTTAACAGTCACGTCGTCCTTATGCCGGCCATAACGTTAATTCATATCGCCCAAATGCAAACACGGCGCGCAGCTTGTTAGCTGCATCCACGGGAGATTAAGCGGGGGATAAAAGCGCATAATATTCACGGTTCGACGTATCGCAGATCCTTTCATTAAGAAAGCCCTCTTACGCGGATCAGCGCTGATCCTCGTTTCTTGGAAGAAGGCGCACGACGATTGAATCGACGGATAGAAATGACGCGGGGATCCTGGAGGGAGAAAGAAAGAGAGAGAGATAGAGTGAGAGAGAGAGGGGGGCAGATGAAGAGGAGTATCGCGTTACGTCGCAAAGCTGAGTACGTCAGCGGCAAATGGCGTGTGATTAATCAACCCGGCAATTCATCTTAATGATCGGCCTAAGGCGCCTTGAGCTTTCACGCTGGCAACGCTGGCGTATGTCTGTGTGCAATGTGTTTATTAACGATCCGGTCACGTGCCCGTGTACAGTGGCGCTACATGCTCTCGCGATCCACATACTGTGCCATTGTTTTCCCATCACGCGGCTCGCACCAGGGAGACCCGTCTCAAGCCCTGACACTGTCCACCCTTACTTCCCTGGTGGGGGACACTGGAAGATCGAGATCTTCCACGGGAAGGCATACTCGAAGCCACTATCGTGAGATCGCATCCCCGGGAGCGTACAGCCCTGGAGCACTTAATGAACAAAGGCCCGATAATGGGGAGCTCGGGCCTTGAGGGAGAAAAATGAATTCGCGGTGCGCGTCACGATGTTCAAACATGTCGGCTCTTCGAGCGTAATTAACTTAAGCGGGGTATTACTTGTATTTAGGAGATGTATTCGTTGTCTTATGGTATTGGATGATCGGATGTGAAATTAGACGCGATATCGATACGGAGGTTTATATAAGCGTGTTCATTTTTGTTATATTAGGAGTACAAATTGACTTTTGCCGGTCACTTTGCGAAATTCGAGGTTTTATTGCTGAAGATTGGTTATATAAAATTGGTTAAGATTTAAGGTGTTGTACATCGTTGGCCATGGCGGAGGTGAAGTTGTATATCTAATATAACGAGGTAATGGAATATGAGAAATTGTATTAATGGAGATGTAGATGTAATAGTAATATTTCTGTATTTGACTTAATAAGAACATCAGTTGTACGCGCGTTTAGTTATGTTAAGTGCTAATGATGAAGAATGCAGAGTGTAAATACGAAATGAAGTTAATATCGTGGCAAAAAAAATCCGTCTCCGTTAAGCGCGCCTCGCGAGACTCGTTGATACTTTTGGATCCATTGGCGGAGCGGTGGTGAATTGTTGACATTCTCCGGTATCGAACTTGCAAGAAGGGTGCTTTCTCCGTGGTACATTTCTTATATAAACACGAGCAGCGTTATTCTACAACGGTGTATCAAGCGTGATACCTCGAAAGTATACGATCCATTCTTCAAAGGAAGCCCGCTCCTTGCTTATAATAGTATTTCAGCCTGCAATCTTCCGTGCCAGTCGTGCCCCTCTCTCTCCCGCTTTATTCTCTTTCCATAACTAGCTATTCCTCTCGTCAACGTTCTTTTGTACACATCGTTTATTAATTTCCATCGTGCTCTCCAGTCGATTTGTTGTTTCTCCGTGCCCAGTGTATCGTACGACTTCGCCATTTCCAATTATTGTCCATGGTGCGTTTTTTTTTTTTATAGATACAGCGGTCTTTAACGGGCCTCGAATACTCTTCTTGGTGATTCAAAGAGGACAGCAATAAGCAGTTTGAACATTCACTATTTGGAAACGTCTTTAAATGGTGAGTTTAAGAATTCTTTGCAATAAGATCTTGCTTAGCACTTTGAGTACATGGATAAACTTTAACAGCTTTACGAGTTTAAAGGTAATTACACGTAGAACGGAATATCGAGTGTACGTCCCTTTTGGGGGTTTTTTGAGAAAATGCATTTACTCGATTCCCGCTGCTCCAATTATAGTTAAATGTGAGAAGCGGAAGGATGGAGGGTTGGTATGCTTTAGCCAAAATGAGCTTTCTATGCCTACAATGGGCAAAGCGGCCACAAAAAGTTTCCGTTTTGTTTCTTTGTGACGCTCACGGCCTTCTGCGAGGATTCCAGGGATATTTCCGAGCGTGTCGGGAACAATGGGACGGTACATACGGTATATTTGACAATAAACTTTTCTCCCGACAATAGAACGCCAACTAGGCATTTCGGAGCTTGATTTCGACCAAGCGCGTTCCCATATCGGTTGCATTGACGAATGGACCATAGCGATGGAGAGATTTGAAGCATTGACAGCCGCATAAGCAAGCACAAAATTCTTTTGTCGGACAGACAAAGCCTAAGAAACAATCTGAGATCGAGAACGGAACGAAGTAGAGTTTCTGATGTTATTGTAAAAGTATATTTGTATATAAGCCAACCATAAACTGTCATTATCGTTCATAAGAGAATTAAAAAATCGATAAATTCGCGACGATCTTTGTGCTTAGGCTCGCGTTACCAGGAAAAAGTATAACATAAATAATTGCAGGTGAAACGCTTATATGCTCAGAGTATTACAGGCTATTAACCAGGAATACCTGACCGGGCATATTTCCAACTAATATTCAACGCGCGCGCGAGAGAAATTCCGTTAATTACTTGGTCTCATTTTAATGAGATTTGGTTATTCCTAAGCCCACCATTGGGAATTGTACATCGTAGTAAACTCGCCGATGGCTATCGGTCCGTTAAAACAGTTTCGGTCGATGCGCGTAAAACAATTTCTACCATAGCAGTCGGATAACATTTACACAAAATTCGATAATAAAATACGCATTCGATAAAAACGCGCTTCTCTACTTGCAAACGGTTTAGCGTACTGTAACTCGCGGTGAATAAACTCAATGCAAATAACTCACGCTTCTATCACAATAGTCGCTATAAAAATATCTATATTTATGTTTATATTATACTTACTCGTGATATATAAAAAAAAACACAAGTAAACAGATATAATTTAAAATAATAAAATACACTCTTCGATCATCTCGAGATATTTAATCGTCTCCTTTGGCCGATCAAGGGTCGCCAAAAATCAGGGGGGCAATGTTGCAAATCTGATTTCGCGTATTTGACTTTCGGGATGGTGGAAAATCGTTAGTCGCGCACGCGATTTACACGGGGGACACAAGAATCTGGTGGAAGCGGTATTGGAATGCGGTGCAAACGAATAACAAATTGCCGTATGGAGATCCAAAATATACCGTGATTCACCGCAGAATTACCGATCATTATACTTCGGTTTCATGCTGCCGGCACACGCTATCTATTCCATTTCCAGCTGTAACCTGCTTTACGTACGTCCGGCAAACTGAAATAACGTAATACGTTGACTGGGCTGATTTAACTTTATGACGCTGTTTTATTGACGGTGTAATGAAACACTATTATTGCACATTTGCGTAATTTAACCGTATTACGGAGCACGGATAACACTGTTTTGTAGTACCGGCTTTGATAGCGCCCGGGCGCAGCGCCGTCTTCCCGTCTTCCTCTAATTGCATTTTCTACTTGCCCTAGATGCTTTTGAATATCCCCTTCGGCAACGACGTAAGAGAAATTTCCTTCTCCTGGATGTGCAGGCAGACACTGTTTTTATTGAATTAATCGCCTTAGAGATCGCCGCTACGTAATTGCATTTTACGAACGTACCTTTGGCATCGACTGCTCTGGCGATAGTTGATCGCTAAGTTAAACATCGTTAAAGCGGATCGGACGATTTTTGGGACGTGCGTTTGGTTTTGAGTAGTATCGTTGCGAGTCAAATAATCGATCCTTGGTGTTGACTAAAGATTATTGTGCTGTGGGGAATTATTGAAAAAAGTCTCGAATAATTCAGGTTTGAAATATTGTCGAATGTTTAGGAAGTGAAATCCTCGTTGAAAATATACATTATGCTGTGCAATTAATATGTATACTGTAGCAGGAAAAAATCAATTGGATTATGAGTGAAAAATTGTGGGCTTTAACGTCTCCGTGTTAGTCGGTAATTAATATTCGGCGGAAATTCCAGGAACTCTTCATCCCGCAGTTTTTCCCCTTATCCAAATATTTATTTAAGATTGCGCGCGCAAATAAACGTGTATACTGCACGGCGCGTTCTATTTGAGGATCGATGGTATTAAAGAAAAAAGCAGCGAATAAACGCGAACGCGATGAAATAGCCAAACTTGTATCACGTAGCATCGACCAAACCCCAAATATTCTCTTCAACGAGTTTCGCCTTTCACTGCTATCCAAAACCAATATTCTCGTTTTGCATCGAAGCGTTGTTACTGCGGGATTTAAGTGGTTCGCGCGACATATTATGACACGAGGATAGGTGCGTCTATTTACCTTGTTGCTGAGCCCAACTGATGAGGGATGGTACACGGGCATCGAGGCTGGATAAGCAATTCTCGAAACGCGCGGACGAGTCCAAGCCAACAGTTTCGTAATTGGCCTTAACTCCACACAGCAGAGCAGTGGCACATGCCGAAGACTCGCCTACTTGGGCGTCCATATTGTAGGTCTAGAAACAAACGAGAAACAGCCCAACTTTTAATAAGCAGTGCCTTCCATTGGCTGGCAATAACATGTATAGACGGGTAGGAAGCGGAAGCGGAAGGGATATTTGAACAATTTTTCAAGACTCGAAGCCCCGAGGAGGGGCTGGAAGATTATACGGATAATGAGTGTGTTGAGTGGAGCTGGGCGAAATGGAGATTCGATCGATATGCTTCTTCTCGAATTAATGTCGGATGAAGTAATAAGATACTAACAAGGAAAGATATTTCTGTTCTCGTCAATGCAAGTTTTTTTTCCATTATTGATCCATTATTCCAAGTTATCCTTCGTTGATCGATAAGCTTGGACTGATTTCGTACGCTGTGCAGAATGAATCGAGTCTGGCACACTCGATTATTATGTACTGCTAAATATGGTTTGTGTGTATTTATAACACAAATATTGGGGTAAAATCGAAACTACATTTCCCCGCAAAGTTCCCCTTTCGTTACGCAAGTCGAGGCCCGTGGATACTCGTATTTTACAATCTCGCTGTAACATTTCATTTTCATACGTCACTAGCACGCTCCTTAAGGTTAACCGAATATCCATTAAAATTAATTCGGCAATATTATATTTTCATTTTCGTACGCGTTATCACTGTCGTTGACATTGGCCGGGGGATAATTAGCTGCGGGATTTGTTATTAAATTGCGATAATTATACAAATAGCGCGTATAAACGAGGGTCGAATAAATATACGCGCGATATTTCACAACTTTGGGATGATCGCCGAGGCGGAATGTTCGGGGCACTTCGTGGAACCGCAAATAACGAACTGGTGGTATACTAAATAACGAAATGTAGAGAACATACGGGGCTAACGTGCGTCCCGCAGGGCCATTCTATCAGCTTGCGTGATGCATCGCGTAATATGTAGGCGCATCACTGCGCTTTTAGCAGCATTTAGTAGCGTAGATCGGTGATTTTGATGGCGTATCGATACCCACGCCGCTTCGGTCGGATTAACGCTTTGCAGCCTTGTATTATGCGGCCCGTGCACATAGCTATTTGGTTGTTTGCCTAATATGTAGCTACGGCCGTGCTGAGGTAATCCAAGGATTTGAAACCAAAATATCCAGGATACGCAAGGAAAGACAAACATTTCTAAACGTCACCGCTCAACTTTGATGGCCGATTCGAGGGTAGAAGGATCCTCTATCCGTTCTCGCAGAGTCAGAATCTCAGTCGAGCACATCGACGTTTTTGCGTGGAATAATAATAATCGCGACCACTGCTGTGTGGTTCAAATATTCGAATGGTTGCTGAATTATGAACTAAAATGATATTAATATGAGAAAATTCAAGAAATATTTTAATATTATAAATCATTTAATATTAAAATGATATTAATATAACAAAATTTATTAATTTCTGTAATCTTAATTTTTTTTAAATGTAAAATTTAAAATCGTGAATTAAGCAGTATTATGAAAATGACGTGGTAAAAAATAGGGCACTGGGATAGCTATACCGACTATTTACCAAATACCACGGTAATCCGCAGTACAAAGCGCGGTATTTATTCAATGAAATACAATCACTCTTTACTACCTTATCTATTCCACTGTCAGTGAGAAATGACCAAGATTCAACGCGAAAAACCCTAGCACCAAACCTCAAGTATTTCGCGAACAGCGCAACTCAGCCTTCATTATTCCATCCTAATCCGCTTATAACGACCAATCGAAAGTCTTTTGGCACGCTTTCCGTGGCGCGTCTGCTCAAACGAATTTTGCACCTGTCGCATTATCTCGCACCCTGGAAAGAATAGGGCTCGCCAAGGGGCAACGTCCCGGCGTGTAATTTGCGAGCGCCGAATCGGGGCCAGAAGTTTTGGAATTTTCTGGAAAGTTCCGAAGCTCGACTGGCTCCAGAGGGCATGACAAATCGTCCTGGCTGACAGCCGTCCGACAAGTTGAAACAAGGACTATCTTATCGCCCTGGCCTCGGCGCGGTTGACATCTGCCCGAAAAACTTCTCGCGGATCCCTTTCGACGGCCCATCCTGAATGCATTGTGCATTATGATAATCGCCCCCCCCCCCCCCCATGGGCGTACATAAATCCGAGGAGGGTATTATTCGCAGGCGTACACCCTGCGTAATATACTGCCTACTTCCAACCGGTTTTATCATTGTCCGAAAACTCGTTCCTGGGCGGATCGATGGGAATCACGTTGCGCAGCTACTTGATCCAGGCTGCGAGCGGAATGTGCATCGGCGCTGGCAAAAAGCTCCATAAAGTGCAGGCGTCATTATCATAAGAATCGTGGGAATCATCGAGGATATATAAATAGCGCCCTCGATGTTTCGTACGTTCTTCCTGATCTCCCCTGGAAAATTCGTTGGCGCAACAAAATTCTTTACATGAAATAATTGCGCGGACCTATGATAATCTATTTATCCATCGAAAGTGTGTCGATAGGCTTTAACGATTCTCGTGCTGTCGATCCGCCTGGCTCTTCCTGTATCACGTAATAGCTGCACTTAGGCATGCGCGTTATTGAAAAGTGATCGTGGCATTATTATCGAGAACGACGAGCTCGAGTAAAGCGAGTTCGGCGTGTCGAATTGAAAAGAGCGAATATCCAAGATAAATATCGATCCCCAAAGTGCGTTCGGTTAACATGAATTAAAGTCGGCCGGAGCGTGGGAGGTGGACGCGCGTGAGCAGCGTCGATCGATAAGGCGTTAAACCCGCTCGAATTTCGTTGGTTAACGTGTCGCTGAATTACTTTCCAACCTGCGGAAGAATAAAGCGGTAATGACAGTGGGCGTCCTGGCGTCGGGCCCTGGGAAAATATTAATGGCCTTCTCTTTGCAATGCAAATGCCCGATATTTTGATAATGGCACGTTCAGGATAGCGCTGGATGTAATTGAAATACCGGTTAAATTACCTTTGTTCTGTGTGTTGAATATGCGGATATTTGAGAGCCCTATCTGCATGCGTATGTTACTATATCAAGCGAATATCGATACCGTAATATCTTGAAGCTGTTGCTTTAACCGAGAATGCAGATTACCGTGCATGGCAGCAACGCCCACAATACGGTGCACCTCGGTATTGACATAATATTACAGTGCGAACGTCATAGCTGGTCTTTACACACATATATATATATATATATATGTATATACGTCCATCGTTTTATACGTTATCCGTTGCAAGGGAAATTTGAGCGTAGAACTCGCGCGATGGGAATGAAACAATACTCTGGTCGTTAATATTTGATATCGGCCGCTTAGAGCGGAATGGCGGCTGAATATATCCATAAATATTTCCCTCGCATCATTTTTGTCTTCGTGAGATAAAGGGCGTGGGATGAAGGGTGGGAATAGAAGCATCGAGGTGGTTATGCAATCGGGAAGTAATGTGAACCTTCCAATAACGGATATGGCAGATTTAATCAAAGGATCGAGGAGTGTATCGTGCGAGCATCGACCAAATATCGAGTATACGTATAGTATAGTGTGAGAGGAAATCATTTTTGTTTCCTGTTTCTGATATAAATACTTCTTCAACGCGAAATTTATCTTACAACCTCGATGAATATAATATCGATCTCAAAATCCAGCGAAATCCTCCGAAGCGACCGTAGATCAACCAATCGGTATTTAATCTAGAGACGATTTGTACATAACGACAAACCTCCCTAACTTATCCCTTTTCAAGGATATATTAATTGAATAAAGGCCATTAGAAAACCAAGACATCCCTTTATATATCCCTAGAACACCACAAATTTATAAACCAAGATCCATAACCAGCGATCCTTTCCGCTGTACATAAAATCTCTATTCACAGCAGCAAAAACTGCCCAATCGTCAATCCAACTTCCCAAGAATCATAAGAAATATCCCTTCGAGTCACGCCTGCATTGTTCCAGCCTCGCTTAGATTCTCCGCTAACTTAGGAGCGTCGGAGGTTCCTGCTGGTGCAACAGTCTCACGAGCTCAGGACGGTGCATCGACCCGGAGGGTCAAGTGCGAGCTCGACAAAGGGAGCTCGAGCGGATGCACCGGCGTTTAAGCACCGTAATAAACACGCGGATCGATGCACGGTCTTATTAGAGACAGGTGCGAGCGCGATTATGGTATCACCGAGGGCCAGCGGGTTATCTGATAGCGCGACAATACGATAAGATAGACCAGGCGAAATCCTTCTCTCGGCATCGCAGGTCGGCCGAGCCAGTGCTGCGCACAGCGTTGATCCCGCGACTGGAAGGCATGCAGGACTGCAAAAGGGTGGACAGCCAGGGCGCCCAGAGCGCTCCTTCCTCGGATAAACGCCTCGAGAGCGACGTAGACGGATGGCCATTCAGGAGAGCAAAGTGAGTGCCACTTCATCATCGCGCGGCCGCTATCGAGCCGATATCGGAGGGAATGTTTCGAAACGATACGATAACATTGAGTCAGCACGTTCGACGCTTTTCAATACAACGGACCCGTTTTACGGGACGGGAGAGAATGTCTCCGGCCTGTTTAAAGTGCCATTGGGGGCGTGAAGTTGACGCATGGCCCCGCGACGAAGCTCGAACGTGCCGCTCCTGCGAGAGCTTTTTAAAACGAAGCCTCGATGCTTTTTTTAACCTTTTTTTTTTTACTTCAAGCGCGTCGACTGCTTAGGTATTTACTCTAACTCGATGCTCGACGGCGCGTTATACTCGTGGCGAAAGAATTCGCGCGAAAGGCGCCCCGGAGGTAGATCCTTATTAAATGGAACATTAATAAATGCCCCGGTCGCCTTGCAGGGGGATTTTCTTAATAATCGCGTCCCTCGGTGGACTCGCAGAAAAGGACCAATTACGTGGCCTGCGCGTCTCGCTGATTGAAATATCTTGGATTTTTATTAACGAAGGCAATCCCGGACTCTCGTTTCTGATGGCCGACCTTGGCCATTGAACATGGCTATGGAACATCGGCGAAGACGCGCGCTGCTCGAGGAAAAAATCTTTTCCGAGAATTTCCTCGAGTATTTCCTCGCCATGTTCACTGGTGAATAAGGGCGCGTGATACGGGAAGGGAGCGTTTTTAGAACCGCGTTTGCGCGATCCTTTTTATTTTTGCCATGAGTGTAATATGCTCTTGTTCAATTTCTGAAATATCCTCCATAAAGTGGAACGCTGCTCCCGCGGCTTCCATACTGGATGGATGTAACTTTATTTCCCGGTAATGCCAATGGAATAAGGCGAGGATGAAAGTTTGCTCGATGCATTGCGGTGTATCGCTTTATGCACGCGTATCCTGGATTATCCTGGTACGGCATTTCCTGGCTCCTCTCCTCGTGCGCTTTTTGTTCCTCGATGCTCAACTGAAATTGAGACTAAATTCGAGCGGTTTTGCTCGAATGTCTTGCGAGCGAAAGTCGTCCAAGTGACGATGCTGGAAATATGTTATTGGAATTGAGGCATCTTCCACGTTGTCAGCTATCGAAACAAGACGCACAGCATTTTTAGTAACGTGTTATCGTAATAGCTTATAATCGTGGGTTATTATGAATAGAAGTTTATAAACTAAAGACGTACGATTTTTTTTTAATATACGCGAGTACGTTAAAATCAAAGTCAGCTGTAATTTAATCAAGTTAGCCAGTACAGTAGATCGGTTATAAATGATTCACAGATTACTGAGTATTAAGTTCTTCATCCAATTCTTGGTCTATGATTATAATGTAGAAGCACACGTTTCTATCGATCGATCTTTGGTAATGGAGAATTTGCTGAACCAAGCTTTTGCCTTCTTTCGCAGTTTATTCAAGTTATTGACACGCCAACAAAATTCGCCGTGAGTACTTTAATCATCGTTTCACGAGATCTCAGTGATATTATCTTATCCGATAAAATGATTCTGCTCAAAGTATCGGCGAATACTCGTGTAATACGTATTTGCACTGAGATTACAGACTAATTCCCTAGAAAAAAACGACGTGTCCTTGAGATTTAGATCGATGCGTTTTGAAAAAAAAAAATGTTTACAGCCGGCTGGCATTCGATCCGGTATTTTCACTCGTTCGAAAGGAATTCCATGTATGTACGTGGAAAACATTGCTCCGCGCCGCTATTATTTTCATGGTCGGATGTAACGTATCGTCCGTTTGATCGTCATATGAAAAAAAAAAGAAAAAAACAGAAGCGGAATGTGTGTTTATGGTGGAGAAGCCGGTAGTCGTCATGAGAAAAATGTTTTTTAAAGTAAAAAGAACTGCGGCGCACGGAGCGCACTTGAATATATGCGAGGATTTTTAAATACCGTGTACGCCATTTAATGTTAAATATTATCAACGGAAATCTGAAAACAGTATTACGGCAATCTCAAAAATACTCACAATAAATACTGTAGCTGTCGATTAAAATTTAATAACATTAATTATACTAATACTTAAAATCATTAAAGACTTTCGGTCTACTACGCTCTATTACAGTTATTTTAACATACAGCAAATATATATTCAGTTAAATAACCACACCAAAATGTTTATTCAAGCCAAAGCATTCGATCGAAGATGGATTTCAAAGCGTCTCTCGAGCGCTCGCGTGCAGCACCATAACATCCAGAATCAAACGCCGTGCCTTTACAATAAATCAGTATATTATTTACACACACTATATTTCACGCCATACCATTCAGCCAAATATTGTTCGATTTATGTTCGATCTTATTCGATCTCCCTTGTTCGATCAATGTCGTTCGACCAACCAAATATTCATGCTCCTTTTTCAACCTCTCTCGCAACGTACATTTCCAGCATGACTTTTAATCCACGTCGATCATACTTCCGCGCGAAATCCTACGAGGTTATTCAATTCACCGTATCTGCATTTAGCCCGCGGCGTTGTTTTTCCAGCGAGATATTACACAGCGCAGGTTACGCGGTGCGTAATGCGAAATCCGGCGGGGAAAAGCAGCGCGCCTCCAGTTCTTTCCTCTTCGGGATAAAATTATGCGCGAGGGGATGACGCGCGATTAGCGGCAATCGTCCAGATGTGCCTAGCGCGGATTTGTTGTTCGCAGCAGCGGAAGCGGCGAGCCGGTTAGACGCAAAATGTTTTAGAACTCAAAGGAAATACCGCAGTCGGGCGCAGCGCCTGGTAACTCAGTTCTCCCCCGACGAATATTTGTCTGGTAATGGGTGCTCACTCCCCGCGTTTATGACCAGTTTGCAAGCGTACCGTGGTACCCTTTGTCAACTGGCGGGCCGTGGGTATGCGTGCATACGTGCACCTTCGGTGCATCCGCCAAAGGGGAGACTTTCGAGCCGACACACGTGGCCCTCCGTCGGGCCTGAAAGCAACGTACTCGACTGTTCCGCACTACCTTCGCGCCTGGCTTCTTATAAAACCGAAAAAATCCCTTTGTTCCCTCAACAGTCCGCCTTTCGCGCGATATATTATGCCTACGGAGCCCTCCCGCCCCCGTCTCGCTCTTTGGCTCTCGAGAGGTTATAGTATAATTGTCTGGCGGTTCCACGTTGGTCCGGGTTACAGCTGCTTTCGTGCAAATATCGTTGGGATCCACAAAGTGCTCCGAGCTTTTCCCACATTTTTTTTCACCCAGGTTACTCTTCGTAAACCAACGCTCGGCAAATATTTTAACGGTAATATTTGCCCTCCCATGTCGCTTTTATTCCGGGTTTAATAATAAACTCGTCCCCCCTCCCCCCCGGTTAATCGTTGCTCGCGGAGATGTTGAAGTGCCGTTACTACTATGATGTTATGTAAAGCGAAAAATATTGTTCTTTTCAGCGTCGAATATTTTCTTCGTGGAAAAGCACGCGGTGCTGTTTCATTGTACAGAGTGTAACTGGATGTTGAGAATGGAGACTTGATGTATTTACAGTGGCAAATAATCGATCAATAAGGACTTAGACTTGAAACTAAACTTCGATGACCAAAAGTGTCCTTTATAAGGCATCAGGATTTAATTGCTCTGTCCTAAGATATGCCAAGGCCGTTTACTAATAACGCGCTTATATATTTCCCTATTTATCAGCGGTTCTGCCCGAGGAGAGCTACGCAATACCGAAGCTGCGGTGCGCATATCACGTGCAAAATTCGGAGGCGACAGGTGGAACGTGAGCCAAGATCCACGGTGTCCGAATTCCGTATACGTGCTGACACATGTACCCAGCATAATACCGTGCCTTAAGGCAGTCCCAGGCGAAGCTCGTCTTTCTTCGTCGGATCCCTTCGCCGGCAACGCGCTTAATTAACCATCATTTCTTCCGATCGCATCGCGCGGAGCAACGAAAACACGCCTCGCGCATGCGCAAGGGCAATACTATAAATTGCTCGCGCATTCCACTTTGCGGATTCCGCCGGCCGCGGTATTTCGACCTGTCCTGCAATTTATTACGCCCAACGAAGCCCTCGCAAATTGTTTGATATTGGAGGAACGCTCGCGCGGCCGTGTAATAATTTCGATACGAGGCGCCTTTATCGGATTGTCCCGATGAAGAGGCGACACTACGATCATATAACACGCCCGCGATTCGATACGATGATCCTTGAATTGAGTTTGAGAACGAAGACAACCCGACGTCTCGCAGTTTTATGCGCGTACTTTCCCGCGATACATTAACTCGCGCAAGAAGTTTCCTTCGGAAGGGTGTAAACGCGCGAAAGAGAGAAACGAGGGGGGATCCGTGGAGATGTAATGGAGGTTTGGGGAAAAAATTCAGTCCATTGAGCTCGTGCCAGCGAGAGACATGGACTCTTCGCGGCTGGCAGGATTTCTCTCTTGACGGGGCGGGGCAAAGAAAAGAGCGTTGTTACATTGGCCAGGATTTTAATGCGACGCCTATACGCGAAACCGGTTTTCGGTAGGAAAACTGTGAGTTTAGTAAAAAAAAAAAAAGAAAAAAGGGAAAAAAAACATTGGCCAGGTATAATAATCCGAAAATTCATTTGCACCGTGACACTTGATATCCGCCCAGTTGTCAGAGTCCATTTGGGCCGGGAAGCTTTGTCACGATAATCCCGAGGGAGTGACAAAGGTGGGCCCTTAACGAAGGACGGTGAAAAGTTTGGGGCATTAAGCTGGTGTCGACGGACGACGAGGATTTTCCCTGATATCCAGTTTCTTCCCTCGCAATTTAGCGTAAACAGGCCTTTCGAATTTGCGCCTCCTCGCGGCCGGCTCGAATTATGGATTTTTACCATTGGCCAAACATTTATGGTGGCCGCCGGATATTTGAAAATGTGCCAAAAACAATACACGGCCGAGGAAATAAATTGATACGTAAAACGAACTGCGGGCCGGAACAATAACGCGGAAACGTTGGTTTTTGAACAATGAAAACAATCGTCACGTCTAGCCCCCTCTCCTCCTCTCCCTCCCTCCCCCCTCCTCACTCACTCCAGGGAAACAAGCTGCATAATCAACCCGAGGAAAAAGGGTCATTCGGCAAAATACCGTTTCATTAGCAGACTGCATTAGCAATTTCGCTGTATGGCCTTCCGTGACCGTTTTTAACCGTTATATCCGCGAGCCACGAAACGCTTTTTCCGGGTCCCTTTAATCCCAGCGATTTATTAACCTCGACTTCCAATATCATTTATTATATCCGGCTTATTCGAGGGCAGAAGAAAACACAGCTGATTTTTCTCATTTGATTAATTGATTCCCGAGTCGGGCGGAGGTTATTTTTAGCCGTGAAACTGGCGGACCTTTATAAATACAAAATAATCCCCACGCGTTACGGGCATTAAAAGCATTCGCGTTCAATTTTACCGTGTATTTGTAACGCCCGTATTTAATTTTTGACCGACTCTTCGGGAAAATAGAGATCGGTTGTCGCTTCGCTCGGAAAATCCACGGATCCTGAATATTCAACTCGATTCACTGCTGTATCTTGTTATTTCTTTTTTTTTTTTAACATGTTTCGTAAGCTCTTTACAAATCGGACAGGGAGGAGATTATGTCACTCGCGCGGTATTACGTTCTTAGTTCTAATGTTAAAATACATTATTACCGTGCTGTCGGTTCGGAAGCTATTTATATTCGATTATGGCTCAGATGTCGAGGGCCCTGTCGCATATTTTTACCGATCAAGATAGCGAAGGGTTTCCATTGGCCGTGTAATCCGCAACGCCGGTCAGGGTGCAGTAATCCTACCAAGTTACGAGCCTTCGAAGCATCGACCCGATCCTCTCCCTCCTGGAGCTTCTCACTCGAATTACCTCTCGTCTAACCTCTCAGGATTAGCCACGGGAGAGGATGGGCTAAACGTTCGAAGAATCGGTTATCGTGGAAGTGGTAGCATTCTTTCAATGATATCATCACGATTTGCTTTCCTTGATCGATTATCTTCGTAAGACACTGTTCAACGTGAAGTGCACTTTTAACAATGGTGTTCAGCATGAAGACTATTGTTGAACAGCAAAACAGTATTCAACATGAAGTGCAAGTTCAACAGTGAGATCCATATCAGACGGTGCTTTGAAGTATGATAGTACAGTAGCAGAGAGTTACGGATGATTATATTTTACGTTACACGTATACATTGATCAGGAATAATATTATTTCGCGCGTTACATTCGAGAATAAAGTATGACGCAGAGTACCACGTGACAGAGACACTATAAGTGATACAGAGCGCCTCTCAAAATCCACTTAAGAAATATATTTAATAGAAAGCACAGGTTCATAATTAAAAATTGTGTACACCACATATTCTATATTCATTCATAAAGTATAAAGTAGCTGAGATCATAAAGGATACTTGTTGAGATATACAAAATCGTTTTTTTAAATACTCAAATCTTGCTTGAATTTTGGAACACTACATATCATAGACGTACACTTCAAAATGAGGAGGCACGCGCCAAAGACACTGTAGCTGATGCACAGTAGCCAGGAGGCGAACGGTTACAGAAGGATGGGCGATGGAAAAGGTATCCGTGATCGCGATTCGCAGTAAAGTTCGGCCGCGAGTTTGTACGTGGCGGTCGCTATAAAACCGGGATTGCGATCTAACTTGAAATTAAATTGGCCGCCGGATGATCTCAAAGCGGGGCCGCGGCTGCGAGCGAGATTTCCGTCTGCTACGTGAGCGGAAAGTACGAAACAGCCTAATGCACTTACGCCGGAGGGCCGTAGATCTTTGGCCGCCCTTTTCGCTGGCGTCGATGGCCATCGAACGATGCCAGGTAATAAAGGGCAGGGAACAACCGTGGCGAGAAATATCTCCACTACCCTGGAAGACTTCCCGATCGGAGTGGAGAACAGTCCAAATTGGAGATCGACCTTCTCGCTGTTATTAGCTCCCGAGATATTACTTCCCTCCGTTACACCGTTTACATCAACAGGCGTATTAACAGGCGGAGGGCAAAGCTTTAATCGAGCGCAAAATGAAAGTACTCGATAAACCTAGCGACGATTAGACCGAACGGCATAATGGTCGCATAATCGAACGCCATACGCAATTCAACGCCAATAACGTGGCTCGTGGATTAACATTGTATTATGTCGTATGTCATATCGCGCGACCATGAAATTCGATGCCTCAGCATTCGCGTTCATGGGCGTGTCAAACGAGCTTAACGATGTAAAACAAACGAAGTCGCGCTCTTGACGAGGAATAATCATCGAGATTACTATCAGCAATGAACCTGATCATCGCTCATGAAGAGCGCGATTTCATTTGCGATACGATTCACGGAGCAGGAAGAATAGGTGCACCGTGTCACACTAACCGTGCAAAGGTTCGATGTTCAGCAACGATCTTAGATAGTTAGATCTCCAAATACCGATGACAGGATTCGGAGGATGAAACGTGAGATTCCAGGAGCTGAGGGTTCTTTAGTGTTTTCTTGTTTTCAGTGTTGAATTCCAGACGAGGCTCCCGCTCTCTCCACTCTCTCCTTCCCCTCTCGGACGTTCGTACTGACTTATCCTCGAGTCGAGATACAGTCTGGTTCCCGCCTAATTAGACAACGGTACAGAGTCGTTGGACTAAGCGATACGGACGTTTAATTCAGCAGCACTGCTCGGAGTCGATTCCACGAGCTCCTCGAGGACGGCTCGTTAATGCTCCTCGATCGGATTCAGGGAGTGGTGTCCTCGGCGAGAGGGCGATCGATTCGTTGATCAGGGCTCCAATTTGTCTTAGACGCCCTCCCCCCGATTCGTCCTAATGCTCGAAGCCAGAAATTCGGCCTCGCGTTTCTGGGATCTCGGGTATATCGGGATTTCGAATGGTCGACGGAGTCGCGGTCTGGGATGCAGCAAAGCAGGTCAAAACTTTGCATCGAAAGTTCTGTACGTTGCTCACTTTTTTCCTTGGCGACGAGCAACTTTTTCGAACGTCCAGAAAATTAATTAAGCGATGTTTTTACCAGGGTGACGTGTTTTATAATAAGTTTGCGCTCCTCGGATGCGGTGTCTCTCGATGTCTTCGATCAGGATTTTTAAACTTGATCTAAATGTTGAAAAGGGGGGTTTAGTGTTGTGGGGATATGAGTATCGATTGAATGGCGTGTGATTCATTAATGCTTCAGGATAAATATTTGGCGTTTCATTTTTGCGTTGATTTTTCTCTATTTTCACGTAACTCACATAATCGTACACGGATTTTCAATTTGTGTACTCGGCCTGGGTATTTTCTGGGACATCAAAAATTACGGGGATTGAATAACATGGTTTTTTAATATTCCTGCGAAAATGCAGGTTCGAACACCTTATTGATCTCATGCATATATCCTGGAGCTTTGGGATATCACGTGCCTGTAAAATCCGATGTTTTACGAGCAGCATAAAAAACTACCGAGCATATGACCAGTCCATACATGTTTTTATTCTTCCAATATTTTTTCCCAGCTTTCCTCACTTATTCATACAGTCCGGAATACCGAATTTGTTCGTGAAAAGTGCTCGACCGGAAAAATATTTGATCCAACTTCTGCATCCGGAATTAAATACCCTTCCTCACAATTGATCGATAAGATACTCACGCGCGTGTCGAAATATTTCCCAACCGACGATCGAGAAAAAATAGGACTATCCTTCGTCCAATGAGATACGATAATTATCCGGGAAGCTCGTAGCCAATGATTGCAAATACTCCCTAGCATCGATCGATACTAAAACAACCGAGCAATCGTCGATTCTCCTTGGCGCGAAATGTAATTAACTCGGCGATTCTGCTCGTTATCAGAGACAGCAACGATGCCGTGTGCTCGAGGGACATTCCGCCAGGAGTGGCGCCAGATGCCGAGGCGTACGACATGAATCACAAGAGGAGAGGCGTAGCTCTAATCTTCAACCATATTCACTTTGAGAGCATGGCCACAAGAAACGGCACCGTGAAGGATTGCGAGGATCTCGAGGCGGCCCTGAGTAAACTCGGCTTCGAAGTTCGTGTTTACACCGATCCCACCGTCAAGACCATTTCTGCGACTTTGTTATCCGGTAAGCAATTTCCCTCCTCGGCCCACCCACTCCGCGGAAGTTTGCATAAGTGCCGTCGCAGTTGGACGAGCGCCGATTTTTATTCGAGCTCCTTATTTACGATGTACTCGATGTACTCCACTTTCGAACTCATTGTTCTATCCTCCTCGGCCATCCTGGACGAACGGACAGAAGTTTTCGAGGATTCGATCCCTCGAAGGACTTCCCCCAGGAGCCGTGAAGCATTCGATGAGAAACGCTTGATTCGCGTATATATCGTTTCTTAAATTCTATGCAACTTTCTAAATCCACGATAGAATTATATTTCCATGCGATTCGAAAGCGTGTAATCGGTGTTTTAAGAAGAAAGTACTTATCGTTTCCGTCTGTAAGAAAATCCTTCGAGCAATTCTCGATTTTAATATCACACTACCATCGAGTACGAGTTGGAATCATATTTTTCCAAAATTCATTCCCCACAGCAGCAGAGTATTCATTTCGCGCGTCAGGCGGACATATTTATACACGTCGTGCCATCGACATTCGGTTTATCCGCTCCCCCATGCAGAAGCTCATTGTTGCGTGGAATTACGATTAAAATATTCATCCTTCCTCGATTCACCTCGCGGAATTTCCTTTGTCTCTCTCCTGCCAGGAGACACCCCGTCGATCGTAACGGTCAACGTGCAGCGTTAAATCCGCCGCTCTCGCGCTCGAGCGGCCAGGTGATTCGATGGAGTCGCGCAAATCACGATTTCCAGCTGCAGGAATTTTGACAAGGCGCAAGGTAAAATACGCGCGATGCGAATTTCGATAGGCGGAATTATTCGCGTGGCCGCGGCGGCGGTTAATCACTTCCCCGCCTGGGTCCGATCAGGCGTCGCCATTGGCGGCAAAGAGAAACTGAGAGCCGAAAGTAGCGTCCGTAGTTTATTCGGGGCGTTTCGTCGGTAACGAGCTACGCATTATTGGAATTTGATTAATATGGTTTAGCGCGGATTTGCGATCGGCGATTCCTGGCCGGGTTTACATTGGAGCCATGCAATGTGCATCCTCCGTGCGGTTTAATTATCGCGGCAATTATATCTTCGCGATGCGAGATGTTCGGTACACAATGCTATAGATAAAAGGCATAAATAATGCATATTAATACAACGCGGCCTGGTATTTATTTCTCTAACGAGCCTCTGCCGCGCTGGGTGTTTTCAACAAAAGGAAGAACGCCGCTTCCGCGTGCGTCGATAGGAAACGAAAATCGACCGGTTAAAGTGGGGGAGACGCAAAGGTTAGCCGCGTTGTACGAATTATCGATACAGCATGATATTTCGATGATGATGTATTATTCTCCACGAGAGAAGATTAAAGGATTGGATGTGCTGATCGAACGAAATCTGTGGATTGTGTGTATCTCGAAACGACCGGTCCTTGCGAGCGGTAATTATTAATTGCTTTATTAATTGTTATTTTCTATTTATCCCTTTGCTTATTGATCGCTCGCGATTCATTTTTATTTATTCATTTGCCCGTTGATTGCCTAATTAATACTTGTAGCACAAGGATCAGTCGTTTCGAGATATATATCATTTCGAGCAAGGAGCCTGTTAGGAGTAATTCCTGTCTATCGCGAGTTATTTGCTTTATCGATGAGGCCTAGTGTCTCTGCGATTAGCACCGCTTCGAATGTCTCCTGTAATTAGGGATTTTAATTAACGACCTTATCACTCGCCAGGGACCTTGGTCTTTAGTTAAGGTGAAATCTCGGAGGAAAGAAATGTTTCCGCTTAACCGCACAAAGGCTCCGTCCCTCGGCTGGTGGCAAATTGTTTACAAAGCGCCGAGGAACGTTTCGATAGACTCGCGAAATCCTCGATTTTCACGCCGGAGCGAATGGCGGAAAGAGGTTTAACGCGGGCCAGATAATGATACCGCCGATGAACGGGACCTGGAGCGGGAATACAAACATTTTGCGATAAAACGAGCTCGTTAAATGTCTGCCCGCGCAAAAGGGAGCAGCGAAAAATGATCGCCTGAATATAATTGCGGGCCCCCTGCAGCCTGTACGGAAGGTCTGATTATTGCGCCGCTTTCTGAGAAACGAGGCGGCCTTTTTTCGCTGTCCTGAATGCAGGAGAAAATCCTCGAGGTCCGACCCGCGACCCTCTCTGGCTTTTTCAATCGCGGCTCCATGCTACCAAGCTGGTTTTGATTAAAATCCCTGACATTATTATCCGCGATATTTGGCTTTGAAGCGGATTTCTGAAGGGCCGTTTGTCGCGCCGCTCTTCAGAGGGGAAGGCTCGTATTTTGCTCGTGTGCTCGTAGCTCATTGCGCGTATTGTGCCTTTTTCGAGGTGCGCGGATCGAAGGAATACGTTGTCCCAAATTGTTTAGCGGCTTGTAAATAATTCTCGAGTGTATACTCAGGCTTACCTTTAACTCTCAATCTGGTAGTTTGCGTAGTTTGGACGTTTGCTCGACTAAAGCGATTGTATTTATTTGCGGGGGATAATAATACCTTGTCCACTCGCTGTGTGGACGATCGTTGAGGATGCTTATTGAATTCTACATTTCTAATTGAATTAACAGAGGGGGATTTATGAAGATTAAGGCGATGAGTTGATTGGAATTATGGCGTGGAAAAGGACGGACACTGGGATAACTGGAGTGGAGAAAAGAAAATAGACGATTTAGTCGAGTGAATGTTTAAGCTCCATAAGACCGGATGGAGATTAAAAAATAAGTGTGTGGACACGGCCGCTATGGCCGCTGGAATCGTGTACTTGTCGCACGTAGATCGACTCTGGCTGACAGTTATTTTTATCGTTATTATGCCTGGCTTTATGGTTACGACCACTCGAAACCTTTGGCTTCGGTTGTCTCTCCATGAATCGTATTAAAGGGGGCAGGAATAAAGTTGAAAGCAAGGGAAGTTGAAAGCACGATGCGATCTGCGCGAATTCTATACGCAGATTATTGATGTTTCGTGGTTTATACTCTTACACTTGAGATCCGTGCTCGCGCGATGGATATTCGCGAGCTTTGGGTAAACGTTTCATAAAAGTGCTCCGCCAAATCCTACAGATTTTTCGCGATGTTATTTTCCAGGTCACAGGAATTTCCAGCGTATTTGTAATAAACCTTGGCAAGCCCTGCGATGAGTAACGTTCAATTAAATTACTCTTCAATTCCAGCTACGATTATTAATATCAATTTCAATTATCATGCGTCGATATTGAATACGTTTGAGTTCCATTAAAACGTTAAATATAGCTTGGAAATCCGTATTCCTGAATAGGACGGTCAATCTGATTCCTGCTTCGCCCGCTATAAAGCAGTTTTTAATATCAATTTTCGTCCGCACGAAGCACAGCGCATGGCGTATTACACGCACCTGGGTAATTATTTTGTAATTGTGAAATACGATCTGCGGCTTGGAAATAGCACGCGCCAGAAGTGAATGGTATTATCCTCCGCAGAAATAAAATCCTCTACTTGGGCGCGTTTGAGACCAACAAAAGATTTGGGAACAGTTATCAAAGGAAGAGCGGTTACGAAATTTTCCTATTACAACGTAAAACGAACTGTGTTTATTGTGTGTAGTGTTGGGTATTTTGAATGCCCCCTAAAAGAGATTTTTGTACGCTTAACAAGCATTGGGCTAAACTCAGAATTACGCAGAGTACCGAGTAAGAACGTGAACAATTACCTTTTAATATAACAGAGGACGATAGAATTAATTCGTATAATGGTGCGAAAAAGGCAATGCTTGATAATACCGTATGAATATTCCGAAGCTTAAGTAGGATGCACGTTGCAATGGTTTACTGTTAATAATCTCAAGTGTCGAGCAGGCGCGATCTACCGCCCACCATTTAACCCACTTTCGCGTTACAACGTATATATGCGATTAATATTAATTAAAATTTCAACACTGTAAGGGAAATTTTTAACGACGTAAGCACAAATTAAGGATTTACGCGTGCGAAGTACCTCTATGAATCGAGTCTTTTTGATTAAAGTCAAAGGAAAAAAGGGGTTTCAATCGCGCGTTCATTCGTCGCGATAAATTATTTATGCTCCTCATTGTTTGCGCCTTTTTCTCCCCCTCTTGGCGCGAAAAAATGAAGGCGAAGCCTTGATTATATTGCGTAGCTTACAATTTGCGAACCGTCGCTTCGAGAGGCAGAAATGTAAATGCAGGCGAAATTGCGAAATATCCTGAGCGCCGCGCGCATTTATAAAGATAAATACGAAGCCGTAAAATAAATTTGATGCCAGGGAGATTCCAATTTTAGGTTCTTAGGTATCATTAACGTTTAACGCCGTGATTCATGGGTAAGAAATGTACGCTCCTCTCGAAAATCACGCTTGCGGCCATTGCGGAGAATGCAGTGCGAGTTCTGGTAATATCCGCAAAATCGAAATATGCGTAAAGCTTCTCAGACGTGGAGAAATTTCGTCGAAATTTGCATCCGCATTTCTGCTCGCCGACCCAGTTGCCTCGATGATTTTCAATGGCCCCAAACGAAACTGGGCTGATAGGGATAAACGTAATTTCGATACCCGACCGGGAGAATCTTTCTGCATCGAACATTAGGAATATTTACGAATTGAAAGGAACGAAATGCTAAGCAGATTTCGGCGCGAAATTTGCCCGCATTGAGGACGCGGAGCATTTACGTCGGTTTACCGGTGGAACTGGGCCAACGATATATTCAATTACTTTCAAAAGCTCTGCCCAGTCTTATAACCAAGCTGTCACATAAAGTATCCGGCCGCGTATTTTACGAGAGTGCCTTCTGCTACTTCCAGTGTTTTAATTTTGTTTGGCAGTGTTCCACGCTCGCTCGAAGGCCGCTCTGGTTTTCTCAGTTGCGCGGATGTAAGCCGCATTCGAGGCGCTCACCAACTTTTCAATCGGGCCGGCCAACTGTAATCTTTGCCTTTTGATCAGACATCGGCGCAAAAAAAAAATATATATATATATACATACATACATACATACATATTTATATATATTTATTTTTTTATATATATGCATATGCATATATATATATACTTATACGCAAGACGCTGCACTCGTTTTCGCCCCAAATTCGTTTCTCGCCGGTTTGTGTTAACATAAAAGCGTCGAAAGCTCGATGTGCTTCCGTGCGTACCAACAAAGTTTTCGTCGAATACGTAGGCCGCTGGGGGCTTTTCAATATTCTTCCCTGCAAAAGTTTAAGGTTACAGCCGCACGCGAAATTATTCCTCGAAACTTGATTCAGAGCCACGCATCCCAAGAGTTCTCCATGGATATAGACGGCCCGTGGATTTCGAAGGGCTGGCGATCGTCCTTACGACATCATTCGTACCAGCGCGGATATCGCCGGATATGAGGAAACGCGAACTGCTCTGTGCGATAAGCTGCTTCTCTTTTAACGCGGTGTTTATTCCTACGCGAGGCGACAATAACGGCCGTTACGTAACGATCGATCGGGAGGTGCGAGATAAACCAGGGATGTTTTTTAACGCGGGATCTAAAAATAGAGGAAGACCATCGGGGCGCTAAATTAACTGCAAGAAAATCGATAAATAGATTCCAGGAGGAGGCGTTTCGGACCGCGCTCCAACCGGTATTTGTCTCGTAGTTTTTCGTGTAAACATACACATTTCGTTTATTCCGCTTTTATCGATAAAGTAAAAATACGGTGAAATATTGAAATGGTAAAAACAGGAGTTTACGGGACAGGGTCTTATGAATACACGAAGTGCCGTTAAACACTGTAATCGAGATTCCTTTTAGCCTTGTAAGACCAAGGATCGGAGGCATCGAGTGTAGGATAGAAATAATCTAGTATATATTAAGCTGTCCCTAAAGTGGTCTTTCATAATCTGCGCGCAGCTGCTCTATATTTATACGATGTTTTACAAACGTTACATATGTTTATATAAGCGTGAAATCTGTTGAATGTTGAATCTGTTGAATATTCTAGCCTTATCTTCAGTTGTCCTCCAGCTATATACACAGTAGAATAATACACAGCAAAAAATATTACGCATACTCCTACGAAAAAAATATTACACTACTAGTTACCAAACGAAAGAAACTTTAGGGACAAACCGATGCAAAGCGCACAGGAATTTCGAGCGTCAATCCCCATCGATCCGCGTAGGGAAAAATTAACGCTCCTCCTTCAATTAACGCGACGCGGTATCGCCAAACGAACTCGCCAAATGTTTGCGGAAGGCGGATCCGCAATTTGTTTTTCCCCGTTTTTCATTGCCTCGTGGAAAGCATAACCGGGGCAGATCAGGGCCGATTTCCAATCGGCCCACGTTCGCAGGTTTATTCGGCAATTCGGGGTAAAACTACAAATATGATGATGCCCGGATGGGACGGAAACGTTAAAAGCAATTATCCTGCGCGCAGATACGCGCCGCGATTTAACAATTCGACGGGCGATCCGCGCTGCGCGTGTTATACGAGGCTACGAGCCTCGTTCGACAACGTTGCGGAACACCTCGAGGCGCTTAGGTGCATAGCTGAAAATACCAGCGAGAAAATTGTGCTAAGATGCTGTTGTGCACTTGCCTGTAGGATTTTATTAACGAAAAGTAACATGCTCATGGATGGAATGGAATTTTATTTGTCTTCAAGGCAAGACGAGCTATAGAAGACACTTTGCATCTTGATAAAATAATAATAAGCTAGAGTGGAGATGTCTTTACGCGACAGACGTGTGCGATGTACTTTTGGAATAATGCACAGCCTGGTTGGCCTAAGGTACTCTTCGTTGCTTCTCTTATCATCGAAACGTCGCTTTTATCGATGAAATTATCGCCTCGCTCCTGTAATGAATATTCTTCCATTGACACGCACAGCTTAGGTTGAAATTCGATCTAAGGACGATACAGGCTTTTGGAAGGTATTCTTTGTATCTCAAATGATCTTGCAACAACGTGTAAGTCATATTAGTTTACTTTCTTTATAGATACACGCGAGAGTATTCGTAATGTACTAAACAAAAGCGTGTGTCCGAGGGATAAATCACGATAGAGATCACTGGGAGCGGATTGCAATTTCCAGAACTTCCTGCTTCCGATGATCGGCGATAAACTGAAGGAAATTCTTCTTAAAGTTCTTTTAATGACATCGATCTCATTGCGCTCGATGGCCGGCGATAAACTAAAGTACACTCTCCTCGAAGTTCGAAAATGCTGGCTTCGAAAAGAAGCCCGATGCGATAGGCGATATCTCGGAGGGGGCGATAAGCGATAATAATCGCGAAGATTCGTGAATTTATCGGGAATTTGTCGAACAGGAAGGATTCTGTTTCATACAGGAGATCGTTAACCGGCGATACGTAAATGCGCCGGGTGGATTATCGGAAACATGATATTAATGAATTTAATAGCCGTGCCGCAGATAATCGCGGGAGCCGGAGCTCATTGCTGTTGTTATTTGCATGTAGGGCACGTGACCCGACAGGATTTACAAACCCGTTCGCGGCGTTAATTTTCCACGCTTAATGCAGATCCATCATCCCTTATTTGCAATTGATGCGCATCGAAAAGTAGTCGCGTGTTTGCGGTAATCCTTGATAGGGGGCCTCGGTTTTAATTTATTCCGGTATACGGTTCCTCGTTAATCGCCGCCCTGATACGCTCGTTCTGCTTGCTCGATATCTCACGACAGCGGCGCGCGGTTAAATAGGAATTATGGCGGTCGAAACGAGGAGGAAATGTTAGAAAAAGTCACGCAATCGCGGCTTTTACATTTGCAAGCATCGTCTCGGTCCTTTTATATCGTCGCTATTATGACAACGAGCTCACGCTTATGTTTTTGAGTTACACGGAATCGGTATATAGAAAACAGTAAAAAATGTATACTTAAAACAATATAAACGATGAAGAGCCTCAAGTAGAATACTTGCATGATTTAGTGAAGCTCCTCGATCGTCTATCCTTCCACTGTCGTATTATCTCTGTCTATGTATTTATTATAATTCTGATTGATTTCTCGTGCTTTACATTTGTCCCAAAGTTTAATGCTGCACCACGGGGTGGTAGCGCAAAATCGTCACAGTAGTCGTCGCTTTAATTCGACGAATTTTCCCAGGCTTTGAGCACACGCAAACGTGGAGTCGTAATAATTCACGATTCTACCTTCAGCAGAAGCCCTACGTATGACGCCCAGGTTGCATGTTTGCCAAGTTAAAACCTGGCATCCGTGAATCCGGAACTGTATCCCTTCGTTTTAATTAGCTAAACGACCGCCAGTTTCGTTTGGCCTCCCTCGATACCTCGCTTCGAACGCCTGTTCTTCATAGCTCGAGTGCTCGTTCTTTCTCCTTCGATTTTACGAGATAAAGCACCGCTTCCCTGTAACTTCAGGTTTTCCTCCTCGTTCATACCTTCCGATATTTCGATTCTCATTCAGCGAGTCAAGAGGAAAAGAAAGACTCGAGGGGACAGTTGAGGGACGTCTGCATTTGCCACTCGAAATTCCAGTGTCCGTAAGATCCGCCAGGGCCGCCATTCGACAATTCTTCCCAGCGACATCCTATTCTTCGCCCCGCCTTTTCGAATCGCATTCCCTTCGAAACTTTCCTCCCCAAAATCGAAACGCAAGAATACGCAAAACTGCTGGCACAAGCGCCGGGCTAAACTTCCGCGGAACTCGCGAGGGAGAAACCAACAAACACGGAGTTTCTGTTCTCGCTTCATGATTTACGCGAGGTTAATCCGCTAAAGTCCTGCGCTCTAAACGCCACGCTGCGCGCCGCTCAAAAATGCGCTCAAAGAGTAAATTCATCGCGCCGGCCTTTGAGCTGAATGAATAAGAGATGGTATTATCAAATCACGAGTGTAAACTCAATCGCTCGACCTGGCTAATTAAGGATCTCCCACGTGCGCTCGTTATGCGCACGTGGACTTTGTAAAATATATTCTACATAACTACGACTATATGAGCCGTTCAGTGCCCACATCGATTAATTCCATAAAACAAAAGGTTGAGAAACGCGATGAAATAATGTATATCGATTTTTAAAATTCCTGTTATAATATAAATTCAAATATATAATGTAGGATGCATAAATATAGATATAGTTTTCATCTAACGGCATATAAAATTAATAAGAATAGCCAAAAGAAATCAAAATGACTTCTGAAATAAATTACTTATTATTCAATGGCCAAAAAAATGTTGCCCTTTAATGGTCTCAATCTTTATCATTCAGGAAAGTTATTATAAATATAAAGAGTCATGACTATTTTCAAAAAGTCGAATTAATCGATGTGTGTGCACTGAACGGCTCATACAACTATAATTTCCATACTACTATAAGCATAAGACATATATTCTTTCTGTAGCAAAGTTAATTATCCGCGTGACGGATGCGCGAAACTTTGCGAAACGTATCTCGGTTCCAAGGATCGCACGGACTCCCTCTACGGTCCTCCCACGCGAGCATCTCTCGCATCGCGAGATCAAACGAAGCAATTTCCGCGGACATCGTCGAAACGCTCAGATACCGGCCGTACGATAAACGCGCCCAGATGCGTTTTAATGATTCCAGTCGGCTGTAAATAATTGCAAATTCCTGGATACTATAAGCGCGCATCCATCCGCGTCGCGGCTCTCGCGAAAATAAACCCGGGGGGGGGGGCGGCGGTACGATCGTTCGCATTCCTTGCGCATAATTCATTTCCCCGTCAGCGTTGACGCTCAGGCCGTTTATTTCGCGACGGGGGTGGCGCACTTCAACAACAGATTTGAGCTCAAAACATATATCCAGCACTTTCGACGCGCGGTCGGATTTACATTCGGCGAGAGCCATCAACGGACCCGGCGATAAACTTCCAGATTTGTGGGGATAAAGCTGCCTCATTCGCCCCCCCCCCCTCCACCCTCGAGCTTTGATTTAACCTCCTGCAAAAAGGAAAAGGAATATCGGACTTTTATTGCTCGCCTTGTCCCGAAGGTCAGTGACTGAAGTTTATTCGCTCGAAGAGCAAATTGGGTTATTGGCGAGAGAGGTCGTTGCCCTTGGACCGAATGAACTTCGATCACCGAGAAGGAATATTCGCGGTTATGGAAAAGGAAAAAGAGTATTTAAAGGGTAATTGAGAGTTGCGGGGTTATAATTCGTAAGGAAGCGCGTTAATCGCCACGTCGTTGCTTCCTGATATTTGTATGAACACAAGGCTGTGTATATGGGGTGTTCCAAAAGTCAGGCATGAAGTAATCTCGATATTAAACAGGTTTACGATTAAAAAATGTAAATCCGTGTAGTGTAAAGTAATGGAAAAATAACAAATGTGGAAACTTTTTGTGGATTTATAAAGTATACGATTTAGGGTTGGATATGGAATAAGGAGAATGAAGAGAAATTTAGAGATAAGATATGCAATAAGGGATTTACTGGTACACACGCGCTCTTCTCTCGAAATTCTCAAACACTACTTGAATTTCGCGACACCCCCTATACATCCACCGAATTTTGACCCCGACTTTTCCAAAAACAAGAGTGCAGCGACCCTCGTAAAAAATTCATCCACCGGTGACCTTTGGCCATTACCTCAAAATGCATCAAAATTTGCCTCTCCCTCGTTAGTAACATTACGATCGAGGTTTCGCGGTACTTTGCTTTATAAAATCCCGTCGGGCCGGAGTTATGGCGCGCGTGCACTTTAATGATCGATAACGCAATTTCGCGATATATTTAAAGACAAAGGTAGAACGCAAAGTACCGCGCGCGAGAGAGCCACTGTAGCGCTCGAAACGAGGACGTACGCGAAAGGTAGCGCGCGGTGCAGCGGAGCTAAGAGGTTAAAGTAGTTTATTATCTTCGTAAGTAACGAGCATTCGCAATTTCCTCGCGAAAATGTCCGATTTATGGCCGGGCCGCGACGGCATCGATCGCCGAAAGGCGCGCCTCGCCTTTCTCGCGGTAGCGCGACGTCCTGGGCGTCCTTGTTATTAGCGAAAGCGCGATCGGATTATTAGATGACAGAACGCGGTGCCGCCCCCGCTAAAGCGATTATCGCCGAGCGTATGCGCGCACCACGCTTCCTTATGTACTCCTAACCCGATTTCCCGCCTCGTCTTAACACTTTACCTACCGGAACCACATTAGGCTTTTTACCTTTCACCAAGATCCACGAGCTGCAGGATATATTCCGCGCACTAAATTCTCCCGCCCTTCCGTGAATTATTAATCGTGAAGTATTATGAAGTATTTCACGACTCGTGTATTTGAACTTTGGTGCATGCAAAGTGTGTGTACGCGATTTTTTTTCAAGTTTTTGTTTCATTTTTTATAAGTTCTTATCGATTCTTTATGCGATGGGGCTTTTGGAAAAGCTTGTAGCACACAAGTAAAGCCTTGATTTACTTATAGTAGAATCACTAAAGGAATATTTTAGATTTTTTTAAACACTGCTGTACTTTGTTTTATTCTTATGGGAAATGTTTAAAGCGAAGTCTCTGATCCACTTTTTGGAGAAGTGAGTAATCGTTGATAGTACGAAAAGAGGGTTAGTTGTATGTTATTTTATTGGGTGTTGCAACTTTACTGCGATTTTGTAATTCGAGGTTTATCAAAAAATGATTGGTCATACATTTACGATTGAAAGTATTGTTCATGCTTGGCCGAGACGGAAGCAAAGTTGCACGGCTAATAAATCGTCCTACATCCTATTATCTGTCTAAATCCTATTATCCGCAATAGTACGATTATCAGAATGATTTGTAAGGTCGAGAAATAGGTGCCAGTTTAAGGCGAATACTCAGAGCTTTAAGGATCATCTTCAAAGGGCGATAAATCCCGGACATTTACCGAAATGGATAACGGCCGACACATTTTACGTCGTCCGTAGTGGCAAAAATAATGAAAGAAACGAGTGCACCGGCAAGACGCGTTTACTTCCATTTCCACTTCCATTCTGCAGGAGGATCTTTACACTAGTCGCGGCGCACGACAATTCCTTGGCGGGAGCGGAAGCGCCATTGTGCCGGAGAAAGCTGTCGTTTCGTACCTCCGAAAGTTTTCTGGCTTCTTATATTTATCGTCGTTGACGAGCGGGCCAAAGAAACGCCCAATAAACTCCGAGCTCTTTCATATTCCGCACCAAGGTGCAATCTTCGAGTTAGTCGGGTGTTCGCAAAGGAAATACGAGGGAAACCGAGAGTAAAAATACTTTCCTTTGTTGCGACTACTAGACGCTTAAAAAAAAGACACGCTCGACTCGTCTCCTATCGCGCCTTGCCTATCAGTTTATATCGGAACAATGTAAAGCCACTTTTTACTAATAAAGTGCTCCCTTGTCATTTGTAATAATACACCGGGGCAGGAAGTCATTCGAGTAATTCGTAATAATTCACCGGAGCAAGGAGAACAGCAGTGCTGTATCACGTTAAAGCTATTTTTGCGACGAAGGAAAAAACGTTGCCCGGGACACTTTTGTAATGATCGTCGTATACGTCGAAAGCTCAACTCCATTACACTGCCCCGCTTCGTTTGGACACCCAATGACCCGCTTTTTCAAGGGGGACCCCGCAGAAAAATGGCGGTACACAAGTTTTTTTCGCGAACAGTGGTAGGATTTCAATCGGGAGACATTGCGCTCGTTCGTGAATTCGTAAAAGCTGATCGCCTATAGTGCCGACATAAAGGGGACCGATCGAAGCGATGCGCAACAATAGACGGCATATTTAACCTCCTGATTTGTTTGCGTATCGTCGCTTACCGCTAACAATCCGTTGGCCAGGGCCCTGCACCGCGCACAATTAATTAACGCTTTCATTAAAGCCACACCGCGGGCTCTGGTCGAGCCTCGAAGGCCGCGAGGTATCCGCTTCGTTTCCTCCCCCCCCCCGCAAAAAGCCCCGCGCGGCTCTATTTTCTTAATGTTATTCCGATGGAAATAAAATCACGGAAAGTCGCGTCCAATTCCCAGGTCCGCTCGAGTGGCGTCCTCGAAATAGCGTGCGAAATTGGAAAGCCAGAAGTGCCGAATTTGGGAGCCAGCGCGCGCTCACTAGGGCTCCATCGATGTAGAAATTCGGGCTCCCAAAACTCGGATATTAAAATCTTAGCGCGGCCCCACTACCAGTTGTACGCGGCAAATCGCTTAAGCCCACGCTTTTCTTCCGCCAATTACGGCGGCACGGATTGGCGGCCGTTATCATTGGCCAGACCGAATTAATTAATCCTTTCATTAAAGCCGCCGCGGAAGACCACACGGATGCCGACTGTCTGATCGTGGCCGCCATGTCGCACGGTGAATCTGGTTTGCTGCATTCGACCGATAGCCTGTATCCAGTTGATATGCTTTGGGCTCCCTTCACCGGCGATCGATGTCGCAGCCTGGCTGGGAAGCCCAAATTGTTTTTCATTCAGGTACGCACTTGTATCTTACATTATTATATATGTGTGTGTATGTGTGTTCTTTTATTCTGTACCATCGAGAAGTGAGGGAGTTGAAACTTTGAGTGTCACTTTTGTAGGATTTAATGTATGTTCGTATGATTGTAACATCGAGAAGTGAGGGAGTGGAAATTTCGAGCGTTATGTTTCTCTGGTTTGATTTATACTTGGATTATATACTTGGAGCCAGGAGCCCGGCGCGAGTATAGTTTTAATACGGTTTTCTAAACCACTTCGTTGCACCAAGCGTACGGTGTATAATTACGCAACGCGACATAGGGAGGCTTATGGAGATTTACGGCGCGTGCAAGGAAATTGTTTTTTCCATTATATTTCAATGTATGTCCGTCCATGAATTAATGATCCCTCGTAAATATTCCGCTAATCCTCGAACATGAAGGCGCATCCGCGTATTTGATTTACCGAATTCATTATCGAGCGAATAACAATTAACGCATTAATGTTTGACGAACTGCTCCGCCGATATATTTACGTGTGCAGCACTTCGTTAAACTTTTTAATCAGCCTCTTTGATTCAATAATTTCCGACGGGCATAAAACAGCGCGTGTGCCGGGAAATTTTACGAGCAGGAGGTTCGACAAATATTTCAGCGTAGCTGCTCTCCGAATTTAATTGGGAAAGTAGCTCAGTTTATTCGCACAATACATGCGCAAAATTGGATGGTCATCAAAATTCGGAATGCGCGCTCTTCAAACCGGTGAGATAAAAACCGTAGGGCAGAGCCCGCTATGGTTGGCCATCGATTTCAAATATCGCGGAGCCATGCGAGCCACTTTTGATAGCCATTCGAGCGAAAAACCCATCGCTCTTACACTCAACGTAATCGGATAATTTATTTAAAAAATCCCCACCTTATACCAATTAATTATGTAAACCCTCAAGAGTTTTTCGCCAAAGTTTCTCTCTCACTCTCCAGCCGTAATTAACATCCAACAGGCTTCAGCTCGTTATTGTACTCTCGTACGCTTAGAAATATAGACACACCGATAAACTAGACACGCAACGGTGTTTCGAGTGAAAGCGTTTATTCGCTACTTTCAAAAATAATTCATTACCGCGCCTCTCTGCGGGCAGATTTAAATATTGCTATTTTAAGGTAATTACAGCACAAACAAATAGTGCTGGCCGAGTGTTAATATACATTATACACCGTGGTGTGTGCACTCATAATATTTGATCTACTCCCTGATTGGCCGCGAGTTGTATCAACGTATAACCCAAGCACCATTAATAGTATTATCTGGTTGTCGGAGCGTTTAATTCTCTGCAAGGGGAGTTGGACTTTTGAAAATCGAGTCTCATTCGCGATACTCCGCAGCCCAGTTTTAAGAATAATATACGAAAGGCGGCTGCACCGGGGTACTTTCGTTCCATTAGAGCGGCGCTTAGTCGATAAGCTTTCGCCAAAGCTGCTTATGACCCTCTATCCCAATTGTGACGCGACAAATGGACCGTGTACGTTTAACATAAGGTCCCGCGCCGCGCGTCAAACTCCAATGGATCCTTCTCGACGATGTACCCGAGAGGCCGTGAAATCCTAATAAGAATTTCATTTTTTCCCCGATCCGCTTACCATTTCTCTACACGACGATCGTCTCGCAAGGATTAGCGAGGTCGCGTTACTTCGCCGCAGTGTTTTTAGCTCCGCGCACCGTGAAATGTGTGCGCTCTGCGCGATAATGGAACTGTTCACATGGGATGACATAATGCAGCAGGGTAATTAAGATTATTCCCAACCTCCGGAGTTGAAAAGGAAGAAAAAAAGGGAGGGGGGCAAAAAATTGCACCCTCGCGCACCTTCGCCCGCTAAATGCGAATAACTTGTACCGCGAATTTTCGTAAAGCCACAATCGCCGTTTCCGCCCCGGCATAAAATCCAATAGCGCCGCGATTTTAATGCGACGTGCAGTGCGATAAATATACAAGGATCTAGGAGTCACTTTAACCACTTGGCGTCTCGATTTGATCGATCATAATTTAATTGATCCACATTTAAAATGCTTCGATATATCCACTATCGTTTGCAATTAAACAGCGATGATCAAGACTCGTCATTATGTCCCTTGATACCAGAGAATCATAATAAAACCAACATCGCCAAGAGCAGCCGGATGATTAATTAATCTCCTCGAAGTCGTTAGCCGGATTATTCCTCGAGCAAACAGAACCCAGCCGAGGATTATTAGCAAAGATCAATAAACAATCTAACTGCAAACTTGGCGCTCATATACATATATACACACAGACACACACTCACACACACACACACACACGCGCGCGCGACGCCTCCGCGATCAAAGTAAATCGCGCGCGGAATGCAATTAACCTTCCCCGACGGGCGTAATTATTAAATCTTTGTCCTCAATTAATTCCGGCCGCCCAAAGTCCCGTTATTTTCGGATGACGAGTTAACTACCCCTTTCGAGGTTAGCGGGTTAATTTGGAGCGTGGAATCTCGCCTGACTCCGTCGCATTCGCGTTGCGTAATCTAGCTTTCCAATCCCAGAGGATACCTCCTCTGTTACGAGATAGAAGCAACGACCAGGGGTGCTTGGAGGGAGAGGGTGGGAGGGGGGAGGAGGAGGGTAATTGAAGAATCGTCCGTACGCCGAGTGGGAGAGGGTGGCGTTTGATCACCGCGACGAAGGGGGCATTATATAATTACTATACGGAAATGTAGCGCATGTCGCAGCGGCGACGTAAGTGGCCGCACAAAGCGAACGACCGGTGCTAAAGGAAGTGGAAAAGACGACATAGCTAATTGCTCCTGCGAGGTTTCAAAGAGACATGAAAGAGTATTACGCTCGAGGGGGTTACTTTTCAAAACTCGTTTAATAAGCCCTCGAGTGCGTGTCGCGCGGGTGACGTACTACGGGCGGAGAACACTTGCCTCGAGTTTTTTTTAGGAGGTAAATTGGAGAAGGACAAGGGCACGGCTGGGAGATTGAAACGTGTTTGCCCTCAAAGAAGCCATAAGTCATTACTGGCAATCGGGCTGGGATTATATCGTGAAGCGGCGAAGGACGGAACTTGGCTCGCCTAGTATCTGTCTCTCTCTCTCTCTCTCTCTCTCTCTCTCTCTCTCTCTCTCTCTCTCTGCTTTCGAGGAGGAGAGAGAAGGAGAGCACGAACCCCTTGGCGATACGTAAGTAGAACGTTGCAATAAGACGACGATCCGTATCGAGTTCTTCGATGTAAAATTGAAATTATTATTAGGAAGTTGGATCAAGGAAGAAGGTTCTCCTCTTATTCGAATACTGATTTAACATTCGCTATGGCGCTGTTATCCTTCACTTTCGTTGTGTACGATGGAAAATATTTGAAGATGGTCGATTAAAAATTCTCCAAAATGTTGCGTATCAAATGTCGCGTGCCTGAAGGTTTTTGTTGACCGAATTAAGGCGTGCGGGACGGAAAATCGTTAGGTCGCGAATTAAAAAAAAATACGCTCACGGTATTCCTCCCCCCTGTTTGTCGAGGCAGGCGAGTAAAGCGACTTTGGCGAGGTTGACAAGTACTTACATCACCCTGAAAAGTCCTATGTTCCGTAAGCCGAAAAGAGGACCGAACTTCTGACAGGCCTTGGAGCTTTGGAAGCTGAGATACGCCAGGGTCAGGGCGTTAAAGTTAAATATCCAGCCGTGAAAGTACGTTGCAAAATGTATTCTGAATACGTGGCATCGAAATGAGAGCGTTTAGCAATATAGAACATGTACTCGCTACTGAAGGCATATCCTCAAAGGATAAAGCGGGAAGAGCGATAACCCGATGTTTGCAAATAACCTTTTGAACACGCCAATTTAAATTCGATGGTAAAAATGCAAAAGTCGATGCTATCCATTCGTGGCGGAGTTATGGCATACGAAAGTAATGCATCCGCTCTAAAACCACACCCGATTCCTTGCTGATACCATAAATCGCGAGATCGATACCTTCTCAAGGTATTCAGAGCGGATTCGCACGATGATGTCGAGTTCTAACCGTGATAAGTAGCACTGTCATATCTAGTATATTTGATGCAGGCACGCATTGAATCTGAGGGGAGCGGTAGAAAGAATCGCAAAGAAGATCGAGCCTGGCCCAAAGAAATTTGGTTATCGACTCCATTACATAGCTATATTTAGTTCTAACCCTCTTGCTTGTTGTCAGTTTAAGAACGATCAGTGATTCTTGATCTAAACTAGCATTCGATGCTAAATCAGACCAAGAATCACTGATCGTTCTTTTCTATTTTCTATTCTATTAACAGTCTTTGATACATTAAACTTTTCACTTAAACGGTATCAGTCATCGGTTTAAATCGATAAGCGATCACATTTACATACCTCGATCGACTTCTCTTCATTCTTCCAAATTCGCGATTCTCTTCTTAAAAGTATCTAATTACCATAACCATTCCGCCGCCACTGAAGGATAAATCCCACTCTATTCCCGTGTCTCATTAAAGATCTTATCCCGTGGTATCGCCAGGAAAATTCAATTATCCTCCACGATACGAGTATTTAATTCCTTAAAGGATTAACGTGGAATTCGGCGATGCGCGATCGAAAATTCATGCGCTCTGTCGTACGGACATTACGCCATTATTACGGTGCATAATGCATCTCCCAAAGTATCCGGGGAGCGTAGCCGCTGTCCGGCAAAGGGAATCCCGCGATGTGCAAGGGACGCATTACTTACATATGCGTTTTCTTTTTCGCAGGCTTGCCGTGGAGTGCGACTGGACAAAGGGGTGAAAATTATTCATGAGACGGATGGCAAGGCGACTACCTACAGCATCCCAGCGTACGCGGATATTATGGTCGCGTACTCCACTTACGACGGTAGGTAGATGCATGCGCCTGCACTCTGCAGATTGTACACGGTGTCATGGGTTCGAGAATAAGGTGGCCTTTCTTCAATGAGCATCGCTCAGTCTGACGCAGGAGGGCAGAGAAAATTAACCAGATAATCTTGTATATGTGTATGTGTATGCAGTAATAGTAAGAAGTATAATATACGTGTATGTATATGTATATGTACATATATATATATTTTTTTTTTCAAGTATTTTGCAAGTATTTTTCGCCAGTGACTTTTGTTGATGAGTAAAGGTGCTTTCTTGCTATTACTACGATACAGATAATTTAGTTTTATTCTATACTCCAGCTCTTTAATTTTACTCTGATTCTACACTCTCTGTGAATCTCTGATCTCGTGCGTGCATATTCGTACAACCATCATCCACGTGTTTTCCCCAAAACTATCCGCGACTCAAAGCTAAACCACTCATTCTATACCAAACGTTCTACCATCACCGCCTCTTAGTCCAAACACTCTTCCTTCGTTCGCACGCATTTATACTCTAAAATGTTTATTCATTCTCACGCCTGACTATTTTCATATTCCCACACACACACACATATATATATATCTACCAGAAACACAGCTTAACCGTTTTCCGAATTAACGCCTCCGCCCGCGTTCGCTGCTGGTCTCTTTTATAAAATTATCGATCTGCGGCCGGGAAGCACCTGCAGAACATACATCATCCACTCTTGGGTTGGAGCGGGGCCTGCTCTTGGGAGAAATCAATTTCGGGAAAGATTTCGAAGATCTTGCGAGGTACAATCTTGGCCGGTGTTCGGGATGTAGCTGGAGCAGTAACGAGGATGCAATCAGCCTGTGGGCTGGAACGACATGACAACGGAAACACGTTGCCGGAATTGCGCGTAATAAAACACCCTTTGGGGGAAATTGTTGGTTTTTAGAGATCGGGGCAAGCTGCGGAATAACGAGCCAACGAGTCCTTCCATAATGGATCGTAAAATCTTTCGTGGCTTCTCATCGACAGACTAATGTCGAGAAGCTCGGTCTCCACGATGCTGAACGTGCAGAAAAACGTTTATACCTCGTATCCTTAAGTTTTTCTCATTCAGTTTGCACAGGAAGCGAGTAGAAAAGTAAATCGGCCGGATTTTTCTTACGTATCGGCCTGGGGCGCAAAAAGCGCGACGAGAAGCGTACGAGCGTGATCGATTGTCCCAGTGGCCTAACCTGCAGAAATAATTTCCACGGCGGGGCGAAAATTTTGGAAGGGCCGCTTTGTAAACGTCGCGCTGACGTATGAAGCTTTATTGTACAAAGCAGGCTGGTCGTGTTTTATTCCTCGCTTTCGAATAATTTCAAGGCGAGCGTTTCGCCCGACATTATTTTTCGACGCGACCGGATCTCCGAGCAGAGGGCCCTTCGTGTTTTTGAGGGAGATTACGATGCGATACATCTCAGGGGATACGCACTATTGCTAGAGGCGTCCTGGCAACACCTGAGAGTCCAGATACATCTGTATACGCAGAGTCTTAACGGCCAGGAATGCCATCCAGAGTAGGCGGGGGTGTTGATAAATCGCTTCGAGGCGCTCTGCTTGCGACTCCCTGCCTCTTTGTTTAAAACCAATTGGGGAGGCGCGCGTTTAATTGTGCGCCAGTGGACGAATCCCGAGGCATTGTCTGTCGCGGCACCATTCAAATGATCGCAGTAGTGTCGGATGGTGGCAATTAAACGTACGCAGATTCATTAGCGTGCTGCGCGTAAATATGGTACATCGTGCGCATAAATCTGTCCGCTGATTTAACCACTTTGTCCTGTAATTGGAGCCGCCGATTTTATTCAATTCCCTCACCGTTCGTCTGTATCGTGGAGAAGGATATTTGGCGAGATTATAAATAACCATCGAGACGAGGCACGATCTAAGAAGAGCCTGTGGTATGTCTGTACTTGCTGTAATAGAGGGAACTCTGATTTTAGCATTGAGAGGGGGCGTCTGTAAAGTACCAAGGAAGATTTACGAGTAAAGCCAATTAAAGGTAAATTATCGACAATCACCGAATGGATGTCCACGAAATTTCCATATTGTTCTCTGCTCCATTAATTTCATAGTTACAGCGCTATGGTTGTGTCGTAGAGCGTACACACACATCTCACGTACGGATCTATGTCAGCGGCGTATGCACAGATGCATTGAGTAAATACTTCCGGCTGTATGTACCGAGCCAGCTCCTTATCTCACGGGACACGACACATGGTAACCTGATTAAGGTTTGCGTGAGAAAAAAGCATAAATGCGGGATGGAAAATTTCTCAACTATTTGAGCCGCCATACGAACCGATATCGTGAACAATAAAGAACTTTGGGGAAAATAATAATAACGCAGATTCTCGATTATACGATTATACGTAATGCGGATGATAAGTGTTATTTAAATTAATAAGGAAAAAATCGAGTTACTAGAATTACCACTGATCCAAAATTACGAATCAATCCTCGAACTTCAAAGGAATTTGATGAGGTTTTCTCGTACTTCGAAAACCAATTCTCGATTATCGTACGCAGTATTGAACCTGCATGTGATGCTACACGCTGTTGGTTACCTCCCACGGTTTGCTCAACCATGACACGCAATGTGCCTGCGAGAAGAAATTATGGATACTCCCGCGTGTTTATCTCATGATGAATTTGTACTCATGTCCGAATGGATGGCTGAACAGGTTCATGACTACGTGATGGAGGTACAATCGGCTTCTATCAAGAGCTACGTACGCTCGAATTTTGCAATACGACATAAACTCGGAATGACAAACCAGAGTACCGTATTTCGTATCGATGATCGCGAAGCTCGGGCGCTTTGTCACGATCGTAGTTCCAGATTAGGGATAACGAAGCCGGATCGCGAAGCTCAGCGTGCGTAAAAGTAATTGGCAAAGAATTATTGTGTCGCTCTTACAGTTATATATATGCACCTGTATTACTACATGTACATCTGTATTACTACACACCATTTATTCATATTCAGTATTCTCCATAATCACCTTATCGACGCATACCAGAGTATCGACCATTCGAAAAATCACCAAACACTCCTGATCTGTAATAATTCTAAAGAACATATTGCATATCCATGATTATACACGTTTACAACGTACACCACGGACTTCAATAAGCATTCGAGATCCGCTTAAATCGACGTACGATACGTAAACCTGACGCGACAGAAAACACTTTAAGTCGTATCGCCGATGTTTCGTCGCCAAGATCCGGCCTTACTTTAATCGCTCGATATGGATGGAAGGGAATTCATAGATTCCTTGGGCGACGCGCCTCCTTTTGTCGTGGCAAGGTGCCATTTCCACGCAAATCCTCGCGCAGCGCAAACGTTTGCACTGTCATCGCTAATGGCTCACGAAGATTTCCGCCTGACTGTGTGCTCCACGGCGCGTCAACGGGGACTGTCGATCAAGTGGAACATAAATCGATGTTGGCATTAATCGTGCCCCCAGCGGAGTTGATTTCAGCGCTATATAACGTATGTTGTACGTTAATACGGTGGATGGAAGCCTGGATTGGCGTTGCTTTGTCTTTCGCCGATGGAACGTAACGATCATTACTTTACACGAAGAGCGCGCGCTCGATGGGTCAGTATTTGATCGGATCGCGTTGGTGATTCGCGGCGCGTGAGTTACACGCCACGCTGCATATTGCGACGACACAGTCGATCGGCGCAATTACTTTGGTACTTATTCGGCCAATGAAATTAACGGTGCCTCGAGTGCTGGATCGTTCGACCAGCCAGGACTGAAGCGACGGTTAATTAATACGCGCCGAGATTTTCAAGCGAGTACAAAAATCCCGGGGATCGTGCGAGTTGGATATTTATACATAAATTAATGGATTTAAATCGGTATTTCTGGAAAAGCGCATCTTGATGCAGATTCTCGAAGCGTAGGAATAAACGAGGTATCGTCCTGCGGAAGCATCGCGGAGGAATTGCAGAAAATTATATTATATTATATAATACAAATAGCACTTTCGCCATAACTTCGGGAACATCGCGGTTTATACTTTGAAAGCAAAAATACCTTTCGCCTCGCGCATTATAAATTTATCATTACGGCCCCGCAATTATATTCCTCGTCGGGATTTCAGAACGAATTCCTACGAGTATGCGGGGCAAATATCACGCGAAACTTTAATTTTCACGTCTGGTAAGCGGATGTATATATCGATACGTGGGGTCAACGTGTAATTACAGCGAGCTTGCCCCTCGTTACACACAGCGCGCTTTTCAGGCGCGGGCCGGGAGATAAAATATAAATCACCGTGGAAACCTCCGAATCCCAAAACAATTAAGATCAGAGGAAGCTCAAGCCATCGCCCTACGGTCCAGCCGCTTTCCAGCTCTTAAAACGGTTCCACCGCTTTTACGCGGAGCTCGTAATGCGTCGTACACGCAGCGAAGCCGATTCCCACGAATCGAGGTTAACTCCAATCAAAGGATCCTACTCGTTACAACTACACGCTCGAAAATTGTTCAGAGCAAAAAGAAGAAGACGCAATGAGAAGGTTGTTACGAGCAAGGAGTATCATATCCCTCGTAGCAAAGCAAGTCTCTAATGGCGCGGGGGCGCATCCTTCTCGTAATCGAGCGGCAAGTCGCTCATAAGTCGACTATAGTCGGCGCTCGTACGGAAGTGCCTAACGTAGCAGAGAAAACGCGTTCGAGCCGGATGAATAACGAGGAACAGCGACGGGGCGAAGCTGTTTTTAAAGCTTCCGCTCGATTGTCCTTCGCCGCCATCTCCCTCTCTCTCTCTCTCTCTTTCCATCTTCCCTCCTCTCTCTCGCTCTCCCGCTCCTTACCAGAAGCGCGTCTTCGCGCCGCGCTAAAAGCGGTCTCCCCCCGTTTGCGCGTGCACCGTGATCGATAACGAGAAACAAAGTGCCCCTCGGCGAGGCAGGAAGCTCGAACGAAAAATGCGGCTGGAATCGCCGCGAAGAAAAACCCGCGGAAGTGCCGGCTTTCAGTGGCCGCAACTTTTCCTCCACGAGCCTCCTTTTCTCTCTCTCTCTCTGTCTCTCTCCGTTCCCGCGGCTCATCCTCCGCCATCCTGGCCGCCGGTTTCATCCGCGCGCAGGGCCGCAGAGATCGTCATTGGCGCTAATGGAGATTTGTCGGGTCGAGCCGGATAATTAATCCGGGAGATTCAGCGTGGCTGGTAAGAAATAACCAGCAGCCGAGGCGACGAGTCTGTTCGAGCTGTGAAACCGTGCGCGCTTTGTCAGCAGCCAGCGGATGCGAGCCTGACGAGCTTTGGTGTACCCAAGGGCTCGAGCAGGCGCCCGGAATTACAAGGCGGTGCCACGAAGCCAGGGATCCTTGGAGCGGCTCGTGCACCACTCGCACGGCCGATTGGAGTATTAGCTTGGCGGCTGTGAGCTGGATCATCGGGGTGCGAAGGTTTTGGGGAGTGATTGTGCAGGCATGCGTGGCTTGAATGAATGAATGAATGAATAAGTGTAAGAGGTAGAGAGAGTGAAACAGTAGAGAGACTTGGGAGGCTTTGGAAGGACGCTTGAGTTATTGCACGAGGCGCAAGGATATAAGGAATGGGTTATTTAAAAGTTTGTTTTGAAAAACGCTATAAAATGAGTCTACGTCAATATTTAGTACAAAATTTCTTTTTATCGTGAAGGTTAGAGTCTTCGATTTAAGAATGAAAAGACTGACCAGCTGTCCAAATTTCAAGCAAATCGGTTACACCAGTGTTGTCATATTCCATAATTTAAAAACAAACCAGTAGATGTTCACCTCCAAAGTGGAGCTCAAAATCCAATCGACGTGGCTTAAACTCTCACATAAACGTACGCGTGAAAGTAAAAGTCGTAACAGGGTTCCACGCAGAAATTTTTTCCGCGCACAGCCTATTACGCACAGACGCACTATCCCCTGTATACAGACTCGTATATATACGATAACTCGTGCGCACACGCTTTGTGCCGCCAGACTATCGAATTACACAACCCTTACGCAACTGAATAATTCCACCGACGGCCTGGCTTTGGTGAAATTTTGAGTTATGTTTACATTATAAATGTCAAACACATGCTGCTCGTCCGGGAAGTGGTTAGTAGTTCTATAGCATTAATTGATTCGATGGAAAGAGCAGTTTAACGAGCGGTTTTGTATATATTTCCAAAATACGTCGACACGTTGCTCTTGAGTTTATTGCATCTAATTCAACGCACGTTGCAAAATACGATGTTAGAGAATGCATGGTGCTTAAACGGTCTTGTCCAATAGCTAATTATTGTAATAGCATAAATAGGTACAAGAGGATCGATCGAAGCTTCGTTAACGTGGCGTTAGTTCGGACTTCATTCTCCTCGGTAGCGGAACATTTTCCAAAGCTCCTTAGCTTTGGAAACACACTTTGTTCTAGATTCTGCCTCTCTCTCACTCTCCCTCTCTCTCACGCTTACCAGCATCACGTCCTTCCAGCGCAACTCCTGCGTCTTAATTATCATTTCTTCCGCGCGGACAAGTTTTTTTAATTCAAGCCCCGCAAGTGCAACAGAAAGAATTTTGCGCCGACTTAATAATCGCCCGTCCCTGTAATTTTTCACCTGGTATTCCACGCTAACCGCTCTCCTCGCGTTGAGATTCCTAATCGTCCTTCCAAAGGGAGAGGTTTCCTATTTCGCTCGACCGAAGCGAACATCGAGGATTCGCTCGATGCGGATGCGCGCCGAGACACCAGCGCTTTACGTGTGCGAGAAAGGTTTCTGCGAAAAACGAAGATTGACCTGACATTTTAGGAAAGCGTGACCGATATATCCCGCTCCCACGGGTTAGATCGGCAATTTCCGAAATGCAGTATCGCCGTCTTCCGGTTTTAACCAGAAATCCGGATCTCGACGGGCTTCGAGTTCACGTATTTCGTTGCATTCGCAGCAGCGCACAAAGTCATCCGTTACGAGAGTGGCCTTCCACGCGGCGGCGTTTGTACGAAAACTCGGCCATCCGGGGGTTTCTAACCGGATGGAATTTTTTATAAATCTGGCCAAAAGACAGACGCGACTGGACGCTCGAAAATTCGCTGAAACGGCCTTCGTACACCACACATCCACGCTCGCCTTCAACGCGTTACGATTTTTCGTTGCTTTTTGAATTTATCTCATATTTTCGTTCAAGTCACGCGAGGTGTATCTCGCGACGCTATTAGAATTTTCCTTTTAACGTACATCTTACGATATCTATAATTGGTAAGAAAGAATCCCCTTTTGATTGTTCGTTTTGCAAGGAAAATATTAAATAGTCCAAATGGAAAATTCAGCGTGAGGAGTATACAATCCGCGCGGCAGGAAGCGCGTTAATATCGCGATACATAATTTGATAATAATCACGGCGATCCGAAAAGGCTCCTCGAGCGCATCCGAGTATTCTCGTAGCAATGAGAGGAGAAGGAAAGGAAAAATAATTTCCCTTCCCTATTCATGAGACAAAGTCCGAAACGAGTAAGACGAATATCTTCCCTGCTTTTCGAGGCGAGGGGAAAGAAATCTGAGGGCTCGTAAAACTTCCCGGCTTCAGCAGCATTCGCCACCTCGATTGCCCGACCGGTAATTCCTGGCATCTTTACTGGCAGCGCAGTTAGCAAGGCCGACTCTAATGACCTCGTCAGGCAGCAGCTATAGCGCGTAAACGCGCTATCCAGGCGATTCGTTTGTACTCGTTTAATTCCAGGACGAGAACTTCGCTACCATCGCCGCCCGCCGGATTTATTGCGCCCGCGTCATTCTCCGCGGTTTGTTCCGAACAAAAAGGAGCCGCGGCCTCGGTGAAAACCTGCTGAATTACCGCGCGGCGATTTTGCAGAGAAGGCGGGGCGCGTAAAAACTGCTCAAGGGAACTGGGTTAATGAAAAATGCCCGGTACGCATCGCAAAGGAGCAATAACGGACACGATTATTCCTGAGCTCTTCTCCGCTGCTCGCCCCTGCGCCAAGCTTGCCATGTTTATAGCGCTCCTTAACCCTTTGCGCTCCCGTGTCGAGTGTTGCTCGACATGGTAGTTTTTTTCTTCACCAATGATTTTCAAGCTTTGCACACCGGAATCTTGTTCTCCGATCGTCTTCTCTGCTCCTGGTTATTGGAGAAATATCTTTCGAGCATTTCATCGATTATTATATGTATACTTTGTGATATAATTTGAACATAAATTGCGATCTGGGTTTCTGTTTATGAATACCGATCAAACTTTTCGGAGCGCAGAGGGTTAACCCTTTAACTCCTGGATTCCATAAGCTTTGACTTCACGCTCGTATCTCGTCGATGCGCGACTCGTCAAGCGGAGTAAAATAAAGTAAAGATAAAGAATAGTAGCGTATTAAAAACGAGGATTTGAGGAAGAAAATTATCAGAGATCCACGTATTTATTAATTAAAAAAACTAAGGATCCACGTATTTAATAATTAACCACAGAATTAGTTATCATAAAGGTAGTTTTTGAAACAAGTTTACTAATTCCGCGTGGTGCTTTATACAAAGGTACAGCACAAAAGTTACATTACCTCGTTTCGCTCTTCTCTTTATGGTCCTCACAGACTCAACGTATCTGTGTTGAACAAATCCGCATAACACTCAAGAAAAAACTATTTTAACGACTGTCCTTAGAACGGATAATTATCAGCCAGAAAACGGATGAAAACTCCACGTCTCAGCACCGAAACACGAGGATTCTGGTGGCCGGTCGTTCAAGTATTAAACGCGATCATTGCGCCCGCCCTTTTCCTCCCGGAAAACCGGTTTACGGTCCGAGCTGCACATCGGGTTTTCCGTTCGATTAAAATTTCAGGATATATTTTCAGCGACGCAGGGCGGCCGCAATTTTAGTTCGCATCTCGATTCGACGGTTCGCGGAGCGTGGGACTGCGCCTGCACGCAGCTCGAGGGAAGGGAGGGGGGAGCGCATTTTCTGCGCGAGCGTTTTTCACCGATTAATGGCACTCCCCTTAATGACAGGCCTTTTATTTTAACGTCGTATTTTCGATAAACCCGATTTCTCCGTGGAGGCGCAAATCCGCGACTACGCGGGGCCGCCTGTTCGATTTGCCACCTGCAGGAAATCCTGGCTCCTCTATATTCGTGAGATTATAATCGGCCATCCCTGATAATCATTCGGTATGATTTTCAGGTTTCTATTCCTGGCGCAACCCGGACGCGGGCTCCTGGTTCATACAGGCCATTTGCGAGGAGCTCCATCTCCATGGTCGGACCCGCGATCTACTCACCCTGATGACTTTCGTCAATCGGCGCGTTGCCATCGAGTATCAGTCCTACGTACCCCAGAAGGAGAGTTTTCATGCGAAAAAGCAGATCCCCTCCATTGTCTCGATGTTGACTCGGCTGGTGTACTTCGTTGAAAAGAGCACTTTAATACCCAAGGACAGCGATCGATCGGGGCCAGGGGAGGAGAGGGAGGAGAGCGGTCAATACGAGTCGAGATCGGCCAAGCAATCTTCGAGGTATCCGAAGGGCTCGGCCTGAGAAATTGCCAGGACTCCTCTTTATCGCCAGGAAAGCGCCTGGGCTCTTTCTCGAGGGCCTGTCGTCGATTGGAAAGTTAAAATCCAAAGTCCCGCTTGGCCCACTTTGGACGACCGGTGCTAATGTTAACCCCTTGCGCCCTCGACTTACTCCCGGATAACCGGCGCGGGGGCCTCGAGTTGCAGCTAAGTCTTCGACCAGATAAGACACTCGCTCCCGAATCGGCTACGGAAGGAGCTCTGGTTTTTTGCGGAGGGTGGATCACTGGCGGTGGAGGATTTGGCCGGGCATGGCCGAGAAACATATTTCGAGCGTGGAGGAACGATAAACAAGGGGCCTAATGGCGAGTTAACTTTGTATTCGAGAGCACCTTCGGAGAGTTATTCCATCTGCGAAAGATGTGTGCGTACGATGAGAGGGGAGGGACAGGGAAAGGGCAAATATATGTGATGTATTCCCCATTGTTTTTACAAGAGCATCGTATTCACCAATGCCCTTTGTCCAATTATTTACTTGTTTATCGAGGAATCCCCTTTTTCATCGATGTATTCATCCTCGACGCGAATTCCGTTGGGGTGATCAGATCGCGGTCCAGCGCGGGACCTGAGTTCGATCCAAGCGTATATCATTCTCCAGTTTTTCGGTTCGCGAGCGTCCTTCCAGACCTCGTATAAATTTTATCGAGCGCTCCCGCACGCGTGCAATTAACGTTTGACTCGTGGTAAATGCGTACGGTGGGATTAATGTTGCGGCACTTCCATAAACTATAATGCAGCAGTGGACCGTTGCGTTGACGAGTATTAATGGTCCTAACGAGGTTTTCGCGGCTAGATTTTGCGCGGCTGGGAAACGTATTTATCCTCATAATTAATCGGATAGCCGGGCAGTTTCTCCGAGAAATTGCATCCTCGGTGCGGCAACTCCGGGGGCCAACCGCGGGATTTCTTTGTCAAAGCCAGGCTGGAAAAATAGAACGGCCAAAAATCGCTCCCCGCAAACAATTCGACGCCGACCGGGCTTTCCGCCGCTATTTCCATCAGGGGTCCTTTTTTCCCGCCGACTCTCGATCGAGCGACTATTTCTCTCTCCCTCGAAAAAAAAAAATAACCCGAAAAATAAAAAAGGAAGAGAGAAAAAAAAATATTGAATTTTGTTTTCGTACACGCCTCGCCTTTCGTGCACTGAAAGTCGTTACGCGTGTATAGCCGCTCAATAAAGCGCATCCTGAGCGCAAAGAAGCGGGTTTTTGTTATTTTCCCCAGATTTCGGCTTGGCCGAAGCTTCGAAATTCGTTTTTGGCGCTGGCACGACTTAGCCGTCGAAATAGAAGCGATATCGACGAGGCGCGTCGATGGATTTGGCCGCAACGGAGATGACGAAGACCGGATGGTTTGAAAGCTTATAAACGATGACGGGTTGTCGCGTGAATTTTAAGGCGCTAATCGGCGAAAAGTTAATCCGCGACGAGAAGGCTCTTGTCACAGTGCTGTATAAAATAAATACTTAGAATCCGAATAGTCGAGTAACCTTGCGCGTTTATCCATTTCCCTAATTTACTTATTAGAGTAATTAACGAAAGTTCGTTCTCTTGATACTTTATTCGAAGGACGCGTTCTATGAGGATAAGAGTTCCACGCAGCTCTCCTTCTGGCACGCTTTATTTGAAACAACGGTTTGTGTTTTATTAGAGCGAGCACTGCACACGACTGTCGCGATAAAAATTTAATTTACCCAGAGCAGAGGCGGGGCATTCCCCCGGTTGCTTCTTAAATGTAGAAGCGGATTAAGCCAAGACGTGATTCACTCGTTCCGATTCTTCTGAAATTCCTTTCTTCGAGAGGGACGGAAGGGGGGGGGGGGGCGACCATCGAGGCCGGTTTTCAAAACTTTTATTATTCTCATGCATCTTCCAAAGATTTAATCACGCTCACCCACTCTCGATAGTTTGGAGGAGGACGAAACGTTTCCATTGGGGACAATGGTTTGAAAGGTATTCATATTTTAATATAGAAACTGTAATTTGAGGATGGATGAAAAATAATCATTTTAAAGAGGAACTTTCGCGCGCGAAAAAAGGAATGCGCGGCCTCGCGAGAACCAATATCAGAACCTATTCTAACGTTGTTAATCCTTTTAATCTCGCCGGTCATCGTTGGCTCATGGCGAATATTTTGGGTCAACAGTTTTAATCGTTCTTTTTGGACCGCATAATATTCTGTGGCGCGGACAATATTAAAGCGCATCGTTTAGTCACTATCGCTCCTGACGGGCGGGAGCAAAAAATAATTTTCAACGTACGAGAATCGATACCTTAATGGCTATAATAGATCGCCCGGGCGGTTATCGATATTAATAAAATTCCCTTTTTCTGTGCAACTAACGTAGATTAATGAGGCTTTAGATAAAAAGATCGCACGCTGTTATACAACTCCCATGTTTAATAATAACATCGAGGCATTATATAATACGAGGTGGTTCGCGCAATGTTGGTGGGGGATTAAAATGATAGAGCGAAAAATTCAACATAATTCTCTGGTCCGATCGTTGTTTCGATTGGCGTGCATAATACTAGGAATTCACGTTAAAGAAACCCTCTGTGAGCTTTGCTCAAACAGTGCGAACCTAACTTTGTTTTCCTAATTGCCAATCGCCTCGAGCAAACTCCATCAAAGCAAACGGAACGTAGCGGAGCCACGATTCGTTTGAAACGCAGCTAAAAAGGTTCGTTGCATAAGCTTTTCGCCCCTCGTTACCGATAAACGAAGATTAAAACGAGGAGGGTAGTGGCACAATGACAGCTCGCTCTTTGCATAAGCTTATTTCGAAAATGCACGTGTTCTCCCATTGTGTCTTGACAAAGACATATTAACAAAGAGACACCTGGAGTAATACGTAAGCATGACTATTAGGCTGTCTCATAAAAGTGTCTTCCGCTATCTGCACGCTGCTGCTTTATCCAGCAATGTTTATGCAAACAAGAAACCTAATCCGTCGAATTTCGTAGTCTTTATCCTTCAGTCCTCTTCTAGTTCCACTCATGATTCCATAAAGTAATACGAAACAAATATATAGCGCACTTATAATTTCCTTATAGAACGAAAGAAACTTTTGGGACAACCTAATACGAATGGAAATGAATTCGTTATAAATAGTAACCTCGTATAAATCATCTATTATCTCATACACTAAATAACAACGATTATCTTCCTAAAGAGAGTACATCGTCTCCAAGAGCCTCTATCGTGAACTAAGCTTTTCAGGTACGCTTCTAAAAACACCTGGCCTGGATGGGATCGAGCTGTGTTACCAGTCGACGAGTTTTCCAAAGCAACGCCTTTCCCAATGGTCATTCTTGCCTCGCTCCAGACCTTCCTTCGATTCCTGATTTTTAATCTCTCGATTTGTTTCACGGGCCAGAGCTGAATCAGGTCTGGCCCGTGAGGATGGCGTGGATAAGTGGGCGCTCAAAGCGGACACTCGAGACTGGGCGAATGGATGGCTCGCTTGAAACACGGTCAAAGGGTTTTCGGTCTGGATGCTTCTGTCTCTTTATCAGGTATCCTGAAGTGGAGTAGCCGAAGTAGAAGGCACTCCTGTTTGTGGAACACTATATTCGTGCATCACCGGTTCCGTAACGACATTGGGAGACGTTCCACGCGCGCGTGTGCGTTTTGATGGCCGTAACGAAGATACCCTTTCACCATTGCCGAGAAGTTTGCCCATAGACGCCGGATCATTGTGCGGAAAATACAGAGAACGGATGGTCCTGCAATCCGGCTGGAATCCGGGGCGAAACAAGAGTTCTCTCGCATCCACGAATTATTTGAGACTAACGATATCGATGGTCGCGTGTCGTGAAATGTGTTTTATGAGATAAGAGAGGAGGAGAACGAAAGAGCATCGTTTTAGGATAAGATTCTTCTATTCTTAGTTTTTATGATGAGTGTAATTATAGCTTCTTGCTCGTTTAATATACGTGTGTTTAGTGCGTTTAATAAATGCTTGAGACACGCATTGTGATTTGGATAAAATATATTTTTATGCTTTATTTCAGTATATCTGCTTTACTGCTGTGCCACGAGGTACATATTACAGATGTAACTGGCGTAAGTCAATGTATCCGAAACTCGATGGGCAAATTGAATAGAATCTTACCTTTGTTTCTGAGAAATAAGGGAAATTAGGTTTGTAAATGGACGGAGCTGGTGGATTTTTCTCGGGAAACGAGTGCGACTTCAGCTCCGCGAGGCGAAAGGACAAAGACATGTCGGCCCTGCTCTTAACATTGCTAACCTCGCGAGGCCATTTGTCTTAATACGATTCCTTTACAAAGGCAGCGTAAGCGTAAATTTTGTGAACTACAATAGGTTGAGCTTTATTTGTTTCGTGCTCAAGAGTAACTCCTTTCTTCTCTTTTCTTTTTTGTGTGCCAACTATTTCTGCCAACCGGCTCCCTATACACCTGAAATTTGTATGCGCGTCGTAAAGTGTGTTTAGAAAAGAAAACTCGAAAGGACCACGAGCGATTCCATGGATTCAGTTAATTTATTTGCTTCCAGTGAAGAATGCTGTTTGTGTGATCATACTTCGAGACGTAATCACTTTCTCGAATATTTTGTCCCTAACTTCTGAACTGATCTGAAAGGCTTTCATATCGTAGCTTTGAGATGGAGAATTGAAAACAGAATACATATTGCGGAAGATCTAAGAAAGCCAAATAAAAATATCTATCGTCGTAGCTAACGCGTCATATATTTTATGATAAATGACACGATATAAAGTTTGAATTAAAATTCGTGTTCTTGCACTTCCTAACAAATCGTATTATAATTGCAAATTCCCCGTGAGCGTGGAAAATCCGTTTATCTCATCCCCTATACAACCCGTGCGTGCAGACGAGATGCAATTTTATAGCGGATTTCAATAGGAACAATTTATTCTCATTTTACGCGAAAGTACTTAATTTTTTTTTTTTTCATGACTTTGATAATACAAATATCGCGTTGAAATCATTATCGATAAATACGCGAAACGTTCGGATTTAATTAAAATCAGTGATGGGTATGCATCCAGATTTGCGCCCCTGTCCAAATTACGACGGACGGCGTAATATAAAGCAGATGATGAGAATGTCAAAAATTTCAATTAAACTCGAAAAAAAACGAGCCTTTTCTGCGCCAATCCTACGATTACCAAAAAACAGGAGCGCATTTGGATTTCGAAAAAAGCATTATTCGTTATGCAATCTGCATGTTAATCAGCGTCACATGAATTGTCTGGCTCGTCGAAAGCATTGAAAAATCTTAATAGACGGACAAACAGTTTTTCGCGGCCTTCGATCGACGTTAAAACTCAATCCAATTATTAATACATTATCAATATTAATAGAGAAATGTGAATTTATTATCAGAATTTTCGCATGCCATCCTCTGCATTTCAGTCTTCGACGAGGAGGAGAGCCACGTTTTGCATCCTGGCGGCGTTAAAAATGGAAGAAAGAGGATGCGAAATGCGGAGGCTCAGGTCTGAAATGCTGTGGCTTCAAGGCTAGAAACAGAAATACGAAGATGGGGGAAGCGCGGATTAGAATGAATTTTCATAAGACTCGTTTGTTCCTTTCCTCCTCCTCCTCATGCCGTATTTACCCTGAAATCTACTATTTAAATGAATTCTGAGCCACGGCTATCGCGCGCATGCGCACAGGAAAAAGCACCCAAATCAAAGGCGAGACTTTGATTATTTATCCTTGGTTATTCATTATTATTATTTATCATCAGTTATTCCCTCGAGATCCGATGTTCGGTTCGATTAACAAAAGTACTCTTTTCTCTTTTCTCACGTTTAATGCGATAACTTATAAAGAGACAAGTATCTCTTTTCTCACATTTAATGTCATGAAACTTATAAACGACTCGAAGAATCCAAAACTTCTGTGCATTACTCGAGTATCCTCTAGTAAACCATATCTATATATATATATATATATATATATATATATATATATACCGTATATATAGATAGTTAAAATCATAATTTATATATTTAAAAGCAGCAGCAGTGGACGGAAATGTCCTGGAAATTTGTTCGAGCAACATTCGAGAACGACGTGTGCGCTTCGAGCTTCTAGGATGGCGGTCGACGCACCTCATTTCGCATCGTTCCATTTTCCGCGTTCTTTCGCTGCTTCATTTCGGGACAGATTTTCGCATTCCTCTGATAAACCAACGGGATAGTCGCAAACGCTAACGCCTCTGTGCCCAAGTATGGGCGCCATCCGCCTTTGCAAGAATTCCTGTTTACACGGGACCGTGATGGATATGAAAAAGGTATCAATTACGGGCACCGGAATATCGTCCGCGGAATATTCATACGCGCGGTATTCTATCCGTCCTCTTTTTCTCTTCCTCTCCCTCTCTCTCTCTCTCTCTCTCTCTCTCTCTCTCAATTTCTGTCCTCCTCTCTCTCCAATATCCGCGCAAAACACGCGGATACGCATTGAGGCAATCCATGGAAAATTGGAAAAGGCATTTACGTAGTTGGTGGATAATAATCGAGGAGCGTGTACGAAATGACGCGTTGACACCGAATGCTCGAATCGTATTCCGGGCGCATTCGTGCGGATTTGCAGGGGAAAAAAGCCGTTCTCCATGCATGAACTTGTTCAAAGTTATTCGTATTTAATTTTACCCGCGATATCCCGATCGTGTCGACGAGCGAACACTGTCCGCGATGAATGTTAAAAATCGAGATATTTCAATCCGCCTCGCCGCTGATCCCTGCATTATTTCCGGGATTAAACCGTTTCATTATTTTACGACGCGCTGCGCCTCGCGCAATGACGATTCGATCTCTAGCCTCGGCTAGTGGTGCATCGCCACGCCTGCATCGAGCCCTGCGCGTCCAACAACGGCGGCTCCGTATGCGGAATGAGGAATGTTTTCATTTCGAAGAAAAGCCCGCCACGTTCTTCGATGCTTAGATCTCGCGATGCATTTGTCAAGGGCCGATATGCACGAATTTCCAGGGTAAGAGTCGCGGGCACGTTACAGCGTCGTTTACATTTCGAGCCACGTAACGTGGCCGTGCGCGCGCGTGTGCGTGCGAAGCTCGATGTGAAATCCTCTTTCATCAATAATGTAAAAATATGGAATAGTTCCCCGAGGGATGTCGTCCTAGGGAGCGAATTTCAGTGAAATGCCACATGGTCTAGAATTGATATCGGCTGAAAGGCATTTTAAAGAAGACGGCGATAGGCATCCGACTGTGATATGGTAAAAAGAACGATTCGTAGAATAAGGAGCGTGTCCTTCTAACCGCGCTTAAAGTGTTTAGTGACGATTAAATGAGTCTCGTGGTCATCAGAGTATCCGCACATTTATTTTTAATTCTCCATCTGATCTTATGGAGCTTGGATATGCAGTCGATTAAATCGACTATTTTTGCGTGGGATAATAATATTAATTCTCAGCCTGCTGTGTGAAGAATTATTAAAAATTGATACTAAATTTTCATTTTAAATTAAAATAATAATGGAAAATTATAGAGATTAAGGTGAGGATTTGATTGTAATTAAGGAAAATGATATGGAAAAGACGGACACTGCATAACTGAACCGGGACGCGTCTGAACTATCGTTCATTTATTTTTAATTTAGAATTTAGTAACTGTTACTCTTTACTGGTCATTGGAGAAGTAGAATAAGGACGTGTAGAATAAGTTCAAGAAGCGACATTTCATAAATCTCGATGCGTTCTTATTGGAAGGTTCATTAACCCCAGGTGCCAAGGAGATTTTTCTTTCCTCCGGTGGTCGCGTCGGCCAATTAAAATTATCAAGATCATTAACCCGAGACACGTTTTAATATCTTAGAAGCGGGGTAATTCATTCGCGCGAGCCGTTCATCCATATTATCGCGAATCATTTAATTGGCTATTATCTTCTCAAAAATAATTACCCTCCGTTCGGCGATCCATCATTTCTCGCAGAAGCTATTTGCAAAAGAATTTACGAGCCGTGCTCGCGATCGATGAAATTTAGCTTCCGCCCTATTTAACTTTGCGCACGTCGAAAGTACCGAGTTAAGTCGAGTATCAGGAATAGTGTTTGAGTTTCCTCGGCGAAAGAAGATGAATATCGACGAGGATTCGAAAATAAGGTGCAGAGATTTACAAGGTGCCCGATCTACAGGAAATAATGTCACTTCCTTAAAGAATTCCACATTTCGATCTGAGTATAGGTTGCTAATCGATAAATGACTAACTGTAATAATCGTGGCGAGCTGTACAGGTGTGAAGGTGATGTAAGGTACTGTACCTTATACGAGCGATCCTCCACTCGTTGTTAGAGAATTATTATTACTGAACAGACAACTGTTCTTCACTTAAGAGGACTATGCTAGCCGATCAGTGCCAAGCAATAAATGGCTTTTAGCTTCGTTCCTACGCAAGGCAGGGATCTTATGGTACAAAGGCCAAGTATCAAATTCAAGGGGAGTAAAATGAATTACAAGAATCGATCGCGGCCCCAGCAGCACGCACTTATCGGCGGGTTTGAGGGCGTAAGTGGATAATTCGGGGCGTACGTGGCGCTCTTTATCGGGCTTTCAAAATTTCCTACCGCCAATCCGGCGGGTTTGATTGCCAATCGTGGATTCGGTCTTCATTTCCCTAATTGCACGAGCCTTGAGCAAATTACGGCACCGCAGGCTTCGTTATAAGGGACGCCGACGACGTGCCTCCCTGACGATCGTCAGCGCAGCTGGATACGACATTACCTGGAAATTTATTGGGTTGTTTCGTACGAAACGGCCGGTTTCTTAGCGCCTCCGGAAACTGGGATCGATATCTCTGTCCTTGCAGACCTGCGATTGGTGGACAAAACGGATTCGCGTTTCCATAACTCGTTCCCGGTTTAGAATCGTGTGCTCTAGTATTAGAATTATCGGACTAAAAAATGATCGAAAAGAAATTTCCCACTGTTTTTACTCGAGCGTGATCCTCCGAAATCTTCGAGCCTTCGAGTTTGTGAGGCTATTTCGGTTGTCCTGCTCTAATTAATTAATTACGTACGATATGTGTACGCATCAATTCAGAACTTCAGAGTTCGATGTCCCTTTAATTAACCCTCTCAACGATGAATCGTAAATTCTCCAGCGAATAAAAATGTAATCCTTTCTAAATTCGCGCTATTTTTCTTCGCAAAATTTGAAGTAAGAGCATTTCGTGTGTACCTCGCATTGCTCGATATTAATTATGTACCTCTTTAGGTATTTTTAGACCGAATTCCGCGGTCGAATGGTTAAAACCCGGCGCGGCGCGTCGGGGATTAATGTTATTGTACGCAAACGCGTTTCTGGTTATGCAATAGGATACAGTGGGCGCGGATGCATAATCCAACTTTCGCCCATCTTAACTTCGTTAAGAGTTGCCTTCATGGAAACTACTCTAAGGTGCAAATCCCCTTATGCCGCAAATGTCTCGAACGATTTGCCGCGAGCGTTGCGCCGGGCTGAACTTCGAGGGGAGGGCGGCTGTGAAATTTGATACACAACCGCCTAATAAATCGAGAACAGGAAACTGTCGCGCATGCAAATTGGCCATTGGTTATGATTACCCTCATCGTATCGCGAGCCGCATTGCGAATGGTCAATTACGTCCGCCGGGTATTTTGGAGATCGATGATTACACTTCGAGGAAGCATTTTCTCGATGGCGATCCATTAGAATCGGAGTGTCCTCCCGCTAAAAGCGGCCGCTATCGAAATCTGATCCTCCACTCATTTCCGAACGGCCGACCAATCTCAATATCCCTGTCTTTGACATCGAAACGCGATCCAAGTCGATCTCTGCCGGGTCTATTGTCCCGGAATTCGGTCAAAATATGTGAAGGATCTGAGCAATATTCCTCCACGGCGAATTTCTCGATGCACATCGTGCTGTACCTAACCGATACGGGGCCAAGGAACCTGGAGGAACGAGCCGGGTCATGGCGCAAGAATCGTGCCAATATTCTTATCCGGGGCTCGAACTTTTGCTCCAAGATTTAACGCTCGATCCGCCAATATTTCGCGGGTACATTTTGTTCTCTGCGATTCATTATATATTTTTTTTTTCAGACGGATTAATGCGCGCCCGCGGTGTCTAGGCACGAGCCTGGCCTGTGCCTCGGCCCGATTTCGCAGATTTAAGTTTCGCTGGGGTCCCTGCTTTTTGGATTTCGAGGAGATTACGCTGCAGCTCGTTTATTTTAACGGATTTGTTTTTTAGGGCGAGAAACAAGCGTAAAGGCCGCGGCCGCCGAAGTAGATAGAAAAACGTCACGTTCCCGCTCCAAGCCTGGAATTTATTCCGCCATCGGATGCGTCAGAGATGCACCGTTACTAGGGCCCGACAAATTCAGATTTCATTGCACGTTTACCATACTGTCGCACTGACAAATTGTATTTTTACCCTTCCGGAACTTCGACCCGTAGACGCGTAGACGTAGGCGGGATGTAAGAGAACGGACGAAGATGGTAAAAGAGAGGAAAGACAGAGGGAAAGAGAGAGAGCGAGAGAGAGAGAAAGAGATCAAGGAGATAAAAAAGGATGAGAAACAGCGCGATACGTATCGCAGTCCGGAGAATGACGTTTTTCGGATACGATTGATTTTCCGGTGTCTTTATCATGCTTCTCAAATACAGACATAGGTGCTCGATCGTTTTTCCTCGATACTCGCACGCTGAGATTTAAGGACAACATTCTATCTCAAGGTATGTTCGTCCTTTAATCGATATCTTTATCATTAACTGTACAACTTTGTTTCCGCCGTTTTCTTATAGATGACTTTAACGATAAGTAGCAGTCTAAATACAACAAGATAAGCATCGTATAACACATAAGAATGATAAATGTGTAACCAGTCTCGTACGATAAACCTTCGAATCTCGAAAAAAAAAAGAGAAAAAAACTGATAAAAGCAAAATTGTACGCCTAATATACCAAATAATCGAGCTCCACATATCGCGCTAAATGAAAACGAGCTGAATTCGATAAGAAAAATTCATTCTCGAATCGCATCAAACCCGGAGTACGTCCCGCAGGAATTTGTCCAGAGGGCTCGAAAGCGGCGCTACGTATCGCGCGAAGAAGTTCAGCGGTGACAGTTGACGTTTCAATCTGAATCACTGTCCGAACCAGAATCCGAACTTCGATCTACAGTGCTGCCAGTGGCACGAGCCGGGGATTATTTATTGCGCGGTAGAATTTTCAATGAGTCTAGAGCGATCCCTCTCGCTGCAACGAGTCGCGAGCTGTGCAGCGCGATGGAGAGAGAGAGAGAGAGAGAGAGAGAGACATCCGGTCCCCATTGTGTCGGCCCTTCTAAGCGATTCCGCATCGGTTCTACTTTCTCCTTACGCGCGGGGACATAAATCACGGTTCAGCGATCGGCACCGTGAAAAGGAAGCAAGTGTCCTCGAGAGGAACACTCGCTTCGAATCCTATACAGATGGCCCGGCTCACGCTAAGCGAGTTGATGTCAACATTGTTTCAGGCCCTTGAAATACGAAATGAATGTGTCCTTGAAATCGCTTATGTCAGCCCATCTCTTCTGCATACCGAGTAATCGGCTTCGAAAATCCTCGACCCATATTCCTACAGTGATAACCAGGTCGGCGGAGTCGAGCATCCAGAAGGTTTTCGCGTTCTCAATATGCGTTTGACCTCCTGCATTCGCATCGTTAAATATATCGGCTACCGAATTTAATTTTAGGAAGGGATTTAATATTTATTCGTCGTTTACGCGGATCGATGATTCGCCGATGGTTGTTGGGAATTGGTTTTTTGCGCATAAAGAGACAGATATATGTGTATTGATAATTTTAAGGATGTCGATCTTTTCAAATTTTTAATATCGTATACACGTGCGTTTTTCATATTAAAAACGCCAGTTCTTTTAAATTTTCAATATTATATAGACAGGATTATTCGAGTGTATCGTTAATATTAAAGACACTTATCCTTTACGACCAATGTCTAAGATTTAAAATGAAGTTTCGTACCCGATAATTCATCGAGCCAAGGACGATCTTCGATTCTCGTGCTTGCGCGCAACTTTATTTTAACCTATATTCATCACGCGACTTCCTCGAAAGCGAGAGCCTTCCCTTTCCTCACAAACGCAACCTTCCTCTCCCGCCTACTAAGAATTAGTATAATAAACGCTCGGAAAGAGCGATCGCTTCCCTTAGCGATTCTTATTCTCAGCCCTTCCCAAGGAAGCGATATCGTATCGTTCGTTGGAGAATCGCTGCTCCGATTCCTGGGGAAGATCGATTTTCGATGAAAACCGGGACAACGCGTCTCTCTTTGATTCTCCTCTCGATTCCGAAGGCCCATCACCGTCGGTGCTTTCACCGATCGGACGCAGCTGCGAAAACCAGTTAGCCCTCGTTCGGTCGGATCCCTGGGTTTTTTTCGCTTTTTTTTCCCTTCTTTTTTTCGGTGCCAAGTAATTCGCCCTTGGGAAAAACGCCACGGTCCGCCTCAGACGACAATAAAACCCTTCATCCATCAATCCGCGGGCTTTTGTCATCGGGGCAAACACGCCGAAATATTCGAGGCGCGCGGCGCCGCCATCGAAAGCGCCTCGTTGCCGTGCGACGACGCGTGAAACTGCACTTTCCAGGGTACAAATTTCATCGAGACCCCCGGCGAACATGCCTCCCGCACTCCATCCTGGGATATAATCCATTTTGATCACCGAATATCCTCGGTACATCGAGCCGCGGATCGGTAAAAAGTTTTGGCCCAAGGGACAGCGGCACGGTTTCGCGGCTGCTGCCCAGAATTTCATCGTTCGGGATAATCTTCCGCGGATAAATCACCGTACGATGATCGAACCTGCGGAGAAATTGCGCGCCACGGTGCCTCGTGTAAAGTGTCGCTTCACTTTATGTCGCCGAAACACGCGGCTGAGGACTGTCTCGTTGGTACTGGAAAACAGGCTAGACGCTCTTAACCTGGGACCGTGTAACTTTCTGATAGCACACTGATATTACCGAATAGTTTTATTTCTTTGCAAGATAAGGTGTACGTCTTAATTATATAACGTTTGTGAGATTAATAATAAGGATATCGATGAGGCTTGGCGTCGCCATCGATCTGATATATGAAGGTGCCTTGTATGATATGAAGATGTAATTGGCACACAGAGATGACGATAGTTATTCAATTTTTCGCTCGACGTTGTTAATACCGATTTTTAGAGAGCTTCTTTTACGAGTCGCGTACGCGAAAGGAATAAAGTGAACGTAGATAAGCGAAGCATCGGTAATGAGTAGAATTATCATTCGAGTTTCGGAGAAAGCCGTGCAAAATCGGCCAATTCCGTTTGGCGCGAGTCTATTACCTCGTTCCGGTCGTACGTCGAGGCTCGGACAGTAGCAGAATCAGGATTATCGGAATTTTAAAAATGTCCCTTCGCAGCAGGTAGCAAAGTCTACTCCGTATCCGGCCGGTCCGACGGAGTTTACCGGACCATGAAGCTATATTAAATTTAAAACCTCGATAACCGCAAGCCGCAGTGAAAACCATTTTTAAGCATTCTGCGCGATTTTCCCCGCAATAACTTCGCCTTCGTACAGAAATAACGCCTTCCCATCCCCATAATGTTCGCTGCTATTATTAATCACGTTTCCTCTGCCCTTTTTTGCAGCAAAATAAAGCGAGCAAAAAGACTCCGCGGAGGAAGGTCCTCATGGACCGCGTATACATATTTCATCCTTCCGACGTGAAAAAGGACGGGATGAGGAATCGATTAAAGCCGAATTTTCTACGTTTCGGTTATACGCGAAGAACCTTCTCGTCCCCTTGCACAAGGCCTTGCTGTTTATCCTATCCAATTAAAGATTATAATCTTCCTGATCAAGGATATAAAGAACGTGGAAGATAACACATCAGCATTAACACGATAGATTAACGTATTAATAGATCACAAGTTGCACGAAGCTTCGAAGTTTTTTGCGAGATCGAGTCGCTTTGCAGCCTCGTTTATCTTATTAAGAATGGTTAAACTCCATGCTGAGTTCGAACGAGGCGCAGATGCGATTCACGATGGCGTGGCAATTAATTCGACAGGTGCTTCGAAATGGTCGTATAATCGAGAAGCGGTGCTTTGCGAGGTTTGCGCATTTACATGGCGTCGCGCATTTATCGAGAGTCGGCCTGTCGGCCTTATCTTTTCGCCACGCCGCTGGCCCATCGGCCATAATTCTGTCGCGACGGATGTTGCGTAAACGTTGTCCGCGCATAAATTCGAAATTCGTTTTTTCCCCCCCGATATTGGCCAACTTGTCGGCTCGCATGGACGGCTCGGATTTCGAAAACGCCCGGGCGCGACAAAAATAAATCTTTTGTTATGCGGAATAGCCCGCCGGATAAAAGCCCCTTTGATGGATACTTCGCCCGCTGGAAGTTTATCCCTGGGCGGAGTCCTGCCATTCGGTGCATTCAATTTATGCGACCCATTTACAGAGATCAAAAAGCACGGCCCGTCGGAGTCCGGTATCTTCGCGCTTAATGCACGAGAGAGATTCCAGGACCTTTACGTCTGCGCACCGATGACACGTCGAATCGAATTTCCTATGGATTCCTCGTGAGCTCCATTCGGGAGAATTTATTTCGAGCCGGCATTGTATTCCAGCAGGCCTCTTACCCTGGATCATGGCTTCTTAATCCGAAGTATCTTAGAAGGCGATGTTACCTCCAGATTCATACTGAGTTGCTCGGATAAACTCAGGGATAACGATGGTTAACGCTAGAACTACCAAATCAGTGAAAATGACTGGTCAGTCGTTCTTTAAAAAATCGTAGTGCTTTATAAGGATGTATTTTTTGAGATTTTCCATGATTTTCATGCAGTATTTAGATCATTTTGATTTATTGAAATTTCCTTTTACTCTCCCCCTTTTTTTTTTTTTTTGATATGTGCTGTTCTAAATAAGTGGCTGGTGATTCTAGTGTTAACTCTCTAATGCCCAAATTCGTTATCCTCCCGCTCGAATTTTCCTCGTGTAATCGAAGATAATAAATCATTATTCAGATGTTAACTATGCGTACACCGTCACTATGTACACCTGCTAGAAACATCCTCACCTTGAAACCCAGCAGTTATTCTAAAAAAAAGTTAGTATATTAATCGTTACATAAGACCAGCACAGTCCTCTTTGAAGCAGAGTTGCGAATTAGAAGTTTCATTTTCTAGATAAACTCAAAAGCGTCGACCGCTTAGATCTTTAGCCTATAATAAAAGGCTCTGATTAATGCAGAGAGCGTCAATCGCTACAGCAGTCCTTTCCACCCCACGAACAAGGTCCGCAAGACTCCCATGGAAATTTCGATAATAGGCCCGCTGCCAGGAGCCGCCAAGCCTTCTTTCCAAGGAGCCTGCGCCAGCAAAAGGGCCGGGGGAGGCCATCGATCATTTCCAATGTTATACAGCGGTATCTCCGTGGGGCGACGATAGACGCCCGAGGAGCGTACGTCGATGGGTATAAGTGCATCATCCGTTCGATCTGATAAGTCGGCCCAGCCATTCGGCGGGGCCGCGACGATGAAATTCCCCCGGCTTTATCGCTCGGCTCGATGAGAAGGGCTTAACGTTAATAGCTCCGAATTCAGTCCAGGCCGCGTCACGCCGTGAATCGCCTCCTGGAATTTGAGAAAGGGGAGAGGAGGAAAAAAAGAAATATGGTCCGGAGGCTCGCTTTGACGATCGACGATCCCCCCCTCCCCCCAGAATACTTTTCATCCGCCAGGAGATTTACTCCGCCCTAGGCGCTGCTGAGGCATGCATCAACCGATGCCTCGCGCGAATTTCAGCGCCGTGCTTCAGAATCGAATATTTCGAGTGCGACAGGGCGGAGCTGCCCCCGCGAAATAGGGTTTTAATTCAATCCCCACGGCCCGTTGCCGTACAATATGCGATTCGATTCGCAATTCGGCGACATCGCTGATAATTACGGATCGGGGTGATTTGAAAAAAAAAAAAAAAGGGGAGAGAGAGAGAAAATCCCTGGCTCGGGGTTTTTTTTTTTTTTTTTTGTTGGCGCGTATTTTGCGAATCGACGTGCACGTCTCGTTATTTGCTTTACGGGGTTTCAACGACGACCCAGGAGCCGGGGTTTATTCAACGGGGATGAAGCGGCGCTGCTGCTGAGTTGTTTTTGCGGTGGCGTTACACCGACTAAGTGGATTTAATATTGAAATCGTCCTCGTTCGGGGATATGTAGGGGAAGATGTTTTACCTCGCGAGCATGATCCTAGACGTGATGCTTGGGGGATGAATGATAGTGGTTGAATTTTATGAATGACGGGGGATGAATGACGGTGGTCGAATTGGAGATCGAGCAGTGCCCGAGGAGGAACAGTGGAAAGGGTTGAAGGAAGGCGGGGCGTTATTCGTGGATGGAATGAGGAAAGTATATATTAGGTCGGCGGAAAAGTCAAGCCGGCCTTTGACAAGGGATGATTTTGAGAAATATAGGAAATACGCGTCGTGACTTTTCCAATATCTTATCGTCAAAGCTGTGACTTGCCAATCCTCGAAATCGTGACGTGTTCTGAGAATTACTATAAGGCGAACAACCTGCGGCAAACTCGTGCTCCGCTTCGAAAAGACTTATTGCTAATACTAATACCAGAGTCAACGCTAAACCCACCAAAGTGGTCAAAATAATCGATCAGTGGTTTCTTCGAAAAATCGCTTTACTCCGTAGAATAGAATTTTTTGAGATTTTCCATGAATACACCATGGAAAATTGGAAATTGGAAATGGAATTTACCAAGTGTGAATCCTTCTATCGATCTATCATCCGTTCTCAGTCCTCCTTCTTTTTGAGTACATATGTGCTGCACATGAATATATCCGCAAAATGGCTGGTAGGTTTATCGTTAATAATCGAGAATATCCGGAGGCTCAGCAGCGGAGTATTTTTCAGTCCTTCCAGGCCGCGTCCATCAATAAGCCATTGCTTTAATTCGGCCCACCGAGATTCATTAGCATCGCGCGTACATTAGCAGATTTCGCGTGTTTCTGACTCATCGGTTTCCTACCGACGTCTCAGAACGGCTCGGCTTTTATCGAAATTAAACGAAAGATGAAGCGTCCTCCGGGACGCGGCACAGCAGTGCCTCTCGAAGGCGGCGTCTCGTCGACCTGTGTGTTTTTAATTACCCCCTGATTTAGCAGGAAATCCAGGAAGCGCTGCAAAATAAGCTAGTAGCGAATTGGAGAGCCGCCTCTCGCGGATAGGCAGTATCGCGAAAGAGAATTCGAGATTCACTCCTCGATCGCAAGATTCTCGTCTTTCTCCCGCTTGTTCCTTGCTCGCCTCGCGAGCCTTGAGCCGCAGCTTTCTCGCGTGGAAAATGAATTTCTGCCCGCGGAAAAAATGTCCAACAACTTTTATAATAGGAGATCCCGTATGTCGAACGAAACGAGGTCGACGACCCTGGGCACAGTGCATATGCGGTTGGTGAGCGGCGCTCGTTTGAAATTCACGAGCTCTCGCTCTATTGAGGGAAATTTTGCCTGGATTATTTATCTTATGCTGTGCGAGCGTGCAGCTCGAGAAAGTCACTCGGATGCGCGAAATTTCAAGGAAGCGGTGCTCCATCCGGGTAAACCGAACTGCCGGAAATTCGTTCGGTGACGCGCCATTTTACGTGGAGGAGAGAGATCGGCCTGTATTTTCCTTGTCTCCTCGCGATCCTCGACATCCAATATTGGGAGTATCGGCCGAATTAAAATCTTATCCGTCATCTTGGATGCTTCTTCCGAAAATGTGCAGCGGATTTATCTGGAATCCTTCTCGTGGATCGTATGCTAGGCAAATGTAATGAATTTCGAAACTATTTTTCGAAGAGCTTCTGAACTCAATTATCCCCACAAGCGATATCCAAGATTGACAATTGGTTTTAATAAATATTCCAGTTTACTCTGTCTTTATGAAAACATTTTTTACTTTATTATAATCATGCATTATCATCATCTAATTATAGCATTAGGATTTACGGTGTGGGGAAATTCTTCGTCGATGAAAGTAATTATGGGACATCGGGGAGAAAGCGCGGTACGGCTGTAGGAAAATGAGTTAACAATAAAGGACCAAAGGGATCGCTGGCTTAAGAGAAGCCGCAAGGATGGAGCTCCGGTTAAGTCCGTCTGCAAACTGTGCGCAATATGAAGGAACAGCGGCGTAGAATGGCGGAGAAGGAATACGGGAAGAAATTATTTCCCCAGGGCTTGATAAAGGAGGACAGTTGAATTTAGGAAGTCGGCGGGAAGGCGCGGGAAGAATGCGAGATGTAGCGTGAGAGAAATTCGAACAAAGTTTTCGCAGCCGTAACTTTTATCTTCGCGAGTTTAATTGTTTTTAATGCGCGTCATTATCATTCATGTTGCCCCCGCGGTACTTTAACTCTTGTCCATACAATGAAGAAGAGGAGCAGTGGAGACACGCGATGGTTAATGTTTCGAAGCTTGCAGAGAATAATGTTATTGTATCATAATAGTATTCACCTGGAATTGGTGTCTTTATATTTACGTAATTTTCACTTGGTATTTCATCGAATTTATATTGGAGTGCAATAAATGTGAACATAGTTTTCTAAAAATCATCAGTTAAGTCCGATAGAGTTCAGGAGATTATGTATAGCTACTTTTGTATTGAAAATTATTATTCAGATTTTTGTACAATTTTAATACACAACGTGGACTGTTTCTAATATATATCTTGATATTACAATTAATTTTGTCTACACTCGGAAGAGAAAGAGCGTGTAAAGTAATATCAATTAATAGCATAGGACTTTCACTGAATGCATCGTATTTAAAAAACAAAATCGTAAACTCTATGCTAAACCACAATGTCTGTATATACGAGTATAAAATTCCGAGGGATTAATACGAACTCGATAAATTGAGTACAGTCGTTCGCGCGTAAATAGAAAATTTTTACGTCTTCATAAATTCGTGAGTTTACTCGAAGTTTTGCCAGGGGCGTGGTAAATTATTCCTGCGCGGCACGAGGGAAAAATATGTGTATTTATTCCAGCACCCACCGCAGACCCCGTGGCAGATTAACTCGGCGTATCGGCCAATGAAACGGATATTATTTCCGGCGTAGGAAAATTTGAATAGCGGCGGAAAATTGGAACGTCGCGTCCAGTAATTGTTGTGGCTTTTCCTCACAACGGATGAACCGAATATCTCATTTTCTTTTTACCAAAGAGGTTCAGATTGGGGGCCTCGGCTTGATCCGTTTACGGATAAAAATGGATAATTGACCGCTTCGAAAATTGCACGTGCCGGCCAGTGGCTTTATTAGAACAGGCGCCCGTATCTGAAAAGGAATAAAAAGGGGAAAAAAGTCATCCGCGCAGGGTAGATTGATAAACACAAATAAACTACCAACTAGACGGCGCTAACTTTATTCGAACGTCCGCCTTTAACAGTCCGCGAGATAATAAGCGCAATCTCGCTCAGCGAAAATCATTAATTTTCCCTCTTTTTCCCTCTTTTCCCCACTAACCATATTTACACTACACCTTGCATACGAAGTTCCGTTTCCTGCTTTATTTCGCGCAAAGGGAAATAACGTATTTGCATAAAGCACGCTCTCCGTCTTCCCTCGGCACGAACTACTTCCTTCGCAATATTCCAATTCCATCGCGGCCGATTATTAATCGCCCCCGCGAATGAGCATAACGCAATGGTGAATAAAAAACCGAATAAAGGAGAGAAAATACTAAGGATCCGGACTTTCAGCCTCGCACTTCGCCTTGCCTCCCGATATTCACATTGGAACCTTCATCGGGTATTTCTCTGTCCCAAAACTTTCTTCGCGCCAGGTCAGACCTCTCTCGAAAGCCGGGCCAAGTTTCCCTGCCGGTTCGACGCACGGAGAATATTACGAACATCTGGGGTTCCTGAAGGAGCACGAGCCTGAAGGACCTCCGTGCCTGGTCCACCCTCGAGGGAAAATGCCAGGAGCCGGAGCGGCTCCGTGGCGTTTTAATAATGTAGCGCAATTACCAAGCCTGCACGGAGGCAGAAGTGGCCGGCGTAAGGACAGGAGAACTCTCCCTCTCGTTGGGGCGTCACCAGCTTTGTTTATTCAGTGTCACAATGCGCGAGGCGATACTCGAGATTCTGATTTGAGTGGCCGCGCACGAGCCATCTCTGGCGGCAGACAGGTCTGAAGGAAGAACCCTGTGGGGCGCTGGCATCCCTCGCGAGGCCTTCAGGGCCTCGAGAGGACTTTCAGACGAGACGGGGGGAGAGGGAGAGAGAGAGAGGGGTCTCCTTGTCCAACCCAGTGGTCTTCAAACCTTCCTTTCTAACGCGTACCTCTAAGGCGGAGAATATAAAGAGCGCGTGCCTATGATCGATGGAGGAGGACGTTATTATAATTAGTAATGACTGATACGATACTGAGTGTCTTTTGATCGTAAGATTTTGAGAACCGTGGAACTCGGCTTTCGCGTATATCATCGATAAGCGGCGACGAAATCTCAGTAAGAAAAGAAGGATCGAAGTTCCAAAAAAAACGCAGTCGAGAGTGTAAAGACACTAAGGTTTAATAAGCGACGATGAATATCCAAATACGGAAAACGAAACGATACAGTTTTATAATAAAAATCGAAGGAGACATTCTACTAAGAAAGCAAGGATCATTGGAATTTTTATTAGAATAACTTACTTAGAGTAACAATTTCGAAGCTCTAATACTTCTCGAAGGTTGCCAGCGAGAAGCAGGCGTGGTGCTTTGAACCGATTGAAAGAACAAACAGAAATGTTTGGAGGAAACGGAGGAGGAGCTCGATATCGTTCGAGAGACCGAAAGTTTCGATAGGGACGATGAAACTGACTCCGTATTGCGCGATTGGCAGGTTCTCTTTTTCGCCCGTGAAATTCGGCGGGAGGAGAATTGCTGGGTGCGTCGAGGGTGAAGAAAGTGGGCGCACCAGAGTGAAAACGAGGAAGCTCCGGTAAGGGGAAGCGGACTGGGAATGAATATAAGCGAACGTATCCGTACAGCTGGAAGGAGGCAGCTGGTAATGGAAGGAAATGTTGCGAGAAAAACTTAAGATAAGCAAACACACTTTGGACACTACGTTATACGCGAAGTTGAGTTATCGCGCCAGGGTCGTTACGCGGCGTAACTTTCCTCTCTCCCTCGTGGTCACCTGTATTCTCATACCTTTTGCCTCCTTTGCAAATCCCCGATGATTAATTATTCAACAACGTAAAAACTGCAGCAGCGTGGAACCATCGCAAACACCCTTCGATGCGTCTTCGAGCAGTGAATATCGTATTTAGAATACCTTTTCACACCAGGAATACTAACGGAATACCGCTGGAACGCATCGAGGAATATCATAATTCGTCGATAACCAGCGAGAGCGCAGAACGAAGTTCCATCAAACCACAATGACGTAAGTTTGCCGAGACATCGTCGGCTTTCGAGGAAAATTTGATGCTCCTTTGTTTCCAGCAACAACCAGATTGCCGCCTCCCACTGTTACAGAGTTTCATCAATTAACCGCGCTTTGAAATTGAATCGGCAAAACAAGGAAACTTGGTAAAGGGCGACGAAGGCTGAAAGCCATTCGAAAAGCTGTCAGGATTAAGTCGGATTAAGGAAAATAAACCTGAGGAGCGCTAAGTGGTCGAGATTACCCCGAAAGTTATCGAGATTAAGACCGGCCGGAAAATAATAGGCGGCTCCGAAAAGAAGAGTCGCGCGGGGAAAATCGACTTGTTTTCACTCCCCGTGGCGAAGTTTCGCCCGAGGAGGGCCGCCACGATTTTCGGTTTGATTAACGACGCGAGAGACGCGCGGAGGGAGGGAAGACTGTATCCAGGAGAAACTGGGTTATCAGAGGAACGAGGCTGGCAACTTCCAGGAATTATGCAGCCGACGCCGAATTTGGCGCAATAAAAATCAGGCGCGAAGTTTGGGGAAGGCGGTGTCTCGCCTTAACCGCCAGCGCCGCGAAAGGCAAATCTCGCCGAGACGCGGGCACGTGACGTGCAAGCGTATTTATTTGGGGCCCCTGAAGTCTAATTTGCAGGGCGGCGTCGGCTAGAGGGAAGGAGATGGATAGGCCGAGCCGAAGATTCGAGGCTTTTGCCTACCAGCTATTCTCGCACGTGCGCCTGCATTTTAACGCGTTATAACGCAACGTGCCTTGAAAACCACGCCTATTGGGGCATCGGTTAACGATCATTTTTGTACCCTCCGCCTGAGTAATCAATTTCACCATCTTGCATGTTGATTATTGGAAAACAGTTTCAATTCTATTTAAACTAGAAGTTATTGTAAACAGGAGGAACACCGTGCATGCAAATCTTCACAGGAATAATGTTTTTGTAAAGGCAAAGGATCGTATGAATCTTCATCGTGGTGAATAGCGAAAGAACACTGTTCTAATAAAAGAGGAGGATGAAATGAAAGTGGCTAAAGAAACTCATTAAGAACATCGACTGGAGCGAGCCTGGATTTTAATCGTGATGCTTGATCAAAGATGTTCTTATTAACGCGCGACTCATAAGCGGGACATAATAAACCGCGACTGTAGCAAATATTGAAGTATATTTTATGAGAGTTAGTGGCTGTTATAAGCAGAGATTAAGTCATAATCGTAACTTGCGATGAGGAATACATTTTAAGGCAGTTTGAGCATCGAATCAATTTTCCTGTAAATCTTGAGACGTAAGCTAGAAGCAACGATCGAAGGGCGTCGTTTAAGTAGTGATCGACTTAGAAAAATAGTCGATCTTTGGAAAGGGTAAGGTTAGTAACATCGTTGGTAACGACTGTTGTAACAATAAAAGGGCGATAACATTAATGAAGTCAAGCTTCTAACTACTTTTTTCGATCTCCAACGTACCGTTCTTTGAATTTGTTTTCACCCTGCACCAACTGACCTCTGTTTCTGCAAACGCGAATATTCCGGGGAATTTTGTTTCCTCGGTTACAGCGGTACGACCTGCGTGTCACTGTGTTTATCCGATGTCATATCCCCCACCTCTCCCGTGCGCAAACACGAAGGCATTTCCGTAGGAAATTGTAGAAAATTCCCGGCGTTCGAATCGCGAGCGGAAAGAATCTGGCAAACATTTGGCCGCGATGGAATGCGCGGGGCCTAAGGTCAGAATGATCCTTCGCGAAGCGAACAAACAAGCCTTCCGTATTGGCCAAGGGTGGAACTTACGATAACTTTCTTACTACCGGGGATATTTGATCAGGCTCATTGCCCCAGGCGAGTTAGTTACTCGAATTCAAGGTGCACGCTATAACACGAGCCGGCTGAGGGAAAACTTTCCAACCATAACATAATGTCGATGGATATTTAAGCAAGATGCAGATGTAAACCTGGCGCCATTGGCCAGGGCCAACTGTTCTCGAATCGTGGTACGACGAGAAACGAGAGAACGTCGAATAACAGTACGAAGTATGTCCCGTTAATAACGATATTATTTCGGATAACGTTATTGGATTTGATATAAGTTTATGGAACGAGTCACACAACAAGAACATGTACTAAATTAAGTATATTCTGATTCGACTGATTTTCTGGCGACTTTGTAAAGCTCGTTGCAGTGATAACAGTCATCCAACTTGAGGATTCGAAGAAATTTAAGTGTAAGGGGAGAAACGCCTTAATGCAGGAACATTTTTATATATTTCCCTACAAAATATCGAGGTCCACATCCGATATTACAGCCTATTTTCATGGCTGCCATCGATAAAGCGAGTTCATAAATTCTCGTACCATCGAAGTCTCCTCGATGGTTATATCGCTATCCGATACTCGTTAGGCGCATGGTACGTTATGAGCTCGGTGGAGGGGCAATCCAGTGGAAGTGGCTCGAAACTCGGTACTTTTAGATCGTCATCGACATGTGGAACTTGCGGCATATCTCGAATGATGCGCCATTTGATCTTGCCAGGCACCGCCCGGACGCGATACGGCTTCTGCCTCGATATCTTCGATTACACGCATTTTGCATAATCGATCGTCACAGGATTATTAGCCCCTATCCTGCAGAGGAATTAGGGGAACATAATGGAAATGTCTCTGCATGATTAATCACGTCCCTCCTCGTCCAACAACCGACTTTGGTCGATGAGATAATACAGAACGTATCTACGAATATTTTCTACGCCCCTAAACAGCATACAGATACCTTTGATCAAGTCGATCGACATATTTTACAAATTCGATTTAAGCAATATACGACGAACCTTTCCCTCGCCACGTTTACCAATAGTTTATTCATACAAATCGTGATCTGCCTCGAAATATCATACGTTAAGAAAGAGCTCGCAGATGTTCGATCGAAAAAAAACACTGGCGCGCGTTGCGTACTTATTAATAAAAATGGTGCCCTGTCCGCTCCTATCTCGCCTCCGTACTTTTCACGCGGCGCTGCGTTCGCGTCGCTGCAAAAGTCCGCTTTGTAGTCCTCGCACTCTGCGCGCAGTTCCATTGAAGTTCGCTGCACTTGGCTTTCTTTTGCAATGCGTCAGGGAGGCAGAAGCGGACTTCAAACACCCGACATTCTTAATAACGGCTCGCCGATGGGGTTTGATTCGACTCAATAAGACGCACAATAGCGCGGTGCGCCGCTTCGACGAATTTCCAAACGTCAAATGCATTTCCACAATTGCATCGGTAATTACATGGAGCTTCTTTTTCCAGAATCTCGGGAATTTCCCGAGGGAGAAAAAGCGCACGGCGCGTTGGGCGAAAAAGCAAAACCCACGGAGCTTTTAGGCGTGATGCAGCTAATAACGACTCTCGCAGTGCTTACACATTATGCTAATTATATTTCTCGTCCGCCAGGCGCGCGTTCGTTTCGCGTAGCTGCGAGATAAAATACCTTATCGCGGAGCCTTGAAAATACTTCGGCATAAGCGAGGGAACGCTCGAAAATTCTCGCGTTTAATGTACCAGCTTTAAGAAGAGGCGAAATACGCCTCGAGTCGATCAACATTTCCCACTCGATTTTCCTGCTCTATCGAGGTTCTATAAGCATAACCAGGCTCGTCTTGGAAAAGCGAGGAAATAAAGGAGGAGCCGGCAGAAGGAACATTATTGTCCCTCGCGACAGGTTCTTCCTTCGAGAAAATTCATTCGTGCGCGAAGTGGCTTGGCGGCGGACCGATTGCTAGGGTCGTCCCTTCGAGAATCGACGAGGGGCTGAAGGGCGAGTCTTCCTCCCCCGTCCTTGGCTGAGCCACCCTGACTTTATTGATATTTCTTTTCAGCACCGTCATGGGCCATTAATGATCCGCACATGTCGCGCGATATCCGTAATTCTCGGCTAGGGACAAAAACTCTCGTACACTCGTCGAGGCAAAGTCAGCTGTTAGACCCGTGGTAACAGGTTGGCGCGCGGAGCCATCGAACCGCTTGGGATTTTACTCGCGACTGCGCATGCGCCTGTGTTAAGCACAGTGTTTTCTTGGCTGGCTGCGACTGACGGAAATCCCCCGGTTTATCTTCCCGGAACGAGATACTGTTCCGAGAAATTAAGCCACAAAAAAGCATCGAGAATAACGCAGTACGCATCCGTCCGTAATATCACGTCCATAAACTATTTAATCATAGTGCACCGTGTCGTATTTAGAATCTGCAAATCCCTCGAGACGCTGTTCCATTTGAAGCTCGAGCTTCTACAAAATACCACGCGCTTCTGACACCCAACCATCACTAGTAAATCACACTTAACTCACCAGTAAATCACTAGTAGGTCCAACTCCTACTGTATACAACACACGATTTTTAAACGAGACCAGAACCACGAAGAGTATCCCTTTAAAACCATCACCTACATAACAATCCAAGCACGCACCCGTCTAAACCGCGCCAGTTTAAATCCGCATCTCCCGATTATCGCCCTCCCACCTGGGCCGCGATATAAGGCAGGAAGTTAAAAGCCCATCGTGTCCGAATAAGCGCGCTCGATGCCGAGGGGGATAAAGTGCTGGAAGATAAATGCGCAATTAACGGTCCGATTTGGGGAGGGGGGGGGGGGGGGGACGAATATGTCCATCCATCCGCACGATGCCCGCGGTGGATGTCATCCATATATGTATACGGCTGGATACACGGTTAATAGCCCGGATGGGATATGAATGCGCGATTTACCTTTTAGGCGGGCTACATCGTTGGCACCTCGTTGCACCAGCGAATTGCCAACCGAACCGTCTGCCCGCGGGGAAAGCCCTGAATAGTTAACATAGAATAATAGCGCCGGTGTACCTAGAACGGACGGGGCTTTAGGCGTGGCAATTTCGAAGGGCGCAGGCACGTGTGCGCGGGCCGAGGGCCGGCGCGAAGGCGCGCACCGTGAATGGCCACGTCGGTCACTCGTGATGGAGATAATATACGTATGGCGATGCTGGCCGCTGCCGATCGGCCGTGATTGCGACGGGTACGTCCGACTGATTGCACCTGCGACCGCGGATTCCGGCCACGAAAGCCCGTACCTTCGATTACTCGTTACACCGCGGAAGCACCGCCGCCGCCGCCGACGCTGGGTTATTTTTAGGAAAAAATCCCCAGCCTCGTTCGGTCACCTCTGGGGCCCGGAGGCGAATTCAAGGGTGACGTTTCGATTATCGCGGTTTTTGCGGTGCTTTCTTGCAGACAGGTTTTTAGGGGAGAGGCGGTGGGTACGATGGAGAGTGGTGTTTTCATCCTTACGACGTTTAAGGTAAAACAGTAATAGTCGAGGATGTATCAATGCTTGGTGGTTTTTTAATGAAGATAAATAAATAAGGAAAGCACAAGTTTTCGCTCGAAGTCAACTATTACATCAAATTTACTTTTGGAAAACAACAATCTTTTTACAATCTCCATCAGGAATGAATACTCGTCCTAATATAATCCACAGATCATAAATCTACCAAAAAAATGAATTAAACCCGAGCTGTATAAACGAATGGGCAAAAAATGCCAACCAGAGGTACCTTAACATCACGCGAAAGCGCTTCGAGAGGAGGAAAGAGGCAAACCGTATGTTCTGTTAATCGGCTTTGGTAGTTATCAGGCGGCTGCTTCCTCGCAAATATTTTCAGCGGCTTTCCAGCTGTCGCCTGGAGGACTCATTATTCAGGGAGAGGAGAGCTTCCTTTTCCGAGATAATAAGGATATTCTCGAAAATTATACAACCGATTTATTCGCGCCGAGGGTACAGAGGTTGGGTAATCGTTGGAAGTTTAACTTGTCGGCCGTAACTTCGTGGTTGGGGCGAGTGCGGGGGTTAACACGGGGCGCCGATGTGACGATGTGCAGAGTACACGGCCGGAGAGAGGGTACGCGCTACTCGTGTAATTCGCATTGTGCCCCCGGCCTGGACGTGCGATTAGAAGGGTGTGGAAATGCTTAACATGTCGGTCATCGGGTGAGCGGACAATTAGCACTCTTGAGAGGGACGAAAGCCAATTCATCCGCGATGCTTCGGGATTCATCGATCCGCGAATAACTTCGACGGGTCTGGGTCGGTCTTTATAGACGACAAGGGCAAATTGGACTTCGTAGCGCGAGATGTGGGCTCTCTATGCGCCGAAGTTCTTCCAGAGGATGGTTACTATATCCTATAGCCATGGAGGACTTGTTAAATTTAAACCGATCAATGTCTAGATTTAATCGATGTCTAAATTCGTGTAATTCAACGATCTAATCGATGTCCAGTCTAATCGTCCAGATTAAACTCACTTTGCAATGGTGGTTTTTAACTCGAGACTCCTGGGAGTGCGAGAGAAATGATTAATTCGGACATCGTTTCGTGTATGTACACGTATAAACTTGTTAGTTCGATGAATAAATAATTTTGCAGTACATGTTATCTACTAAATAAAAGCAGGAGAGTAGATACTGCCATAGCGCAAGTCAATTAAGAAGTACGATGCTGATTAAAAGATATAAAAACTCGAGCCTGCTACGCGAGTTTTCCAAGTTTATACTCGAACTTATCTTCAGATTCAAGGCGAGGTAAGGTAATATTGATCTCTACAATGTTCGATATATTAACTTCAAAGTTACAGGAGGTCAAAGGAGTATCGAGCCGCCCTTTCGCCTTGTCCTCCGTGTTGTCCGACGAAAGAGCCGCGGGCGTCGCGGATTAATATTCGAGCCTGCGCGAATCGAATGCGATTGATAAACCGCAGGTGCTCGAGCGTCAAGTTCGAGTGACGAGCCGGGCTTTGCACGGACATTCGTGCTTCGTGGAAACTCCATTTTCCCCGGACGGCCTTCCGCGGTTTGACGTCTCAAAATAAATTCTTGATTTACGGCATTGCGCCAGGCAGAACGAGAGTTCCTGGAAGGCGATCAGGGCGATAATTAACTCGTACAAGATCGGATTTCTTTATATAGCGGATTTCTTCCAGTTATTAACCTTCCGCGTCTGGCCAATTCCTCGGTTCTGCCTGGTGCGGCCATCGATCAACATTTTCCAAGCTCCTTTAATTAACCTCACTATCATTCATGCGTTACCTGCGCCCACCTCTGACACGCGCTTCCTGTGACTTCAATATCCACCGAGCAAGGCGCCCTTTATCTTCGTAACCCAACGCTTTATTCGTAATTCCATCGCCTTGTGTTATTTACTTATCTCATATTCGCAGTGTGTAGCATTGAAACGATTCGCAGAAATTCTATGATTTGTTTAGTCATAGCCTTATTAAAGTTACCAAATTTTATTCAACGATAGAACGATGTAAAGTTATATAAAGCTGTCTTCAGCTCCAAGTGAATTCTATAAATCACATACTTTTCTGAATATACACAACGATCCTGCTTCGACTTTCACGCAAGATTAGAAAGAAGTATAGTCTCCTTGAATTATAAACAACTTATCCATATTACAGGCGTGTCTTTTAAATGAAAACAAGGATCGTGCATCGAGTATCGCTTGAAATTAGGCGAACAAAGCCACGATACTTTGCTGATGCGAGTGAAAGAGCGCCGTGGCCCCGATGTTCCAGTAGTCACGCGGTTTATCCGCCTGATCGGCGCTTTTGCCACGACGAGATTCTACGCGCTGTGCGTACAGCGGTTAAGGTCTTTCTTGAAACCTCGGCTAGCAAAGCCTAGCTCCCTTCGGAAGCATTTCGCTCAGGGCACTCCATATCCGAAGTTGGCCGACTTCGGATGCCGGATTTACTTCCGCATCCGCGAGCGCGCCGCAGGAAGGAAGAAGTCATCTGTGCGAAACAGCTCGCACCGGCCGTGGATCACGTCGGATCGCATGGCCGAATCGGGACTGCCGTTTGATCTCCATGGAGTCGCGGTCGAATGGAAACTGACCGATTTTAACCAATTTGCATCGCATGGAAGAGTGAAGGATTACCTTGAATTGGAAAGTGAAGGATTACCTCGGTGCTTTTTTTTATTACACACGGTTCAGAATATTGTTGGCGATTAATGGTTATTCCTCTCTCCTGCGTGCTTCTTCTCCCGTTGTATTATGTGGGATTGGTAAGGCGGGGTTCGAGTGTTTTAATTGAATAGCATTTTAATGATCGATAGGTGGAGGTGCTTTATTGGAATTGGTGAAGATAAGTTAATTATACTTTGTACTCTAGATTTTTATTCTGACTCTGATTCCGTAGTCTATGCTCTGTTTACTATGACTCTCCGTGACTCCATACTCTGTTCTCTGATTTTCTTCTGGATTTCACCCTTTTTTTCCTAAAGTCTCCTGCACGAAATCATCCAGCATTCATCATCATTATCGAAGCTCATCTGGATAAACGATCAGAATTACCAGTTTCACTACCAGTAACACTTTACCAATAATGTTCTACGTCCAATGCATTACCTTTAATTATTCGAAATTAATAAAATCCCTGCTCCTTTCAACTCACATTCTCAATGGCAAATAAGCGGGCGTATATGCGCTCTGGTGAAGTGGCCAGGCGAATCGACCGCGTATATGCGCTAATAATGTAAATGGGTTAACGCGAGAGGCGAGGAGCGAATGCGAAGGAGCTCGACGATCGGCCAGGCCAACTCGTGAATTATTGTCGGCCGCGTGGTATCGTTCCGGGAAGCATTCCTGGGTGCTTTATGTAGTGACACGACTCCCAGGAAGCCGAGGATGACGATTATGCGAGGCGTAAACGCAGCCTCGTCGATCGCGCACCTTCGAGGCGTGAGGTTCGCTCGGAAAAGGTGATTTGTCCGCGAGACAAAAAATGTTGACGGACGGGATCGTCCATGCGACTTGTCGACGAACTTCCGTTATACAGAGCTTCCATAACCAAGCGATACCTCTTGTGAATTACATTAGATCGCCCCAAAAGTTTCTTCCATTCCACGAGGAAATAATAAACACCCAAAGTTCCTTATTATATATCAATCGCACCTGTTCTTCTTAATAACGTAAACACAAAACAATAATATAATATACAAGATAAAGTAAATATAACTATCATAATTATAAACCTAAAACATCGAATGAATATAATATTATTTTATTCAATTAGAAGTACAGCTAGAGAAGGACTGTAGATAAAGAACACATCTAACAGGTTACATTTCATATTCCTTCAATCATCGTCGAATAATACAACCAATGTACAGATAGCGCAAGACACTTTTGCGACAAGCACATACATATAAATCGCGCACTTTTACCAGAATTTCGCGCGCCTTCAAGGAGAACTTATCGTGGAACCACGAAGGGTGCGAAGGTTACGGTAATCTTCATTCAAGAGCGCCTGAGAGGCAAGCTTCGATCGACATTCGGGCTAGGCTTGCGAAAATCCCGTACGAGGCAGCGGCACTTCGCGATGGCACTGGGATGATCTTCTTGACCCAGAGCATCCAGATGCCAGGTATAAATCCAGCGGAGGTCCGGGGCGAGCTTCGTGCATGGCTGGCGAAAACTTGGTCAATATCGATGCGTACAGATCCCCTCCGTTTTCGTTCTCGACGTCCACGTACTCCCGAAGCTTTCTTTGTCCCCGTCGCCTCGTTGAAAATCGAACTGTTTGCGATTCGTTGCGAAACTCCCGATGTTCCGGGAAAAGCCAGGGGTGGAGTGGCGGCCGAGGAGAGTAGAAGAGGGAGAGCCGGGAATAGTGGAGCGGAGGGTGGAGGGAGAGGGAGGGAGTGCGCTGACGGGAGGGAAGGGAGAATGGAGCCAGGGAGAAGAAAGAGGCGAGCAGGACATTTCCGTTGTTTTGCCAGGACAGAGCTTCCCGCCAGTGTCGAGGCTTGGCCTCTCGACGAACTTTTAAAGCTTCAACATTTTACCGGCGGTATTGCCGGTCCTGTTTCCCCCCGTTCTCGCTTTTCAACGACCGACCGAATGATCGCATCAAAAGACACCGCGGTGAGAACTTACTCCACTGGTAATTCCCTCTGTATAGAAGGAAAGCGATCCTTTTCGTATATATCGATACGCCCACTCGGGGTTTACTTTCGAGGGCTATCCTTTGTATACGTGATCCGATCAGAACGCGTGTTAATTGTGAATATTCATTGAGCTATGGATGCATGAATCTGATGGTTTCTAGGTATCGACGAAAGAGGATACGATATAGATAAGAATGTTGTAAAAAGAATATCGATGCAAATATGAGAATATACAATATATATTCTTTATTTAAAAATATAAATAGAAAGTTTAAAAAAAGCTTCCGTGAAATATGGGAATTAGAAATATTTATAAAAATAAAGAAAAATAATTTACATAAAAATATGAATTAAAATACAAATGTATGAATGATACATCGTATCCAAGGGATCCATAATCAGCGGCATCATCGCCTTAAATCGAGAATGCATCGCGCGATACTACTCAGCACGGATTACCCGCAAACTACGCCGTGAGAATAGCTTATATATATTTAAGTAGGAATATTTAAAGTACGAGGATCCTTCAATGTATATCCATCGTACGAGTGGTTTGAGATTCCGCTCAACCATGGGATATCTATACTTGACCCAATAACGGTTACAAACTTGGCGCGCTGTTGCCTCACTTTGTGGATCCTAAGGGTTTGCAAGAGTTCGGAAACTATGAAATGCAGCGTTTGTATACATGACCGATAAGTGGCGACGAACCCTAATAGGAAAGGAATGTTTAGTCGCAGTGAAGTAGCGTAGGATCCACCAGAGAAGTCACGATCGTAAAGACAATGAAACATGATAAACGATGGTGGACAATCAAAGTAAAAAGCGCAAACAAATATTCAGTAAGAAAGCAAGGATAGAAGATTTTAAAACATATAGGAGACTGAATATGAAATAATTTAGAATCAATAATCCCTTTACACTAATATCGATATATCGCTCTTCAACACCACAGCAACGATCATCACTAAATTCACCAAGCAAGAAAATTAGGAGTGTCGTCCAATATTCTAGGATTACCTTGTAATCGATACGGTGTAAAGAAAAGGAAAGCGGAAAGGTCACTTCGAAGTTCCTACTTCCATCCACCCTCCTCCTTTGCGGGTCGAAGTATAATTTACATTCGAGTATCTGTGCGTTCTCTCGCCGCCAACCGGCTGAAAGTTCGGGCAGACGCGTATCCCAATCATAAAAGTTCGCCCCCGTTCCGGCAGCTCTGAATTAAGCGGGCGCATTCCGTGGCGAGATCGTTCCTCGCCGTATAACACGCCGTCGAGCGTTTCCAACGAGCAAACGGAGGCGGGAGGCTCGTCGGAGCGTTAAGAAGGCGCTTCAAAATCGGGGAGAGACGTTTAAAGTGGCGCTCGCAATCCAAAGGAAAGCGCGCAAGGCCGCGTCGCGAAGCTCGGGGGCCCTGGCTCCTTCATCGTGCCTGTCTCACTGCGATAATGTCGATATTTGTGATCGTACTTCCGGTATTACGCTTGTAAGCGGTGGGAAATATAGAATAATAAGGTAAAGTAGTGGCTGGAGGTGCGACGAGGTAAATGCGAGAATAATTTTCGTAATATAAATGTATCTCTCCTAGTATGGCTTAAACTCGACTCTACTTCTCGATACTTTGAATTGGACTGTTCGAGTTCGACTAGTCCCACATAGTGCACCGGTTATGCATTTTTCCATGTAAAGACACATATGCACATTTATACGTTCGAGGGCTTAGAACACTTCAAATTCTTACGCGCCTCTAAGACTATTATTCTTAAAATAGATCATTTCTATCCTTACTCTTGCACGTCGTATATCTTTTATCCTTGAATTGCACATTGTCGCGTTTTTATTTTATACAAATTTTGTATTATTTATTGCATTTATCGCGTTTTTAAAGCGTCATCGTCGATGATTAAAGGACCTCTACTTCGAAATTAAGCTAGGAGTATCGGTATGAGGTATAAATACGTTTAAGATGATTTTTTATGCAATACCCTGATCTTACGCAAAGCCGAGAAAGTACGAATAATATAATTAACGTATCGCTTCATCACAATCGGATAATTCAGTTTTTGTCCCTCCGCTTTTGGCGGGCTTTGAGTAAAAAAGAACGAGGGAACGCTCCCGTAAGCTTCAGTGTTTACGTGTACCTTAAGCGTTAGACGGGCTCTGTTACGCTTAACGAGTAACTCGGGCCTGTGTACGAGACAAGCGTCAAAAGGGCAGAACTGCCGTTTTCAGGCGCGTGCAAACGCCCTGTCGTTCAGCCTCTCGAGTCTTCTTTCGCTAGGTTAATTCCGTTAAGCGGCCTCGAGTGCCAGCCTAGGTACGCCTGGAACGCGCTGCAAGAAGGACGATCATGGGGCGGTACAGATTTATACGCCATCGCCCTAGACGCGCGCACTTTTTCACGTTGATTTTCTCAACCTCCTCCCTCGATTCCATTAAAATAATCTCGCAGATCCCCAACGTCGACTTCGTTTAATGGAAAATAGTTTGCCACGCCACTCTTGGCATTGCTTAACGCACCAAATTAATGGCCGAGACATCGATTCGATTCGCTCTCGATGAACACCGCGGGGAGCACGATTTAATCGAGAATCCAATTGTCCGCGCTGTAGGCATTTCTACCTTCCTCCTTGTCGCGGATATATTTATCAGCCATCGCGATGGCGTCGAAGGCCATAATGAGGTGCTTACGCGAATAAGTGTTATGCAAAGCGTACGCGAGAACCTTCCACTCCTCCTCCTGGCTCGAGATTTGATTCTTCACGCTACCATAATCACACATTCGAGGGCACAACGAAATTCTGTCGTATCGCGGCTTAGCGCGCGCACAGAGCCCCTCGCGCCTGGAATATTCCAGCGCATGCCAGGTTCCTGGGGCCCCGCAATTATACGGTGCATCCTTGCTGCTCGAAGACACGTAGGATTACGCACGTAAGGTGCATCGCAGTGAGCGGTAATGAAGGGTGCAAATGGAGATATAGGCATAAGGAGGGAGAATGAAAGGCGCGGTGCGATTATACGCGTTTCTCCCTGAAAACGCAAAGGGACCTCGAGGTGTTCGCGTCTAAGCTGGCTTTCTCCCGAGTGCGTGGAACCGTAGGGACTAGGGAGTATTAACGCTATTTCTACCGGCTATTCTTCCATACGTGTTTAAATGTACTAAATGTATCCTTAGAGAAAAAGAGGGCGAAGAGAAAATGTCGATACATTCATATATCGATCCGTACGCTGCGAGAAAATCATGAAAAATCTCTGAAGTTCGCCTCAAAGTTCTACAATTTTTTGAAAGAAATCACTTTGTCGTCATCGTGGTGGGAATAGTGTTAAATTCGAGGAAAAGGTCGAGCGCTCGTCGTGGCAGGGGCTTTCGATGAAATCTCGCGCCGAGAAATGGATATCCAATCTCCATAGTATATCGGATAAAGGAACATTACACCATCGTAACCATTATAATCTCAGGAATGATAAAAAGCGGATGAAACCAATTCCGTCTTCCTCGAAACACGAGTTTGCCTTGCTGTATTATCCCTCGATTCGATTTAACTGGCTTTTCACTATTACGCTATTGCACTTCATCCAGACCTTAGAAATCGAGGTGAAGTGTTAATAAACCGAGCAAAGGAGCTTTGCTCCTGCTGTTTAACACTATTCCTACCACAACTGGTCAGTGATTTCTTTGAAAAATCGCAGAACTTTGAGGCGCGCTCACTTCTGAGATTTTTCATGATTCTCTCGCAGCGTACGGATCGATAAATCAATCCATCGACACTTTTCGTTCGTCCTCTTTTTCTTTAGGGATATCTTGAGCACATACAACTCTGTTTAGAAAATGGCTGGTAGGAACAGTGTTAAGAATCCAGCCGTGATCATCGCCAGTGAAGACACTTGTTCCGCTAAAACGTGGTCACTGCATTGGGCATAAAAATGGCCATTAATTCCGCCTAGGCGCGCTTCAAAGCGCCATCCAGAGTGGCGGGCTGGATCGAGTTCCTCGACGACTGGCGGAGCCGCGACTCGTCTCAGAGCCGCGGAAAAATGTCGCGGCTTTGAATCGAGGTCCGCGCCGTAGGAGCGCACAAAGCAGGGGGGCAAAATATCAGCGGAGCGTCAAAGGGAAAGAGCTAAAAAGACGCGTTGCCGTTTCCAGATGCACGGAACCGAGATCGCCCCGTGGAATTCCGACCTGCCGCAATATTCTTTCGAGCCGCTTGCCTCGCTCAACACCCAATAAAAGTGCCGCAGAAAAACAAAACAAAAAAAAAAGAAGAGGAGCCGGTCAAAGGCTTCTAAATACACATCCAAGTCTGGTGGCTGTCTCGGGGAATTTCAACCTGGACCACTGCAAATAACTACAACCCGGCACGGTTATTACTAGGCGGATATTGTGTCCGCTGTTCCAAGGGGCGTCCTGATTTCTCCTCCTTCCTCCTTCATCCAGAATCGAGACCTTACCAGGCCACTTCTTAACTCGAATTCTCGATATTCCCCCAGTGAACGACTTGTCGATCATCTATGGGTTCTCGAAGTGGGTGCAATTAAAATTCTTTAATCGATCAACATAATGATTTCTCGATGAAAAGTAGTGTAAAGGCTCCAAAGTGGCGTACCATAAATTAAGAGAAGGACAACAAGGAGAAATGAGATTGTCGTTGGAAATCTGAAGGGCGAATGGTTTATTGGAATTTTCCTGACAAAAGCCATTTTTGCAATCTACGGTTTTGATTAACTTGCTTTCTATTTTATTCAATGGAAAATAAAAGGTTTCCATCGACGAAACGTATTTTTTCGATTAATAGGTCAAGTAATTATTACGCAGGTTTTACCAACTTTTGCGTTTACACGCTGTGTATCGAAGCTCGTGGATTTAATACTTATACTTACTTTTAATACCATACTTGTTGAAGGGCTTGAAGGGGTAGGTTTAATACCAAAAACAAAGAGTGTCGAGGTTTGGATCGATATTGAGAGGACGATCGCGGGAAAGGAGTTTTGGTGAGGATATTCTTAAGTGATTATCCACGAAATATAGCCTTGGCGCTCTCGCAGTCGTCGTGATCGCTGTCCAGCATGGAAAGCGAAATGGCACACATAGGTAGGTCACGTTTTCCTAAGGGTTTACTTAACGAAACAAGATTAAACTTTCCGTGTAAATCGCTGGCTTTTTGTATTTGCGTTCGCCGTGCAGCGTCGAATCCTTGTTTTTCGTTCGCGAATAAATTTTGGGCAAATAAAGCTGGAAAATTATTCCTCGGAGCCAGGTCGCAAACAATTAACCCGATACCAGTTCGCTCAGTGATTTTAACGCACTATTTTTTTCATGTACGAAAATAGCGCGCTTATCGTCAAGAGGCCACGATTTATAATTTCGTTTGTTTAGATGAAAGTTAAAGACACAGATGTTCGATCTCACGCGCATTCAATGTCATACGTCTATGAAACGATATGATGCTTGCTCGAATGCTTGTAAGGTGTGCCAGATTAAATCAAGTATCTTTAATTTAATCCAAATTAATTCATTAAAATTATTAATTTAAATCAAGTCAAACAATGAACGATTAATTTAAATAATTAAATTAAGTAATTACGCGACTGTAATCTCCGAGCGCCGCAGTATTCTCGCCCATCGTACAATATTTAGCTCCAGGTTAATCGCATCGCAGTCGTGCGCACATTTCGATCGCATTTTAAGCTATTTATTATATATTATATATAATATGTATTAATCGTCCTTTAAATATGTTACTCGTATTAAATAACGGAATTATTTCCCGAGACGAGGATAAATTCGCCCTTTCTACGTTCAGGTTCAGCCGCCCGTTCATCGACCTACAAAACGTTTAAATAATCAACCCCGTTAGACGCGATTATCCTCTGTAACGAAGAAGCCTGAGGTTAAAGTAGTTGCAATTCCGGTGCTGTAAATTTAACTCCACAGAAAGTGGAGTGGCTGCACGATCCTTGGAATTGCAGTTCTATGAGCCTCGATTCTGCGAGCCTCAATGCGCACGAGCGGAGATCATTTATCCCGTTATTGTTCCGTAAATCCCGGAGTTTTGTTGCGAATACAAATTTTGGTCGTAAATCCTGAACTACTCGTTAATTATTACTTCAAGCGTCTTCATTGCTTTACACATCGATATCTGTGAATGTTTGTACACGGTATTCGATGTTACCATCGATATTCTACTTGACTATCTTGTTCTATGTAATGGAATAATTCCAAAATATATCTAAGTCGTTTCTCATTTTTTATACTTGGCACAGTTCCTTCATACTTTATAAATCCTACGCATTTATCTGTCGTATATACGTATTCCTATATTTCAAGAAACGTATTTATGAGGTAGTCATGAAAATAAGTATATAAATTTAATTGACGATCTTTGACATCGGACGGATACTGATAATGATAAATAATTTGTGCTAATTTATATTAATTCTTCATACTTTATATTTATATTTCATACTTTATACTTCACGCCTTATAAGTAATAGGAGAGTGTTTCCAGGGAACAAAATAAATGTGCATTACATGATTGCACGCGATGTTCGATCTGGTGAGATTTTAATTTGCCAAAAATTTCCGGGGGCAAATGTCGATGCTGTCGTTAGTTCGCTGGTTGTTTTCGCATTCGATGCGAGAATTGCGCACGCCTGGCGATCGCCGATCGTCGGATAATACTGGATACACTAATCACGAAGGGTGCAAAGCGAAGTTCGTAAAATATGAAGAGAAACGTGGCGTTTTATTGCTGGCGCTTGAAAACATCGAAGTTTACATGATCTTCGGAACGAGCCGACCGTAAAAACTATCGAGTGCGCACCGAGCAGACATGTAAAATATGCTGACGCACGGAATGCGTTTTTGACAACCATTTTTGCAAGAGAAATTGACGAGGGGTTTATCTTCATATGGATATAAAGCTCGCCCTATTTTTTTTTATCTATAAATCGATAGAGGTACCGGCTTTTTTCCTGGACCCAACGCGCATTTTTTTTTTCTTTTTGGTTATTCAGAGGCAGCGAGCAGCATCGCATAAATTAACAATTTCCCATTACTGCAGCCTTGTGCACCGCTTATTTATGCTTTGCAGCGATCGATTTTTTTTCCCTTGAAAAAGTTAGATTGAGAAAATAACGTGCAAATTCAAATTATTTGCTGCTCACAAGCGTGTAAACGGAGGACTTAAAATCGTCCCCGTGGAGAAAAGTATAAATTGCATTTTTTACTTGATATATTCAGCGTATCTATCCAAGGAATTATATAAAAAAGGAAAAAGGGAAATCAATATAATATACAAACGTTCCTCCGTGAAATACGAATGTTAGCGCCTTCGAGACGCGAAAAGGTTCTAAGAAAAATCTGCGTCCCCGGATAAAAAATGAGCTTTACGTGGAGAAGGAACGTAGATTCGATATAAACCTTATCAACTCACGAAGATTGCTTGTCGACACTGTACCTTGCCGAGGCAGTGATAAGATTTGCTCCGTTGAAAAAGTCGCTCTAGCGGAGGCTCTAGTCTCTCGCGAGCCTTAGAGACAACTCCCTTTATATTCTCTGTTTGTCATTCAAATGGCGGCAAAAACGCTAGCGCGTAAAAACGGGGAACGTTTTTGGAGTAAAAACGTTATATCAAAAGGCATTATTGAATTTATATTCAACAACCGTGGACAAACGAGAGCCGACATTGGAGTAGAATTGATCGAGCAAAAAATGCTCTATTTACATTCGAATCGAAGTGTAGTCAACGTGCAAATATATATGTATATATATACACATATATATACCGCTGAATATATTTAGCGCTTGCATCGAAGGGATTAAGTGCGAATCCCACGACGTTTCGCGAAAAGTTCCCAACTTCCGGCCGATTGAAGAGTTCCTAAGTCCTATTTCAGATTCGCAATTTGCCCGAGATCTCGCAATTGCGGAGATGGCGGACGCAGAAGTCTCATAAATTTCGACAGTTATCGCGTCTCATTACTCCGATCGCGAAAGTAGTTGCATAAATAGGATCGATCGTAAATTCGAATTCCCAGGTGGCTCTCGGGCAAAATCGGTCCTCGCACTTTGTACGGTTAAATTAGAACGCAACTACTGGCTCTGATCGAGGTCACCCTTACGTAACAGTCGATATAGCGCCTAATTCGAGATATTCTTAACGCCGATTGGATATCGACACGGGGAATTTGCTCTGGAAATATTCCTATATTCCTCTTCAAGTCTCTAAGTAATTGTATAAAACGTATTGACAATACGTCGCATGGAAGATTAATTGTACACGTTCTTAAATCCCATTTTACGATGATAATTCTGAGTGAAATATTCTCCTTTATCATTGCTCGTTTAAGTCGCTGGTTAATTATATGACGAGCGATGAATAATTAAAATTCACCGTTTGAAAGGCGAATGTGATGGTAAAAATTGCTTAATAACCGAGCCGAGCGAACATGTTGGGTGGGAGGTGCCTAGGAGTTTTAGCGATATTTCTTGCGAAGGTACGTATTGCATGCAAATCTGCCGCATTATGATCTCCTTGCAGTATCCTTTTAAACGACGGCCGACTCTTTGTCGAATGCTAAGCCGGATTTGGCGAACTTATTTCAAACGGGTCTCGAGAGCTTTTCTCCTCGCGAATGGTGCATATAGAGGAACGAGACAATAAACTCGCGAGGGGAGTTATGAAGCGCGGCAAACGAGAGGAAAACTATACGATCGTTTGTCTCTTAGATCCGCTCTTTGACATTCAATCAGGTTCATAGGAGACGCAGGACTCGCTTATAGAGGCATCTATGTTGCCCGAATAACTTGCAGGGGAATAATATTTCACGTCAGGTGGCGTTATTTAAATTCAAGATAAACCGTTCCCTCGCGTCGAGCCGACGTATCGTCTTACGGAACCTATCGCTCTTATTTCCTTCTAGGAGGCGTCCCAACATTCACGCGAGAAGTCATTTTAATACGAAACACGGGTTTATCATTGAAATTTGTATATTTTTTGTCCATTCATAAAGTATACAGTACAGAGTTATGCACGGAATATCGTATAGGATAAATGACCTCCATGGATTTACTGGAACACACGCACGTTTTTCTTGAAATCTTCGAATCTGAATTTTGAGACACCCTGTATACACCTTCACGATTTTCCATACAACGGATATCATCATTATCACACTGTACAATACCATAATGAACGCGAGAACGTTTTACGTAAAGTTTTCCAAGCTTTTCCATCGAGCGGCTGTAAACGATCATTTTACAGGACGCTTTATTTTTCTTCCATTTTCCCCAGCACGGCCTAGCTGTCAGGCCGTAGCTACACTTCAATTTTGTAATGTATCGAATGGCTTTTCGTGTCAAATTCACTTTATCACTCGGCGCTGGTTTTTCGAAATTGGCAATAACGGGGCACACAGGCGCGATCGTCGGTTATAACTAGACGGACAAAAGTCTGCCGATTACAGCGTTATATTTTGGCGCATCCGTTAGGCGGAATTTCCATCGGCGGCCATCCCCAAATGGAAATAAAGAACAAACGCCGGGGAATCACGCGGCATTGTTCCCCGTAATTACGATCGGCGGGGCCAAAGGGTAAATGGCGGCGGTTGCTTTCATTACAATTTTCGGCCTGACGAAATGTACATCAGCATTCCGGGAAATTTGTTTCGGGGCATCGCGCAAATAAAATCGCGGCCCGGGCGGCCGTGAAATAAAACCGCCAACCGGACTTTGTTTATCGTGCGATAGCGGGTAAAACGACTGGATCGTGAAACACCATTTCCGAAGTCGAAAGCTAATAATGCCCGCGCAGTTGCGCACAGTGGCCCATCCAGGAGATATTGATGGTCAACAGCGTAACTCGTTGCACAAACTCTGTCAACTTCGCCGCGTCTAGGCTTGAATTTTATTGCGCCTCCGCCCATTGATGCCCCCCAGAATATATCGCCATGTTATTATTTTTCCTTCCCCCGCGCTCCACTTTTTCCCTTTTTTTTTTTTTTTTCTTTCCATCGCGCGTCGACGCCCGATGAACAATATCTTGACGGTTTTTCCGTCCGGTCGCGGCGCTTTAGCGGACCGATAGAGGTGATGTAGCACCGACAGTGCTGAATATTTGTCGTCCCCTCGCTTCGAAGGGTTTACGGCCAAGAGAGTCTGCCTTTATATGTCGTTTGGATAAACGGTTTCTGGACGCGGCACGAGCTTCGACGGACCGTGTATTATAGTTATGCTGGATGTATTATAGTATGTGGTATCAGTGAGAATAGATGGATGTTCTTTTTTTAAATTCATTTCTCGGCACCGACTGCTGAGGTCATTTGGCCTATCAGATAGACGGATGTGGTTTGTCTAAGAAAACGCAGGACATTGCTGCGTCTCGACTGGACTTTGTATTAGGGATCGTGTGGGGGAGGAAGGGACGATTTGAGGTAGAGGGGAAAGTCCTGAAGGATAATAAAACCATGGATGGATATAGAAAAAGGTCGTACGTCGCAAAGTCGTAGATTTTCGTGAGACTATCGGGTCGTTTTCGTATTAATTGTCCTTTTCCTAATAAACCGATTGATTATTGTCACTGATCCCTATTCGTTGTAATAACTATATATTAAGCGACAATAAACATTACACACGCGCGCACACATATATATTATAATAATGGTACATATTTTAATACATTTACTACATTACATATACAAGGAACCACGTACCGCTATGATAATCCACAAACTCCGCCAGTCTCGATAATCAATACTCGAAATAATGAAAAAATTCCCCGAAAATAAAAAAGCTCGCCCTTCAGCTTCAGGCCGCGTAACAAGTATCACAACTTCAGGGATGTCCGTACCTCCCTCCTTGGTCGATTTAAATACACCGCGTGTCCGTTATTCTAACCGCACGCTCTCGCAGGATCGATTAACAGCCGTGGAACACGATTACCGACGCGAATACTCCTGGAGGCAGGAGCGCTTTCTCCCGCAAACGAACGATAATACATTCGTTCGTTTCCCGCTGATCCAGGTGCACACCGGAAGCGTACAGGCCGGACCAACAGCGCACCTACAACGGTGTGACAAGACACGGGACATTGTCCGTCTTGGGGATTCCAACCGGTCCTATTGTGGATCCATTGTTGGTCATAACCATTTGTCGGATCCCATCGTGTTGTTCCTTGGCGAACAATGGCGACCAGAGGCGAACAGGCCGGGCACGTTTCGTAGGGATTTGATTCTGGATGGCGGCGGAGACACATACAGATCGATCCACCGCAATACCGCGCAGCCTGATTTAGATATTACGTAACCTTAATAGCTTCAAACCTGCACTCCGGATAACGATTCCGGGGGCATCCACGCGGCATTCCATGCGGCTGTACGCCTTGAGAATGGCAATCCCGACTCGAAATCCACGATCTGGGATCCTCATCCCCCAATGTATATATAGAAACGACCATTTGAACGGCAGCATGCAGACGTCTCGAAAACAGTTGTGTAGGAACTCGAGAAAAAGCTCTCGATCAACGCGTTGGCGTGTCAAAATCTCTGAACAGGCTGTGTCGGTAGTATATTACATGTAGACGACGCTTACATCGACCACTTACGAAAAACGTAGGTCTTTGGCAAGGTACTTTACAGGATACAACGAGTCTTCGTTAAATCATCGCGAAAGTACTATAAAACCATGCTTTGACGAAGAGATCATTCGCCTAGTTGCCTCGAGCCAAGTTTCCATATTCTAAATGCCTTTGTTACTGTGGTGGGCTTCGTGGTGGAGACTCTCCTACAAACTCCCCTGGCCTAGTTCACCCATTAATTAATTAGGATCGAAGAGAGTAACAAACGTCACCTCTGCTCACCGCGCCAGCCCTCCAAAATCCAGTCGCGCAACACAGCGGCCTCTATCTCCCGCGCGCTTGCAAACGCTCTTCATCTACCCCAAAGTGGCCGCGCCTCGACTCCTCTCGATGGAGGCTCGCGTGCTCGTCGATCTACTACGATTATCCTGGCAAAGGGCCTTCGAAAGGAACCCTTCTTTCCCGGGATCGCGCCAACGATCGGCCTCGAAAGTACTCGAAGCCCCGGGTTCGCCCAATTACGCGGGCGCACCGAGGACAATGGCTCGCAGAATCAACAGCGGCGATGTACCGGCAGCAGGTGGGGCGAAGTAAAGGGCCGGAGTAACGAGGAGAGCGTGTAAATCGTCGCGTCAGCTCCCGGCTATTGTTGCCGCAGTACTAGCCGGCCACGCAGAATGCCGCGCGAATTTAAGCGCAATCCGGCATTTAAGCCCGGCCCGACGATTTGCCGGATCGGTTTATGTTGGATACGGATAACTCACCGTGACGGAGCCGTGAGGAATTAGCTTTCATCGCCACGCTCCGTCACTCGTGCGCGCCGCCCCCTCCCCCCCCCCCCCTTTCAGGCCCCATTTTTCGCCGCACGGCCGCTACTTCCAATGTGTCACACGGCCAGCGCACGGCCTGGCCGCGTCGAAATAAAAATTTATAGGCCGCCACTCGCCGAAAGTCCGACCGAAATGCCAATCTTCCCGCTCGCCGGCCCATTGTTTCCGCCGATATGGAATTTATACGAGTGTAGAACACCTCGAGGGCCGGCTGGCCGATCCATTACGGCCGTGGCTCGAATAAAACTGATTCCAGAAGCGTTTCTTGCGGACCACGTCGGGCCTGATTTATTGTATATCTCGAGGTACTTAGCGAAGGTACTGGCGTCTGATCGTTGATCGTGACGATGATCGTGACGTTGTGTGTGCGCGACGAGAGCCTGGATTTTGCCATTCCTGGTTTTCAGCGGGAAGAGGCCTGGGATCGACGTTAAAGCCGGGAATTCTCACGTGCGCGAGCTTTGTTTGGAAAATTGTCGGCGCTGCTGTAAATGGTACTGCCGCCTGCGCGGCCCTGGCGCGGTCGATTTGGCCGAGATAAGTCCGCCGGAACGTTTCGAGCAAGCGAGGCGAAGCCCGCTCGTTTGACGTTTACCTCGCGGCTCCCCTTGTTCCTTTGAGGCCCCTAAACGACAGATGGGTTAACGATAACTTGCTAGAAATCTGATTAAGGATCGATGGATGAACTGGGATTCGATTAACTTCGCGAAGGCATCACGGGCGGCGCGATGCTAACCGAGGAACCCTTAGCGGTCGTAAGTCACCTCTCGCGTGACAGCGGTACTTTGTCGCTGCGGTCGTGTGTCGCGCGAGCGGATGACAAGACGGATCCCGTCGATGCTGTGCAGCGGTGTGCCTCTGTTAAACGTGTAACAGAAAACCATTCCTCCAGGTTGGAGATTGTTTAAAAAATCGCATGCATCGAAAGCTTGTAAATGATTATCCAAAACGTACATATTTGTGATAATCCTTCAAAGAGAAATAATTCCTAAAAAAAAATGTTATTCTTATAATACTAAACATTTTTTGCATACTCGACGAGACAAACTTAGCCAGAATTGTGAATAAAGCGCTAGCATTTCTTAAAGGCTAATAATTCAAAGTGCATTGAATTGCATGAGTCAAAGCCTAGGAGAATTTTTTATACGAATTATTGTGAGTATAATAAAATGATTTTACACGCTATAATCGTGCTATCGGGAAGTATGAGGACTTAAAAAATGTATCGGAGACCACGTGTACATCGGTTGACCTCCAATGATTCTCGGGTTAAGGAAAGTTTACTCGTGCAACGTCTCATAAATTCCCCGGCGCATTCGCTTTGTTTCGAAAATAACGTTCACGGCCGCGAGGAAGCGCGGATAAAATCCTCCTCGAGGCTCCGTCGTCCGCCCTTCATCTGCATTTCTTACCGCCGCTCGGTTACACAGCGGCTCCATCCTTCAGAAAGTCTTTTCCGGGCGCTAACGCCGTCCCCGCGAAACATTTCGCGAGTTGAAATACCCTTAAGTATCCCTGCGCCTTTGGAGATTGTTAAAAAAGTCGGGGAACATCGTCGAAAGGATTTTCCACGGTCCCTGGGCGGCCGTCCTTCGTTTCGCGATCCCGCAATGGAAACTGGAAAAGTTGCGCGGAGCGACTGCTCGAAGAATTATCTTCGTTATATTAAGTTGCGCCACGTGGAATTTTCGAATTAGTATGGAAAAACAGGAAGACAGTGTCCTTTGGACTGATGAAGATTTTGATGAAATATGCCTCTATCTTCAAACATAGTCACTGCGATAGATTTGTAAATAAAAATTCGATACGAGCAAAGACATTTGATATACACTCGTTTTATCGTTTCGCGTCTACAAAGGTTTCACCTATAAAGCTTTTTCTATTCACTGCCCTGCCAAGATTATTTCTAGCTGGAAAAATACTTTTATAGCCCTCGATGCCCGAGCCAGATCTCGCGTAGCTTTTGATGAATTATTAAGACGCGTAAACCACGGAGGACATAAATACTGATTGCGCAGCGACCCATTTGAGGAATAGAATGGCTTTCTAGAAGTACCTATATCAAAAATCAGAGACCTCGGATTAATACTATCCTTGATAATAATAGTAGAATATTAACAATAAACCTACCAGCCACCTCATGGCGTATTTCCATATATTAAATATACCCTTAAAGAAACAGAGGGTAAAACAAAAATACCAATAGATCAATGCGCGATTCATACGTCACAGTAAAATCATCCCATATCCCAGGAATCATCCCGATGTCTTACAATACTCCAGTGCACCGATCAATTTCGAGCAGTCCGGTGGATTTACCATTAACCGATAACAGAAACACGAATCTCTCTCGTAAGAACATCTAGATTCCCTGTAATCAAAGTCAGACCCATTTCCTGGAAACTGCGTTTATCAGCGGTTATGCATCGGGACCGAAAAACCACTGTGCGAAAGCCGCCAAACAACAGTCGATGGAGTTCCAGTCGTCGATCATTATTTAATCCCCTTTATCTTCCTCCTTCTCCCTCCTCTCTCCCTACGTGTTCCACCCCCACCCTTCAATACACCCCTCCCTCTTCTCCTTCGTATTCATCGCGTCGGATAAAATCTATCCGCCGTATCGATGTTCATTCTGCCTTTCGGCTTAGTCGACCGGTCGACGACGACTGCGACTGTTCATTCACGGCTCGTTCCAATATCGTTCGCGGCATTAACCGTAACGGATATTTCCCAAAAAAAGGATTGGCGCAGGAGGGGGGGATGGTTATTGGGCCGCGACGCTGGCAGTAACAGCGACCATGCATCTCCCTTTATCTCCCGGCCTTTCGCCGAAGGACAATAATGTCGGCGGCAATTTGCGAAACGCAGGAATTCCATTCGTTATTGCGGTACTGGATTTAATTTGCCGTGCAGTAGATTATCAGGAAGGGGGTAGGGGGGGGGGGGTGCAAAGGAAGCTCGCGGCAGGAATCGCGGGTAGAGAAGCAAGAATGCGGCTCGCGAAATTCTGCGGGACGCGAGACGCGTGGTTTATTGCTTCGGCGATCATTGATCTTTCGAGCGGGGCGCACGGTTCATAAAGCGTGGGTCTTTGCTCGAGGAGGGGCGCATCGCGTAAATTTTCGAAAGATCCTCGATCGGGGGGGACGGAGGAGGGCCGAATGCGAGGTCCGAGAGTAATTTTGGCAAGGCTCCCTTGGGCGTTCGAATCGCGACTCCGCGACGTGACGTGGCCGGAGGAAGCGCGAGGGCTCGTTCCTCTCTTCGCTCGCGGGGAATAGGAAACCGCGAAAGTTGCCCCCGAAGAACGATGATTGCCGTCACGCTCCGCTGCGTGGAATTACGCTTCACCTTATAGCGACTTCTTTCCCCTTCTTGACAAACGACGATCGTTCGCGGTTTGGAGTTCGCCGGATTACTCGCCTCTATGTTCCGCGCGCCGCTGCGGTTAGGATGCACAGGGGTATAACGAGAAATATGGAGTTATTAAGTCGGGAACTGTCCGAAAGTAGTTCCGGGACGAAAGGAGTGTTTCTGGAATTTGAATAAACCTTTCCAGACCCACTTTTTTTTAATAAGCTAGTAGAACTGTGTACAAGTTCTTTCGTTGTAAAGACCTCGTCGACGAAACTTTATGTTTCAAGAATTGGGATATGGTCATCCGCTGGCTTCTCATTTTTTTTCTCCGTGCATATTGTACTAGGTGTAGAACTTTGCTTTATCCGGTTTTTTCCTGACATTCGAGGCTTTATCGTGAAAAATTGATTATATATTTAGGATTCGAAGTGTTGGACTTTGTTAAGCACGGCGGAAACGAAGTTGTGCAACTAATATTAGGAACTTGAATAGCTTCTCTCCGTTTACTAACAGATGGTATTAATAATTTCAGATGATAACGCATCTACAAGGAAGTACTATCGGTATACTTGAACTTCGATGTACCTCAATTCGAAACAGTGTAAACAACGTTTCTTTTTCTTAGTTCTAAAAATGTTGCAAAACAGCCACACGTTGCAAAGCCGATGAAAACCTACTTGGAAACGCTTATTCCGTTCGATGGCACATAGCCTGGCTGAGCAGCACTTAACATTCTTATAAAGACACCAAAAAAAGGGCTCGATTCATGAATATCCCCAAAACAAGTGTCTTTTACCACATACTTTAAATGATACATTAATCTGCACAAAAAACAGCGGAAACTTATTCAAGATCCTAATATTATGTAATATATAACGTTCTTATTCGGCTTTTCCTCCAACGTGGCGCTCCTGCGGAGACGCTCGGGCGCAAGTATTTAGTCCTCGATCCTAAGATTCCGCCGCTCGCAATGCTCCTTCGGGGCGCGGCGGCAAATGACAGACGCGTTGCAGGGAATTGTTGCGAGTTCGACCATAAATTATTAACTTGCAAATTACCGTCGCGAACTTGGCAAGCAGGTAGTTGTCCGAATGGCCGGCCGCAAGCGCACAACTTGGGCCGCACTTTGGGCCAAATAATGCAATATCGCTCGCCATGGCGCGGCTGTAAATGCCTCCTGACCTTTGTCAGTCCCGCGGAACTGGGGGGAAAGATTTTACTTAGCGCGAAAGTCCGAGAGATGTGGTTTAAGTGCCATAAGCGCCCGAGGCAACGGCGCTCGTCGAACAAAGCCGCTCCGCAAAGAGTTTTCGCGGAAATCCGTCGTAGATCACATTCCAGTTCGACAGGCCGATGCCAAACTTTTCGACAGACCTGCCAAGTGCCGGAGGCTATTTCCATTTTGGGATCCCCTTTAAATTTACATCGCGCCGAGTGAAAACATCGCGCGTAAAATGGAGATTAACGCGCTGCTTTTTCAAGCTGCTTCAGCATCTTCGGATTTCGGCGATTTAATAGACTCGTTCATCGTAAAAGGTTTTACTGGAATATTGGCCAACTTTTGGGGAGCGAATAAAAACACGTATGTCGGTATAGGAACATGACAGTACATGAGGGTTTATGGAAAAAGCGAGAAAAAATAACGAAAAGCGGATCAGTTTGCGTGTACAAACCTGGTATTATATGCACACCTTTCAAACATCGATGGGATACCGTATCGTTCGTCAACATGCAAATAGACGTTGCAACAGCCACGGCCGGGTAAACTAAATTTGATCAATATTCCAAAGATCCACTGCAAACCCACTGCTAATTAAAAGCATAAATTATATTCTAGCTAAATTCGACATGGAGCGCGCCCGATATTCCGCATCTCGTTTTCTCCCACGAGTAGGCGAAGTGCAAGGTACAAATCACAAGGTAAAAAGGCTTAAAAATAGGTCACGCGTGTTCTAGAAAAATGTGGTATAAAAAATAAAGCGCGTCACGAATAAAATTCTGATCTCAGCTTCGTTTTACAGCGGTTCTCATATCGAGCGACGTACCGCGTTTCCAAAACATTTTTCATGAACTTTCACAGCATCGAGGATTTTACTGAAATTCAAATACCGCCGCATCTTTATTTTCAGAGAAATTAATTACCACCTAGTAGACTTAACACACAAGACACACGTTTAAACACAACTTTCTTATTTCCATGTTTTACAGACAGAAGTTTTCCAGAGACTTCTGACTTTCTCACAGATACTTCAGTCGAGAGATAAGAAGTACGACACTCAAACCAATCCTCGGCAACAGTTCCAATAGCCTCCCTATACCAAATCGCGTATCAAAATCGCATCATTCCCGTACATCCCACATATCCCAGCCTTCCTTAATAAACCATCACGTTGAACAGCGCCAATTCCCTGCAGAAACACAAAGAGCCCTTGCAGCCGAACGAGGAAATTCGATCGAGATCTACAAAGAGGCTTACACCAGGCAACTACTCCCAAAAGTAAAAAGAGAAGAAGCCGTACAGGAAGCCAGGAGCTCTTATCCGCTGCGGTATCCCGGAATACGCTGGATTAACTTCCCCCATCAGAACTCGGGCAGTATCGTCCCTCGTGTTTGCCAGCCTGGGAACCGTGCGCTCTCCCTCTTCCGCCGTACGTGCCCGAAGGTCACAGTTAATCGAAGTTTCCACACCGACTAATGCCGCCTAACCATTTTCCAGGGGCCCTCACGGTATCAGAGCGGGTCAAGCTGTCGACCATTGGGACGCCGAGCGCCGAGTTGGCCCGCTTTTAGCGGCGATCAGTTCGCTATCTGGAGATCGGCGCTGCTGGAATATTAACCCGACGTATGCGCGAGACGGGGAATGATATTCTGTGCCTCTCGAAGGACCTTAGGGCCAATGGGGACAGCCGGGAATATGCAGAGGATCGAGGATCTGGTCTGAAGATAAGCCGGCGCGGGAGAAATCATCGCCTTTGCGATGGAGTTGGGAATAGGGCGACTGATGTGAAGTTGGAGGATGGAGTTGAAAAGAATGATACTGGCTTGGACGATGGGATAAGGAATGCGTTATTCTAAGCTGTTATCCTTTGGTGAGGAGTCGAGGATTCTTGTGGGCATAGCGAATGTATTCATACGCTTGTATTTAAATCTGTATCCGATCTAAGGAGCTTGGGTATTTAGTCGAGGAACTTGATTGTCTTTTTAAGTGGGATGATAATATTTTGTTTATTTGCTGATGGGATTAATAATGGTTATAAGATGTGCGATGCGTGATGAATGAAAGGCTTGGTATCGAGAATGTACGTGATTCAGATCTAGATTTGATTTCGATATATCTTCGCGTGGATCGAAGTATCGCCTAGGTGGTTAGTTGCTTTTGGCGCACAGCGTGTTTCTGGATGAGACACCTGCTTCTATTAGTTACCAGCAACAAAAGCTGCGCTGGTTGCTCCAACTTCCGCATCCTCGCACCCGCTACAGAAAAATTCTCGGTCAAATAAAGGCGCGAGCCGCTGTTCCGTCGATTCAAAATTTAATCGAGATTCCCCCGAACTTTTGCAACCTTCGCAACCGCGCCTTTTGCTCTCCGCTCATTCTCCCCAGCGGTTTATCATTCCCTCCTCATTCTCAATATCAACAATGATACCCCCAAGGGAACTGTCCACAGGGATGCGATACCAATGCAAATCGCTTCCAGCGGAAGAACAGCGGCTTTCGCCATTTGCCTAGGCCCCGTTTTTCCCCCAATTCAAGCTTCGCGGATAATTACCTCGAGTGAATCTGCAGAAACGTGGATGAACTATAAACAAGGAAATTCCGCGCCACGTCCGCGACCAAGTTGCCAGAGGATGGGACGCAAATTCCCAACCGAAAGCGCGGATGAAAAACGAGGCCAAAGTTGAGGGGTGACAAAACCGCGAGACTTGATCGGCAATAATTCAGGGATGGGCGCAAAAAGCGGAGTCGAGGCTCGAATTTACGCGCCTGTAAATCGTGGAGCGGGATTACGTATCGCGAGGCGGCCCTGGACCGAAACTGGGCGCATTAATTCGCGAAGTACGCGAAGGGGAGAAACTCCAGGGGATCTGAGAACAGGCGGAGCGGAAGGGGCTGGCCGAGCTGGAGGCTACGCATCAGCGAGGAATCCTGGAGCGCAGGTGAGCGCACGCCGCGAACGATGGGGCCGCGGTTAGGAATTGTTGCGCGTTGAATTCGCGCGTTGCGCCTCGGCGTACGCCGCAGTGGCACAATTGCGCACCGCCGACAGCCCGGGGCTTTTGTCTCCCCCGCTTTTTAATGCCGCTCGCCTAACAAACCGTCGACTCGAGTACTTCGGATCTCTCTGGAGAGATGAGTGTACGTATCATGGCGGAAGTTGTGGGCTCGTTGTAAACCTAAGCAGAGGCACACGCGATGGGACATATGTTCCTGAAGGGTGTCATTCGAAGGGTCGGGCGTGAGATACGATTTCTTGTGCGTTGGAGGGACGGAGTTATTGGAGAGTGCTGTATCAATTTTTCTAGCTTGAAATATAAGAAGGAGATTTTTTTATATCAGCCTCTTTATTATCCAGCATTAATGAATTAATTAATTTAACACTGGAATTACCAGCCACTTTCTGGGCACATATAGAACACCACATATATCTCTAAGAAAAAGAGGAGAGTAAAGGGAAATGATGGTGAATCAAAATGACGATCTAAATACTGTATGAAAATCATGGAAAATCTCAAGAAATACATCGTTGTAAAGTACTACGATTTTTTAAAGAAAGGACTGGCCAGTCATTTTGACTTGTTTGGTAGTTCTACTGTTAAGTATATTTATGTATTCGATATGTCAATATTCTTTAATAGCGAGTACCTTAATCGTTATTCGATACCAATTATTATATACAATATATAACAGCTTCTAAATGCTGTCAATTCGAAACAAACACATAAATCTACGATTACTTAGTCGCTGATCCAACAAGTATATTCCTCGCAATAAAAACGTTATCCCTCGTTCCAAAATACGTCTCTCTCGCACAGTACCCTGTCTTAATAATAAAACCAACGTTTCTTGACAGCTGTCGATCTTGGAATCATCATCAAACCGCTCGATGCACTCGTACCTCGCTAATTAAAAGGAAAAAAAAAGAGAAACTTTGCTCGCATCGATCACAACGCGTGTACCATGGGCGAGGAGCGGCCAAAAATCTTCACAACCGTAAATATTCGTGGGCCGAGGAGACATCTGCCGGCTCGCTAACCAGTTCGGGCGAGACCCAATCGGGGATATTTATATCGTGCAGGATAGCGCGCAATAAATCAGCCGATACCGTGGCATCGCCACGGTGCACCGTCGAAACAGTAAATTCTTATTTTATACATCGACGCGCGGCAGGGGCGTCGAATTCACCCTCCTCTCCCCCACCCTCCCCCCAAGTGCCCGGCCGCGCCAACGTTTTTCAGCCTACGAAATTCAGCGGCTTCATACGGCCACTGCGCGTATCACTGAATAATTTAAGCCGAGCCCAATACCGGAAGACACTGCTTCTGACTTTTCAGGAGAGGGGGGGGGGGGGGCGAGGATGCACGACCAATGGCCGGGCTGTGCCACTTTGGAATTTCCACGGAGAACAGTTTTCCCACAATTTCCAGCCGTCGACACGGTGGTTGGGATTTATGACTATATTTTGACTGGCTCGTTGGTGTCAAATTTTTAGCCAGCAGGATAAAGCGAGCTTTTGACAAGGGCGTATTACCAAGCGGCGAGGTTAGGGGATTTCCAATCCCTGACGTATGACCGGATATTTTTACGTTCGCGGATAAATTTGTATTTCGAACTCCTCGTTTTTGGACTTTTTATCCTCGGGTTAATCGATGAGTTTTTTGGATTTCGACTTTGGGTGAGAATATTGTATTATCTCTATCTTATTCGTACCTGTGCTGCACCTCGATGTAACATCGCATAAGCGTTTAACGATCTCTGCTAAAATTGATACGCGATGTATTAATAGTAAATAACATTCTGTGTTATTAACACTAGAACTGCCAGCCACTTTCTCGGCATATTTACAAGATCATATGCATCTTTAAAAAAAGGGGAGAGTAAAAGAGAATTTCAGTAAATCAAAGTGATGATCTAAATACTACATGAAAATCATGGAAAATCTCGAAAAATACATCGTTATAAAGTACTACGATTATTTAAAGAAACGCCTGACTGGTTTGGTAGTTCTGGTGTTAAACGAAGCGCTCGATTTATACGCGCATCCAAATTCACAACGCTCACTAACCGTATAGACTCAACCGCTTGAAAGCGTCATCGTGTCGAAACGGTCAATTCTTATTTTCTACATCGACGCGCGACTGTGGAATTCTGCCTCCTCCCCCGAAGGCTCCGCCTTGCCAACGTTTTTCAGCAGCTTCCTACGAGCACTGTGCGTATCCCTGAATAATTTAAGCCCAGCCCAATGCCGGAAGACACTGCTTCTGACTTTTCACCGGAGAGAGAAGGGCTCGGGATGTACGGCCAATGGCTGGGGTGTACTACTTTGGAATTTCCACCGAGGACAGTTTTCCCACAATTTTCAGCCGTCGACACGGCGGTTGGGATTTATGACGCGACCTGGCCGGATGTCGTGGGCGTCTGCCGCCCTTATCTCGGGCTGCTTAAGCCCGTGGAAAAATGCGTACGCTTATTGCGCCCTTAAGGATATATAAACGGCGCCATCGCCCTGTGGACATTTCCAACCGCGACCTCGCTATTGCCCTGACGTGGATTGCACGCGAGATACGTCGCTCGACGCTCGGAGAAGTTTGCGCTTCTCGCGTGCCAGAATTCCGTGGTACGTATCAAGGGCTTTGGAGGCACCTGGTGAATAAGACTGGCGCAATGGCCACGTTAAATTGGAAATGACACTGATTTACCGACGGACCTTTTCGCTACCATGAGTCGGCCATTTGTTTTTTTCTCGCAAGACACGTTGGCGAGAAATGCCAGGAATCCAGAAATTAAGATGTCCGCGCTCTTGCATTCCTAATAGTTTGTATACATATATATATATAGATATATAATATATAATAGTTGTATATATATACAATAGTGTTACGTATAACTTTGCTTCCCCTGGTTTTTTTTATAAAATTCGAGGCTTTACTGTAGATAAATGAAAAAATTTACAAATTACAAATTATTATAGATACACTTAAGATTCAAAGTATCGTCCATCGTTAACAACGACGCAAGCAAAGTGTGTATATCTAATAATTAAAATTTAATGCGCCATAAGTGTACGCCTCCCCGGGCCACTTTAAGGCTTTTATGCTAAGACACTTTAGCAAGCTCTCGCTACGCGATCCTTGAATTATAATATATCTTAGCTGTTACACGCGTAAGAAATACCGATCGCGCCCTGATCTGTTAGGCCGAATTTCGGATACGTCGAAGCGAGCCAATGTGCGAGTTTTGCGGAAATTCGCGAGTTCTGGCGCTCCAGAAGCCACGTAGTTTCCTCGAACACCGTCGAGCATTCGGCCAACTTTTTACCCGCGTCCGCTCACAAGTGTCGGACAGATGTCGATTTTTTCGCGGAGCCTCGCCAAAGTGCTCACCTCGCGACGCTCCTGAGAGAGTGAGAAACTGTGGCAATTAGGAAACAAAATGCTTGTATATCTCCACGTCGCAATATGGGGGAAGGAATAAAGTTCGCCTTGAGAAATGGCCCGAGCCGCGGTGCTTCAATATCAGAGCATCAGGGGCGAAGGGGACGCGGAAGGAATAACGCCAGGCCATATTTCAGGTCTCTGCATAAACCACCCTCCCGAGCATCGGAATTTACATCGAAAAGGGGACTCTTAATAGTGGCGCACAAAAGCATCGGGCACCATTCAAGATCGCTGTCGAAATCAAACGTTATCCGGAGGAACCACGGGAGTAAGCATTCGTCTGTTTGATTTCAGGAAACGCGAAGCGCTCCTGGCAATTCTCCTAGGAGCCATTGTGTTATGTTTGCGATACTTAACGCGCCGGACGTAATTTAGCCTGTAAACATTTCGGGCCAAATTCCTCGAAACAAGCGAGATGCATCCGCACACCAGATTCGTACGCCTCGGCTTCCTTTCAGAGGGACGATACTCCGAGGGTTGCTTCAACAAACGTAGCGCTCGTCGAAAAACAAATTAATCCATCCACCATTTTCCTACCCTATCGCCGCACAATGCCTCTGAGTTTGTCCACGGCTTAAGCACAGTCGCTTTGGGAGATCCGTTTGTCCCGATCATCAGCCAACGTGTCTTATATACGCGCAAAGGAATTGGATACAAAAGTATCTTGTATATATATATATGTTAAAAGTGTCTTATATACGCGCAAAGTAATTGGATACAAAAGTATCAGAACGCGATTCGTCTTTGAGGTAAGGAATTCGAGTTTATTGTCGCGAGATATCATTGTATTTCGTATCCTACCTCGAATTTTCACGATCGAGCAGGTAATTCACGGTTATAAGCGTTCGAACGCAATCGCGTTCGTTATGGGGCCATTTCTGGGTTTGTGGAAATTCGATTATACGGTGCGCGTGGGCCGACTTTCGGAATATCGATTGGGTTTCAAGAGAAAGCCCCGCGCGTGGCCCTAACGAGGACACTCCGTACACATTGTTGAACACTACTTAATACGTCGGATGTAATTTAATCCCCAAACACTTTGAGCGAAATTGCTTTGATCATTTCGATTGCTTCCTTGATGCAACGCGCGGACCCCCTGGCATCCCCAAAGCGTCTGTGGTTGTCCGTTGCGGTGATTATATCATTGTAAACATAATCCCTTTCGCATCCAAAGCTCACTTCCGTCGAGGTTGTTACGTAGTTCGGTGGCCAGCACCTAAGGCTACGTGACGCCCATTGGCCGATAACCGAACCGAAATCTCCAGTATCGCTGTTTTTGCGCAGCGCTGGGCGATATAGGAAAATTTCTTTTCATTCGCATCAAGGAATCACTTCAGGCTAAAGACCTAAACTGTCGACGCCTTTAAATTTATTTTAAAAAATAAAGGGATTACTTTAGGTAAGATTGAAAATATATGTTTTTCATTCTGGCTTTCCCTTTTTTTCCAATTACTTGATTTGATTAACACGCTGAGTGTGACACGATTTTAGAAGGTAATCCCAGTCGATCGTTGTTGGTAAGTACGGAATTTAAACAAACTTCCAGGAGCACGAGCTCGACGAGTCGCTCGCGAATTCGACCCGGGATTTTTCAACGTTCCGATCGAGTTGCGACTCGCTAAATTACAGCTCGGCTGTTTTCCCCTTTTTCTTTTTTATCAAATCCAGACACGAGCCTCCCTCCGATATTTCAATTCGAAAGCTCGAAAGCGATCGCGGAAAATACATCCTGTAACGCGCGGCGGACTTTTGCTCGAATTTAATGTATCGCAGGTGCGCTTCCCTCCGTGAAAAGTGATTAACAAACGGGCCATGGCTTTCGCGGATTTGCGCTTAGCGCGGCAGCGATGGCGATACGGTTGCGCTGTCATAATAATTAAATTGCCGGAGTAATTCATTCGTTACGCGCACCGCCAATAATAAATGTAAACTAGTTTACGCTTCGGCGCGCCTAGTCATATTTATTTAACATTTCGATTATTCAAATTCGGTAAACAGGATCCCATCGCGCAAATGAACTACGGCCGGGCGCGGAAAGCTTTTCGGCTCCGATTAGCTTTTTGCGACCCAGAAACCGTGCTCTGACCTTAATAATTCGGGCGGCTGCTCGATGAGTTTTGCATTCCGTTCCTTTGTGAAATTGAACATTCCTCCCCCGGCGATTATCCCCGTAAGCGCACACGCGATAAACACCTCGCTCGAAACGTCGAAATTGACGCATCGATGATTTATCCACGATATTAAAATATCGTGCCTGCGATATTCGCCCGGTATCATCATATCGGCGAGCGTCATTTTATTAAATTCGCCCAGTTTATCGAGTTAAACGTTCGTCCCTGCTGAGCCATAATACTCTTTCATCAAATACACGCAAGCGAGTACGGCTCGAGTGTTTTACTGTTAAAATCTTCCAATACGCGTGCACGTTATTCAATGCCTCCGATGAATCTCTTATGTCGAAGAAAAACCCTGTTTCCAACCGTCGATAACATTCAAGATAGAAATATCCGTGGGAACGTGAAGATAGTCTGGCGTGGAAATGAGTAAATACTTTGTAGATTATAAGTGCGTGGGCCGAGTGAAGCGTGTTTGGGCTGTAAGGCGACGATAGAAGAGCGATAGAAACAGAGTGCACGGCTTGGTTTTGGGTGACGCGTAATTTAGAGGATTCTAGGAAAAAGGGAGAATCTTAAAAGAGTCTAAAGAGCAGTGGAGAAAAGAGAGTCACGGAGTACAGAGTCAGAGTCAGAATCAGAGAACAGAGTAGAGAGCAGAGCAGAGTTAGTGTAGAGAAACATATTGTATAAACTGTATCCTAGTAATAGTAATAAACTATCCATCCTTATCAACACAAGTTACTGGCGGAAAAATACTCGAACCTAACCATCAACAAAAAAAATAAAAATCCTGATCAATCCCCACATATCTAAACTAATACTAAAACGAACAACCGATGGAAGTGAAAGAATCGAGGATTAGAATTCCCAGCAGGGCGCCTCGTGCGAGCATCGCACGTTATCGAGTGCACGCTCCAACTTCCTCGCTCGGAGGAGTTTGACACGTTAGGCGCGTTGAATACGCACAATGGTAATTCCATACGACAGCCTTATCTCCCTAACCGCTGGAAAAGGCGTTTACGAACGCAACGGTATCCGCGCTGTGCGGAAGAAACGCGAAAGAAACGCTTCCTTATCTCGATCCTTCGGTGGAAACGGCCTCGGATACTGCGGGATGCCGTTTGTTGGCGGCATTCGTCGGCTTGGGGTTAATGCGTGTCGTGAGTTTAATCAGCCCCGGGCGCTTAACTGCGAGATAACGTTCGGGCGAACATCGGTAGTCGGCGTTTTCATATATTAATCCGCGACACGAGAAAGTTGCAGCACGCGGCGCCGCCCCACGAAGGGCCTTATCGTAATGTATGCGTTAGTCGCTTTATCCGAACAACGACGAAAATTACAATCCCCGCCTTATTTAGCCCTGCCTTTCGTGCCGCGTTTTCGTTGCTGACTTTCCTGCCCCGATCGAGAAGCTAATAAGGGAGATTAATTCGAGCGGCTGGTTGCTGTCGGATTTTTTTAGCGGCAGGATAAGGCGAGTTTTTGGCAAAGGCGTGTTACAAAGGTGAAGTTGGCGGATTTAGGATTCTTGATTTAGGATTTAGTTTCCTTGTGCGCAAGGATATTTTTCTAGACGGTAGAGTCTGACGCGAAGTAAGTTTAAAAAAATATTTTTTTTTAAACGGTACAGTATTGGTGTTTCTATGGTTAATGCTGTTCTCTACATGAGTATACTGGAATTAAGTATTCGATGATGGATTATGATTTTTCTTTAAAATATATTGCATATACTTTAATAGTAACGATTCACATTAATGATTAATAAAACCATTGGATATGATATATTTTAAAACATGGTACGATACATATACCCACGTCGTGATCTTCACAGTCATAGCTAGGTCTTCGTTTTACATCGTCTTTCGAATATACGATACAATTTCGTAACGCTTTTTTTAGATATTCTGGATTTACAAGACGATGGAAATGTTTTTTGGTTAGTCTAAACGGTTCATCAAAAAATATATTTGCTGCAGCTAACATAAATTGCTATTCAAATCCCCGTATTTTTAAGGAAGCTACGATAATAGCGCGTCGTGCCTAAAAGGTTAACGAACTCCACTGAAATTGAGATTCGATGTATTAACCGCGAATAACATTCCGTGTTATTAAAAAGTATCTCTTCCGCATCAGCGCAGTGTCTCGACGTGGCATATCATTAACCTTTAACGATCTTCGCTGAAATTGAAATTCAATATATTAACCGACGAATAACATTCTATGTTATTAAACGAAGCGCTCGATTTACAGGCGCATCCATATTCACATCGCTCGCTAACGGCATAGGCATAACCGCTTTTAAGGCATCTCACCCGTGTATTTCTGTCGATAAAGGATACGTACGCGCGGGCTTCGCGAGGTATGCTATTCAACCGAACCGTGTTTGTTGTATAATATATCAATGCCCGTAATTGGATCTTTGAATATTTCCTTAAGTATAACCGAAAGCGAGCAATTTCGTGTAACACGCGATTTTTATAATACCCTGATATTTAATATTCAGCCATAATATATTTTTATAATACCCGGATGTATAATATTAAGCTATAATATACTTAACATCAATTACATATATATAAAATATTATATACAATATACTATCAACTATCTCATTATAGACAACATTCTAATATTGCATAAAATCACGCACCACATAAAATTCCTCGCTTTCATTCGCGCATTCGCTGCTCGCTCGATATTAAATATTTCATCATCGAAATTCCAAGTTATCTCGCGCCTTGATCCCTGCTCCGTGGACGAGTGGGTTCAAAGATTGGCAAAGCGCGAGGAGAGTCACGATCCACGTCCTGGGGAGCGGAAGGCCGAAACGAAGGGCATTTCCCACGTTTCGTCCTTACACGATCCCACACGATGCGTCGCTCATAATGGCGTTAAAGACTCCACATTCCGCGGACGTGCTTTTGGCAGTGGACTCCCGCAGAATCCGTTATGAGCCCCGCCATTATCGTTAATTCCGTGGGCACTTATTCAATTTGATGCCTCCACCTGCGAATTACTGTGCCATTGAAATGGCGGGGATAACCAGTTTCTGCTGCGTACGTAAATCCCATCTGGAACTTGCGGATGACTGACTAATTGAGATTAAACGTGGTAATAATGCTGGCATTAATCTCGACTGCGTCACCCTGATACTCCTATCCGGCGCCAATTATGTGAGTGCGCCTATACCGACGCCTTGGAAACGAATCCTAAAATCGCATCCTGAAATTTGAGGCGGCGAGTTATCCCTCGACGAGGGCCGTAAAGATAATTGCTAACTTTATGGGGCTAACTGCAGGTGTTTGTCCGCTCCTGGCCTGTTTGCGATTCGATTTGGCGCTTCGCTCCTCGCGAGGGATCCTCGAGAGCTTTCGGATATTCATAAACGACGCCACGTTTCGGTGCTATCTCGCCAATTCAAGTGGAAGGGCTATTCATTTTTCATCCGTCTCGATTACAAGACGAGTCAGTCGTAATATAAGCTTCTTGCCTGTGTATTCGCTTCGTTATCCGTTAAAACTGTATACAAATCGATATGCAGTCGTGAGCCGTACTTCACGACGTCTTTGAGTGTAGGAGTTAACGGTTGAGGTATTCAAGGATAGACCATACTGGTGCAAAGTGTTTTCACTTTTGTCAGTCGTTGAATCGTTCTCTTGAGTGATTTACAGGACAAGAGGACTCCTGTATGGTTAAATAAAAGAGGAAAAAGTACTAATACCGAATTAAGAGTTAGCTTCGAAATGGATTTTTATATAAAATGTTCCTTTAAAATCGCTCCTTCTCTCTCTATCTATCTCCCTTTCTCGAGAAACGCCCGCAAGATTTTTGTTAGCCTCTCGAATACTAATTGGCATTGAAATGGCTTGAGAAAGCAAATCAATTCCCTCGATAATCGTCGCTCTCGGTCTCCCTCGAGGCACTGCCAGGCGACAAATCGAAGCCATTTGTTTGCACGCCAATACAGTTTTCCTCCCTCCGAGTGTTTTCAATGCACGAAGAAAGGCGTTAGCAAGTAGCTACGTGCCCGTGCTACGTGGAGACGTTCCTTTTGGTCAAACAAGTTCAGGCTCAACGTTCTGGAATGCTTTCAATCCCGTAAGCTCTCCCCGATACGTGTTTCGCAGTTTCCCGTTGCGAATTCTTCGGGAACTTCGATGAGAAAGTAAACTTCCCTCTGTACGTTGAAGCATATGCCATTGTTTCGCAGGCTGACCCCGATGCATTATTCACCCTGAAAACCGATAGTTCTGCGCGCAGCTAAGCGGAGCTCCATCTCGATCGTTGCTGCGAAATGCATTTTTCGGATGATCCAATGATTAAGCGCAGCTCCGATCACAGGATTCTTAAAAATGTAAGAAGCGCAAGATTGAGAATCGCGAAAATGATTATGGAAAAGTATTTTTAGCAGTGGGTGATGTGGTTTGTCGTATGTAGGTTCGTATTGTGTGGACAGAATACTTTGGACACGAACATTCCTCGTGTTAAAGGGGGAGGGAGGAAAGTTTCGATCAATTAATCTGCCAGGTATTTCGCGTCAAGAGTTAGGGCGCGAGATAAGATAATGGATATAGCTATTCGACATGAGAACGCGTGCCCGGAATGCGACTCCGGGCCATATATTCCGAGGGCCCCAGACGTGGAAACTATTTCATCCGCAGCGAATATTCCGGATCTGGAAAATTTCAGTTACGTGAGGCAACATTCCTCACCTTCTGGCAATGCTTGTCGATAGAAAGCACATTTCGGTGAGCACCTTCCCTCTCGAAAACGAAGTGCCGCCACCGGCGCGGACCTTGGAAACTGTGAAATGATTTTAAAGCCATACAGAGACCGATAGTCCTAATATATTTTGCCCCTGGAAGGCTCTCAAAGTCGCAAGAACAACCTCGACGCGGCGAGAAGCGCGCAATAAAAATTTCAGGCGAACTCTCGAGTGGGCGATACAGAAATTCGGAATGACCGTCGAAGTTTCGAGCGGAGTTTTAAAGTTAAATTTGCCCACCGACGGAGCATTTCATTTAACGCCCATAACCATCCGAGGTTTGAGAATTATTCTTCTTACCGCCAACAGTGTGGCCGATTAAAAGGGTAAATCCAATCGGGGCCGTGGAAAAATATTACGTTCGCTCGGAAAAAAAAAAAAAAGAGAAAAAGAAACAGTAAAAAAAAGGAACAAATCTCTAGGATTCGAGGGCAATAGGAAATAATCCTGCTTCATGGGCTCCCCGTTCGATTCCTTCGCGTGGGCAAGCCGCGGATTTGCTTCATTTACACGGCTACGTGGTTTCAATTAAAAGCTCCGTTGCCATTGTCAGGGCCCTGGAAATATCACCACGGTTTTTCATATCCTCGCAGCGTAACCCTTGGCCTTCGTGCATTACCCCCCCTGATTTACGCTCTCACAATGGAGCTCCTAGATTGGAACCATCCGGAAAAAGGGGCGGCGAAGGAAGAGCGATAAATCGAAAATCGGATACACCGCGCCCTCTTCCCATGAATTTTAGGCAATTTTCGAGCTGTCAGTGTCTTTTAATTGCACGACCATCTGCTCAATACCCCGGGTAATATTACGCAAAAATGAAGCATATCTCCTATCGGAAAATCCAGCTCCGCTGAGTGCACGCCCTGAAAAGACTGCGATATTGGAGCGGGTTGCCTGGTAAGTTAATACCGATGAATAGGGGCGAATGTAAAGTAATTATCGCGCAAGAAACGTAATTAACACCTCCCACGGCCGCGTTCGAAAAACATTTTGCGCGACTCTTCGATCGAGCTCCTCCCGTTGTATCCCTCGTTGCCGAATAAATCGATATTCTCGCGGTATATCAATATCAATTGTCGCGGGATGCCACGTCGAGGGATCGCTTTCATTTATGAAGGAACACGTAGACGATTCTTCCTTTCGACGATGCGGGGAAGGGAATATTTAAATGACAATAACATCCATCAATTTCTCCCCCGCGATCATCATTTTGATAGTATAATCGCTATGCAGATTCTTGGCTATTCAAATTCCGCACCGCTTCTGCGCTCCGCATTTCTCTGCTTTACTCGTCCGTCGATTTTCGAATGTCGCGAGGATGAACTGGCGTGGCTGAAATTTGTACGACACATTATTCTGGATGCCCGCCAAATGTTTTCTCACGGCTGCGCCCGCGGGACCCGTTGCTTTGTACATTGTCGCAGTTATTTACCTGCCACGGCCCGTTTATTAATTAGACTTTCAGCGGTCGTATTCTGTTTAGAGACAGGCGAGTGTCGCCGCTCGAGAAACGAATGGGCAGCTTTCTTCGCGTAATTGCACATCGTGCCCGACTCTTTCGCCGCGCGAGCCTTAATGCGCTCCACGCGAGATACGTATGATAAATGATTGATTCAAGAACGGCTTTATTACTCGAGTAAGATTACGCGGATGAGGAGGATAGTAATAACCGCGTTATCCTTCAAACTCGAGTAAATCGTTATAATATGCAGGATATGCTCTGGTAGGGAAATTTAAAGTGGTGTTATAGTCCGGTGATTCGCAGTGTGAAGTAGAGCGTCATTTTGTCAGGAACTTTTCGAAGGTGGGTACATTTTTAAAGTAACACTGTCTCGAAGTTTCACGAAAACGATACGGGATTCGGTGGTTAAATATTCATTCTGCCCCGGGGGGATTGACCATGGGCGATATATTCATCTTGGAAATCGACTATATCGTGCTCAAGTAAAAATACAAGGATGATCTAGACGCTTTACTTATCGCCAATTTGAAATCGTATCAAATATAAAGAAGAAGCCTCGATCCTTCACCTTCTTAATCAAATGTAATAACTACGATCACCGTAATACAATACGTGATGATTATGATACAAAAATATAATCATAATCTGACTCATATAATCAACCATTCACTCTCGCGTATAAATACGAAAACGATCGGAACATTCAATTGATTCCTCATTTTAAATCCTATCAAGTCTAAAAAAATAACACCAAACATTTAGACATATCACAAGCTCCTTAATTCTAACATAAGAAACACAATTACCTCAATACAACATATAACAATTACGACAACCAAATATAATCATAACCTGACCGATATACATGATCTGATCTATAATACAAATCGACGCGATAATTATTTGCGTTATCACCCCTGACCTTCGATCGTCGTGACATACAATCTACCCATGAACAGTGAGATTATCGATACTAAGCGAGCTTCACGTTCTTACGTCCGATCCGCACGTTCCAGCATTACAGTCAGCAGACCAGCTCAGTGGTGACGTACGTGAGCAATGGCCGATCTATACGGTCTCGTACTACTGCCAGGCGACTGACCTACTGCCCAGTAGTGATGAACAGCTCCCCGGGCTGATTCATACCGTCCGTTACTACTTCTATGGACTAGTCATATAAGCAGCGCCGGTGGTATTCATCTGTCCGGACATATGTACCGCCCGCTGGCACATACATATATATATATATATATATATACATGCATCCAACCAAACCGCTCTCTACCTTGCGCAAGTTACATTCGGTGCGCGTCATGATAAAGCTTATAAATGTCTCGAGAAGGCGATAGCCGTATAAATGTCTTAGTGTCCAGCGGGCGGTGTTACGTACGAAAGCACCCGTTTCTCAACGCCCGGGGGAAGGCGGTTAGAAATGGAGTTTCGACTCTCGACCGACGCAAGCTCAGTCATCGTCGCTCGATCCTCGCGCATTTATAAGGCGAGGAGGCAAATCCGCGTGTATAATTCTCATCGAGAGAACGGGGATGATATAATCTATAAACAGTATGCTCGCACTATAAACCGAGCGAGTATTGTTGAACGAGTACTCGATCGATATCATTATATTGAGTCGTATATACTTTGCATGAGTTATATCAACGCGCGTTTGTTCCTTGTTTACATCACACCCGGCAGGAAGCGGGCCGGAAAGTACTTCCAGCCGGAAATGAGGCAAACGAGGACCCGACTCTTCCACAAATGATCGACGCGGTCGCAGACGCGATGTTTAGGATATTCAAAACAGCAGAGCCTGCTTTTACCGCGACAAAGCGAGAATACCGAGGAATAATCCACGGCGCTTTATGCAAATAGCAGTGCCGCCGGAAACAAATGGCACGGATGATCCCCCTTCGATTTGGCGCTGATCAAAATGCGAAAGTGGTCCTCGGTCGGGAAGTACTTAGGCACGAGAGAAATCGTGGTCAAAGGCCGATTAGTCATTAGAGAAAGTCCTCCCTGTTCGCCTCTCCGTATCTTCCACCCTTTCGTTGCCCCGGTGATATCTCCAGGGCGCCATTCTCATCAGTCACCGTGTCCCAGCTCGCAGATTACACGCTCCCGGAATTCGTAAGTGAAACTGTCCTCGCTTTTAATCCGCCAATGCTTCTCCCCTAACCTTTAACCCCCCCGGGCCGGATCTCGGGCTTCGCTCACATCGGCGCACGTGAAAGCGAAGCCTCGACTTTGTACAAAACTGTGTATCTTAAGCGTGCCTTTACCGTAATTACGCTCCATACAGGGTTCGCGAAAGAGAAACGTAACAAAGGCGTGGCCTCCCTTTGGAGAATCCAATTTAGAATCTAAATTTAGAAATATAATGGAAAGAAGCTGATGGAAGAAGGCTGATCGTGATTTCATTGAAAAAAGGAATGGATATCTACTAGAACAAATGTTGGAAAGGAGGCTTTGATTTTATTTAGAATTTCGATATAGACTTTTATCGCCCACGGTTCAATTATGTGTCGTTATTTACCGCGTGTCATTTTCAAATTGAATTTAACATCTTTACGAATATCTAACATTCTAACATTTTAACATTTTTACGAATTTCTTCTTAGCCAATGTACCAAAAACAGGCTAATGCGAATAATGGTCTTATTAAGAGCATCGCGATGGAGTCGTCGAAGAAATATTAGAAACAAAACTCTGATTTTATTTAAAACTTCCATACATCAGCTGCCAGCGTATCTCCGATCATTCTAACATCGATCGACTTACAATCCAATCGACCGTACCTTCATCGTCGCTAATCTTAAACAAATCCTCGAGGCATCCGCACAAGTCCATTCCAGGGAGTAACGAAATTCCTGGAGAAATATATCTCCGTGATTTTTCCATCGCGCCGACAGCGGCGCGCATTTATCTTCAGGATAGAGCAATCGACCGGAGTCATCAGTATCGACACTCTTCGCCTTCGGGCTGCAACCGCTTTTAGGGAGGCGACAGGGTTTTGCACCGTTAGTCTCGGCTCTCCTCGTCAGCCATCGTCGACGCTCGTGCAAGGAAATGGCCCAGCAAGCGTCCACTGCGCTGACTGTTCATTCGGAAGGGTTAAGGGTTTTACTCGTATCCCTCGAGTTGTCGCCTGGCTTACGGCCATGAATCGCGCTCGAGGGCGGCCGGCGTAATACGCGAAAGCGCGGAGGGCCACTTTGCTATTGCGCCTTCATCGTGACGCTTCGAGATGGGAATCACGATTAACGCGCTCCTGGTAATAAAAAGTTGGCCAGCCTAATAAAGAGTTATGGATCAACCGCGGGGAACGGCCCGCTTCGTAAATCTTCATTCAACCGACTTTCCGCCGGAGATACTTGCTGGGACCTGTGATACGCGCTTAAGTGATTTTCACCGGTTATTTGAGGGGGCAGAAGTGATGTAAGGGAGATGTAAGGCGTGGGTGTAGCTTGTAACGACCTTTCTACGTTTCTTTTCCTTGGATGTGATATATAATATATTGATTACAAGGTGACTCTGGGTTATTTTATGTTCAGTCTCCTGTATGTTTCCTATCCTCGACCCTTCTACCATTATTTTTCTTTGCTAAAGACTCTCTTTCGCTCTTTATTGTAGAACCGTTCCCTGTTTTTCTTAACTGTTAAGGTTGTAATTCTAGGCTGGCGATTTTGCGTAAATACTTGGATAGCGAGATCGCATTTGATTTGCTCTGAATTTCATTTTAATACTCCTTGTATTATAACTCTTACAGTTATAATACTAGGATGACGATTTTACGTAAATAATTGGATAGCGAGACAGCATTCGATTTGCTTTGAGTTTTATTTTAACACAAAAGGAGCGACTCGATCGACTCGAGGATCCACGATTTAATGCTGGCTGAGCAAATAAATAGCTTGCTGAACGATCGATGATCTGTATGAAATATGTCGAGCGCCGATGACGCGCGTATTTTCTCGGGCTACGTTCGGTGCTCGCATACACAACATGTAGGGACGTGATTGCCTCAACAGATGGTGTTTGTCGAGAGACGTGTTTCCCTTTTTCTCCAAACCGTAGCAACGTTGTTTTGTAAATAAGATTTCTAATAAGCCAGAAGGTTTTTAGCGTGGGTCGCAGAGAATGAGCCGAGGTTTACAATGCGTAAATCTTTATTTTCTCATAGCCAAGACGCAATAGTTTATATATTCTCGAGAAGATCGTTACTTAAAGCTCCTGTACGCTATCCTAATCACGCATTATCATTCGACACAAGCTGACATCCGATACGCGATATCAGTAGTCGATAAACGACAAGAAACGCCAAGCGTCTTCGTGGGTGTTTAGGTTTTTCCAGAACTAAAGAGAAACCGTCTTACGAGGCACTTCCTTTATCGTCCTGTTGTTTTAACGCGATTATATTTAACTGATGATAAAAAAAAAGTATCGTTCTACGGTGCTGAAGCGGTTACCGTCGGATTGAAGTTTCCCATTCGGTTGAGCATCAGCGTAAAAGAATACGAGGGGCAATTTTGTGTTTTGCGTTTGGCTTTACAGCTCTTCGAAGCAGTTTCAGGATCGAAATTTCTGACCCTGGCAAGTTCTTATGGCACGGCGGATAATAAATGTATTATTAAAAAGGAACTGGGTTCGCCTTTATAAGGCATAAAGGAAGCGCGGCCTCTTATTAATCAAATTAATGTGCCCCGTGTTTATTTTATCGCCGTTTCAGCAGCGTTTTTATACCGTTTTATCATTATATTCACGCGGTAAAGCGAACTAATACCGGCTGTAAAGCATTCTTCCGCTCTGCGCGCAATGCCGGGGGAAAAAAGGAAAATACGGGGAGCACGGATAAGCCCTCGAGGAAATTAAACACCATCGATACGTACGGTCGATCGCGCGCCAACAAACGATATGTCGATTTACACCAGAACTTGCGCATTCTTCGAATTTCCAATTCACGGCCAATTCGTTAAGTTTGCCGTTTGTTTATCCAGCCCGTTGCCCGGAAAACGCGAGTTATTTCATCAATTGAAAATACTTTGGGGAAAAACAGGTTTAGCTTTGAGCGGAGCCTTAACGATCACTCGTGTACGGTAATATTGGACAGGATATTACCCTTTCCTCTGGCCACACAGTGCTGCGTGTTTATTCGAATCGCCTCTCAAGTCACATGAAAAACACTATTCTGTTATCCATCCTGATATTATCGTAATAGCGAAAAAATCGATTATTCGGGTTATTTAGGCATACGGTTGCTTCTAAGGTCTTTGAATAATTTCGATTGACTTTATATCTTGTAAGATTGACTTTGAATAATTTTATATAAGAAGGAGTTGAGGATCTTGATCGAACGAAAGGGCGAAGGAATAATCCTTCATCGACCTTTCATCCTTACGATGTACGACTTTATCGAAATTACGATCCTACAAAAGTAACATATCTACAATTATATACTAAAGACAAGCAATTATGGAGTGTAAACGTGCTGCTGCCACGATCAAGACCATCAGTTTCTTCTCAGATCTCAAGATTCCTAGCATACCGCGCCTCGAAGTCCAAACACCTTATATCGAGCTTCAAATCAGCCGCACCGTAATCCATGCTTCGAGATTCATCTTCGCGGCAAAAGACTCGAATCGGACAATAAAATATGTACGTGGATCCGGCGGATTCCTCGAAATCGATCCGGTAGCGGGCGCAGCCAGTGAATTCCCGCGTGGGTTAGGAGGTGAAATTATTCATAGGGAGCACGGTCCTCGGGATCGATTAACGAAGCGATAAGAAAATTTCGATCTTATGAATAATACCGGCTCGTTCGTCGGGGGCTTATAGAGCGTAATAGACCGAGGAGACTTAATCAAGGGCGCGGAAAGCCCGTTGAATTTTTTATCGCGATTCGCGGGGAAAAATCCATGCATAAAACATAAACGGACGAAATAACCCTTTAGTTGGGAGGCCGGATCGGCGAGGAGTATTATTTGCGCGAAATCCCGCCTCCCTGGCTTTTTAAAGGCAGCGCGGAGCGTTTTGGTCATCGGAGGATCAGCCTGGGAACAGCAAATTTACTTTCTCCAGGCTCGTAACTGGTTTACCTTACTAAGTGTCCTTGAAGAATATTAATATCAGGGATAGTAGCGTGGGCCACGTAGCGACACTCTTTGCTCAACCAAAGGATTCCGCGGAGGCTTTAAAGTGACGCTTCTAAGACCGAAGTTTCACGCACGGCCCTGGAAATTGCATGGCGAGATCAAGGCTACGAGGATTTTGAGGAAAAAAATACGCCACGCTTCTCAGCTTAGGGATTAATATGTAAAAATCTGTTACACCAATGATAACGTGTCTAGGATGACATATCGGGTGTACAGCTTTACTGTGGTCGACTATGGACAGTACCTTGGATCATAAATGTATAACCAGTTTTTTTAGGATAAAGCTCTAATTTTTGGTAAAAGAACCTGGCGGAAGCAAAGTTGCGCACGTAATAAATTACGCTCTGTCTTCTGGACAAACTAATTTCCATACTGCGAGCATCAGCGGTTCTTCAGGATTAAAAAGAACTCGTGATGTATTACTCAATGAGTAACCGTCTTGTTTCGATATAAACTTTTATATTCCACGGTTCATCCACGTGTCGCTATTAACCGCGTGCAATTTCCAAATTGAATCTAATATTCTTATGACTTTTATTTATCATATTTTTTTTAAACAAGCTGATGCGAATAATGGTCTTATTAAGAGCGTCGCGATGGAGTCGTCGAAGGGCAACGAAGCGATCGGGACCAGGAGGCTCATTAAAAATTGTCGACTCGTTGTCGGATCATCAATAAAAGTTTGCCACGGTCGAGGATCACGAAAAAAAAAATCCGGGATACCCAGTTTACGGAGAAATGCTAATTAAAATTTCGTATTATTGTCCCAGAAATCAGGACGAGGATCCACCTCCCGATCACCGGCTCCCGCGGGAGAGAGGCATCGGTTTTTGCGTATCGCTTTCGATGCGGACCTTTAATCGTTTGCACTCGAGAATTATTTTCACATTTCCTTCCGCCAACTCGATAACGATGAATATATAATTTATCGTGATAAATCCTGCACGACTTTTTAGTCGGGAAGATGAAACACTTAAACTATTAACGCGACTTCGTTTAATTAGAAGGTTCTATAAAGTCTTATATAAAATAATAGTAAAATAAATACAGTATAATGATAATAAAATAATAAAGATATCTCATCTTATATCTTTCTGTAATGTGATTCCATTCAATTCAATTTCTATCTCCTTTTATCCAGTGTCATATTTGGCAGAGTGCAAAATTAAGACTTTCAAAAAACCACCGATGACAATCCATATATTTACGTACATTTCTCGTCGTTGACTAAGAAAAATATTTTAATCGATCATTTGAGAGCATCTTACATTTTTATATACACACCACTATCCACGCTCTCATATATTGATACCTGTAATCAACAATACGAATCTCAGTCCAGCCACAGTTCAGTTTTTTCTCCGAAATCTCGCCTTATTAATTATATCTATATATCGGACCACGCATAGCGAAATGCAAAAAAAAAAAGCATAATGCCCGCAAATGATCGTTTAAAATATTCGAATCGTTGGGAATTTGGCGAGAATACATCGGTAAAAGGGGGCACTGGGCCCTCGTAACCGGATGGAGCTCGTCCCGGAATTTACGCCGCGATAGAGATAACGATATTTATTGCGTGTTGATAACATACGTACCAGCAGATTTTCCCAGCTCCCACGGATTTCCACCTCGGTTTATAATCACCGCGTAATGGCATTTTATTCGGCGCCGGATTTTAAAACCGCTATCGCGCTAATTAACGCCCCCACCGACTTATGAGTATTTGCGTCCGTTCGAACGTCCGCAGTGCCGCTTATTCGGCCACGTTTGCAACACGCGTTCGCCGCCGAAGGGAAGATACGAAGTTACGGTAGACGAGCGCGCAAAGGATTCTAGGATATTACACGACTCACGAACGTTTGAGAGAAAAAAAAAAACGAATAGCCAGTATGAACCGTTTAACCGCGGAATTCAAGTAGAAAATCAGTCGCAGGATGCGCGATTCAAATCGAGTAATGAGGAGGATACACTTCGAAAGTCTCCTGTTATAAATTACACGAAGCAGGTAAAGCGAGACGAGGAAGAGTTATATTTTAATTCCATGGAAAATTAAGGATCAACGAAAGAATCTGCGGAGAAATCAAGAAAGGTTAACGAGGTGTCGCCGAAACAAGGTTATAGATCAACGTTTTTCGCGTCGAACGGAGTTAACTGGGTAATCACGTCCGTAAGAAACATTGCTCGCGATAGCGGCAGGACTTTTCCGCAAGATCTTTGTCGGCGCCCTGCTGAACAGTGATAAATCGCTCGAGACATTAAGGAGTGGCCCGTAATCTGAGAATTCATACCGAGTAAATTGGTTGGCCAGATAAATTCTTGAGGCTAGCCAGTACTTTGGACAGGGATTCCTCTATCGATATGGCGGGCCAGGCTTTTTCTCGATATCTCGCGGTGTCGTTTCACAGCGGATTTTACGGAGATCCGCGAGATTCTTGTTCGCGCTAATTAGCGCTCGCACGATGCACTCGCGTCTAGGAAAGGCCTCTCTCTCTCTCTCTCTCTCTCTCTCTCTCTCTCTCTCTCTCTCGGTGCTCCTCAGGTCACTTGGCAACGACTGCTCGCTCTCGATATCCAGCATTTTTTCCAAGTGGAAAATCTCTCATAGCCACGCCGATTCGTCGAAGTGTTCACTGGGTACGTTTATTTATTACACTCGCGCCAATTTCCTTCCCGCTCCTAATCCCAGGCTTAATGCCGCTTTATGCTGCGGTACCTGCAATTTAAAATCGCTATCGGCCTAATTAGCGTCCGATTTTCTGCCTCTCGTCGCGTGCATCGCGTTGCCTTAATGCGCAATTTCGAGGGCCCGAATATCGACGAGCTTATCGGCGCTTAACGCAACGTGCAGGCAGCCTCGTGTCGCCGCAAATAACTCTAACCAACTGGAAGGCAGAGCCTCGCAGTTTACATCGTCGACCTCCTTAACGGTTTGCCAACCAGAAACCTATTAACTCTTTCGCTCTGTAAGATTTCTGAAACGCTCAAATGCTCGACTCCGTGTATACGAGGGATAAACAGCGAAGGGGGAAGAACGCCTGGTGAAAAGGGGCGGTGGTCGGGTACAAAGTCAAAGAGGGAAAGCGTAAGAAGACGGTGAGACGTGGAAAGTTGTGGTGAGAAAGGCTTGGAAAGAATGCGGAGAATTGGAATGGTAAATATCGGATTGGCGGGGAAGTCGTTTGGGATAAGAGTCGTCTTTTTATGCGAAGAATAAAGCTCGATCGAGCATGTATTTTCCATTTTGTCCGATTAACTTTCGCCATCCCCCTGACAACTTCATAATTCCGCGCTCATAAAACTTCCGGTTCTTGTCGGCAAAGATCTGAACCGGGCGCGACTTGAGAACCGAAAATACTTTCTCGCAAAGTCGATATCAGAAATGTGGAGTACAGTGCGTGTAAGAATAAGATAATGTTAACCTGTAATTTATATAATATATATACATATATATTAAGTGTACAACTTTGTTACCGCTGTATTTGTTCTTTTTTTTAATTCAAAGCTTTATTGCAAGTAACTCATTATACATTTATGATTCAAAGTATTCATTGGCTACGATAGTAGTTGTATATTTAATAGATGAAGATATAATTGTAATCGATGTAATACATAAAAATGAAGAAAGGACATATAATTCATCGCGGTGCCATTTTCTCCTAGCTTACTTTGCCATTATCGTCTCTCTCCTTTCAGAGTCCCCTCTCATGGCCGAGAATCGTTCCTTCTGGAATTGCACGCTCGCACGTTCTAACGACGAACAAGCGAGCATCAGCACGCCACGAGAGGATCTGTCAAGCATCCACTGGCGGCAATAACGGTAAAAAGATCGATGAGCCCCCGAGTATCGACGGTCACGCTTACCTACACGTTTTGTGACAGGCTATCGTTTAGTTGTAATTGATACCGGAGAGAACGAATGAAAAGCGCTGATGGGAACAGGTTTTTCGAACATCCAAGTACATATATATATATATCTACTTGAAAGCATTGTCAACGGTTAATTTGAACGAACGTCGAGTACGTATCGGTTAAAATGATTTTAAGTACGATTAAACTACTAATTGGCCTCGCGATATCCTATTATTGTCAAAGTCATCCTCGAAATACTTGTTTATCGTTACACAGATCTCTCGATGTTTTTCTGATCTCAAAGAATTACCATATCTCCCCGAAGCGGACTCGAAGATTTGAAAATGCGAGATTCTAATGCTCGTGTTTGGATTCGAGATTTACCTAAGAAGTTCGCGGGCATGAAAATTGGGTTAGATAAATTTGTAATAGTTATTCACGTGTAACAGTTCTGGCTGCAGTTAAATTACCATCTTAAAGTTGGGCCGAGCTACAAACGGCTAGAAACTTTCGGTCGCGATAGCATTCGGGTAAACCTCATGGCAAATATTTCCCGTAATTCGAGAGCAGCGGGAAAATACGCGCATTATCGTCCACCTTCTGGATTTGATAATTCGCCGGCATTTACGAGAATTCGCGGAGATTTTTTCCCCCGTCAAAAAAAAAAAAAAAAACACCGCGCCGCTCGTTACGTCCGTCCAACCGCTTCCGCCGCGTGCACCGCGGATTTTCATCATCGGCTGAGCGAAAATTAAATATTTTCCCCCTTTTATATTTCGCAACGCGCCGTCCGGCGTTTCTTCTTATCGCGGCACTTCTTCATCCTCCTCCGCTTCCATGCGTCCTCCGCATTTGAGCATCGCGTCACGAAGCGGCGACGTCGTTATTTTTTATCGCTCTCGATGCGCGGCCAAGAAAAAAGCGTGGATATTGCGTATTACCTATTCATACGTCTATAAATACTGCTTATATTTCCTCGAGAGGCGGCCAAGGATTTATAACGGTTGTTAGGTGGAGAACCACCGTGTGATGGATGCCCAGTGGTTGACCCTAATCCCTTGAGGGTCGCTACTCGTTTCGCCGAGGCTTTCACGCGGGAGAAACTTCTTCGTGCGCTGCCAGAACAACCAAATAGTAGTTAATAAAGTTGGAATAAACGCTCCCATTTTCTCGTTTTACCGCTGCTGGGCTTGACACTGGATACACGACGCATTCGTACCTCATTGCCTCCTTCTCGAACTTCTTTCGTTAACTCGAAACGGCTTTTCGCGAAGGACTTCGACTATTTTCCCTCGCGATCGACGGATCTTGTCGGACATTCCCGATATATATATATATATACACTAACCATCTCGTTCGATCGAGATTAGCTGCTGGAAAACGCGAAGTGAAACGAGTCGACTTACGTTTTCGAATGTAAATTCATATTGCTGCTCGATTATAAAGAGGATTCATATTGAGCCGACTTACGTTTTCGAATTTATATTGCACTCAACGCGTTAAGTGCCACGTCAGTTATATGTGATCGACATTAGACTTTTCATTCAGGCTTTGTCAGACACTGGCGATAGACAATGCACTTCTAAACTTTCCTAAATTTCCTCATAATTTCGCGTGGCACTCAACTATATACAAATACATATTAAAGACATATTAAATCAAGGTAGAGAAAGTTGTAAACGGCGAAAAAGCTGGAAACAAAGAAGAGGATCCTCGCAGGCCTTGAGTCGGGTTTCTAAAAGCCGTTCGGTAGAATTTGCTCGATCGGCTTCTCGACTGGAGGCCTCCGCGCGTTACCTCTTTATTTGTCGATCCCATAATTCACCTTCCCCAGACGTCCTGAGCCGTCATTTCGGAAGATTCATAACGTTCTCTAGATAAAGACTCGGAATTTAATGGAGGGTTAGTCGCTGACTCTAATCCCTTGAGGAATACCACTGTTACTGCCCCCCCATCACTGTTTTGCGGATCGGGGCGCGCCATTCACTTCTTACCTCGATTCTCTCTTTATTACCTCCCTCCATGGCTTATTTACACTGCCCACATCCATCTCGCGTATATATATATAAAGCATAATTTATATAAAGTATAATAAAATTTATTTATATAAATTTATATCCCCGTTTGTATAACTACTGACCAAGTTCCTTGAAATATAGGAATAAAAAAATATATATTTATATGTATATATGTGTATAATACAGGGTTATTCTAGTAACTGGACAGAGCTATTCCTTTCTACGAATACATAACGATCCGCGAATTTGTTGAAAATCTATAAATTGCCAGCGACATATCCGATCAAAGGTTCCAATATCGATGAATTTCGATAACAAAGATTCTATAATTGATAACAAATATGCAGATAACAATAAGAGAGTTTGTGACGCGTCTATAAACGTCGTCAGCACATTCGATCGAGCATTCAAACATCTATCAATTTCAATAACAATCTATATATATATTATACACACACACACACACATATTGTTTGTTATTGAAATTAATTTATATAAATTAATAATAATAATTACAATAAAAAATATTATTGCAATTAATAGATTAAATTTAAATAACAGTTATCGAAATTATACATATTCTTATAAATGTTCCAATATTTCAAGGAACAATAACGAACGCCCGCATAACGAATCGGCGAGTTTATCGAGCGTCTATAAACGCCGGCAGCAAATTCGATCAAACATTCAAACATGTATTAATTTCAATATCAATGAAAATATCAATATATAAATGTTCCTATATTCAAGGAACAATAATAAACGCCCGCATAACGAATCGGCGAGTTTATCGAGCGTCTATAAACGCCGGCAGCAGATCCGATCGAACATTCAAACATGTATTAATTTCAATATCAAACAATATATATATATAAATGTTCCTATATTCAAGGAACAATAACAAATGCCCGCACAACGAATCGGCGAGTTTATCGAGCGTCTATAAACGCCGGCAGCAGATTCGATCGAACATTCAAACATGTATT
>JBCFXI010000349.1:127235-187943 GCA_038496175.1 Ampulex compressa | reverse complement strand
TGTAGAATTAATAGAACTTTTTCACACACAAGCCTTGCAATATCAGCTCTCAAGACATATAATGGTTATGCGGCTTAAGTGTGAAGTTGGTTTCGAAAAAACGTAATTAAGTCCTCTAACGGGAAAAAACGAAATTACTTTCCGAACAACCCAATATTTCGTTTGTCCACTTTTTCAAAACAGCTCAGCACTAGCTTCTTGTCCGAATTTTTCTGAACATAAATATCACAATCATTATGGGTTCTATTGGGAATTGAGGAAGCATACCTCCCAACGGATTTACGATACATAAAGTGAAATCAGCACCTCTACCTCTAATATTTTTTTAACCCATCTATGAGAGGAGAGCAAAATAATTGTGAAATTTAAATTCCGAATTTTAACTTTATTTAAACTTATACTTTCATTTTTTGTAAAATTATAATGGCCAAATTGGAACATCGGACCATTCAACATTACGTGTAAATGTACATATAATATTTAGAATGAAAAATCTGATGAACATATTGCAACTTTCTTTCAAACGCCTTTGTATAAAAATTCCGCTGAATCCGAATTGTTTAAAAATGGTTATGGCTGCGCGATTTCTTGTTTGGTTGTCTTACCTCTGTTGTGTCGAGATAGTATTAAATGCTTTTTTGCTTGTCGAATAGAAGGTAGTGTAAGATCGTTGTCCATGGTTCGAGTCCCATATAGTTTTATCTTTTTATTTTTTTTATTCATTAGATTTATAAAAATGATATGCTATATAATATTAATAAATCTAATATTTTTGCAAATAATAACAATATAATGCTACAGATTAAGTAAACGTTGAGGACGTCACCGATTTTGCCGGTATCACCTGGCGAGACGTTTGGTTACAAAATATGCTACTTATCCCATTGATCGAGGTCGTCTAAATGCAACACTGTATTTAGACAACAAGGAAAGGCGAGTATACTGTTCATCAAAAAATATTAGCGGGAATGCCAGTGGATTCGGAATCAAGCAAAAGTCAATATTGCAAACCTGCTCTGCAAGAATTTACTTCTATGTTCATATTAAATGTATTTTTCAAATTCAGAAGTTTACAAAGTATTTTTCGTTATTGTAAACAGCATGGAAGGTGGACAATAACAAAAAAAATTGTATGTTTTTTTTTAACACAGGTTGAATATTATTATGGGTGCTTTTTATACATATATTTTTATGCCTTTGGTATTTATTTTTCCAAAATTACTGCAAAAGAAAATCTTTTCAATTAAATTTAATCGATATCATTCTTTTTAATATATGGGCGATACTTGTTAAGAATTTAAATATATATGGATATATGCAATAATGCCCGTGCTTATCGTTCACTACACTGGACCCGTGCGGCAAAATCTATAGAGCCAAGGAAGCTCGACAAGGATTGTTTGGGCTTAGGCTTCATCCGCAACGTCACAAGGCAACGTCGCAAACTAGAGCGAGACATATCGAGTACGAGTGAGACCGATTGAGAGCGAGAAAGGCGCAATAGGGGCGAGTGAAATATACTTAGTACGAGAAAGCGTATGTATCAAGGGCGACGCGAGATACATTGACATGTCGGTAAGATGGGGGATGAGTGCGAGCGCTCGCTAGCCGTGCTATGGCACCATTCGACACCTGTAACGTCAGTTCTCCGGAGCTTCTTAATTTCTCCACATAAGGTCTCCAAAGTCAAATCGAAGTTTACCCCCCTTAAGGGGTTAGAAGTAATTAGGATTTTCAAAAAAAAAACATTTTTTTCATTGCATTTTCTTAAAGTATGATATCTCGAAAATATTATTAAAAATTTTCAAGCAAATCCAACAACTAGTTTTCGAGATATCCTACAATTACAGACGGATCATTAATTTGTTCCACGACCCCTCAAGGGGGGCAAGGAGAAGTTGGAAGACGATCGTGGAGGTGTTAGGCGGCTGGGGCCAATTGGTCCAGATTTATAGACTCTTTTATCGACACGCGCGCTATTTACAAATAGAAATGTATAATTATGGTTGTTACAATACACATTGTCATACTTAATTGTATTATTCTTAGAAACTCGGAAATACAACATTATACAGCTTAATATAACTTATTGCTAATCCAAGAAGGCGGGAAAATGAACAAAATATCTTTTAAAATTGGAAAAATGTTCTTTAGAAGAAACTTTTACAACAGGAATATTACAAATAACGATTTCATAACATAAACTGCTTGACTTATTGTTCCAATGTAAAATAAACTGTAGTTCAGTCGAGAACTGTGCCACAAGCCTGAAAATAAACATTTTACAACTCTGAAAAAGAGCATTATATCTCTGAAAAAGAACAATTAATAATCAGTCCTCGCACAATTACTTGATTTAACCTTTTTAATCGACAAATGTTACGAAATCGTTATATGTAACAATTCTGATGCAAAAGTTTCTTCTTAAAGGACATTTTTTCAATTTAAAAAGGTAATTCGTGCTTTTCTCACCTTCTTGGACTAGCAATAAGTTATATTAGGCTCTGTAATATTGTATTTGCACGTTTCTATGAATAATACAATTAAATATGCCAACGTGTATTGTAACAACCATAATTATACATTTCTGCGCAGTTTATAAATAGCGCGCGTGTCGATCACAAAGTCTATAAATCTGGACAGATTTGCCCCAGCTGGCTGACACAGCCACGGTCGTATTCCAGCTTCTCCTTGCTCCCCTTCAGGGCCCACGGGACAAAATAATGGACCCTTCCGTACATTTATTTTAGCGAAAACGTTATATCTCTTCGTGATTTTGGGTTTTAAAAGATACATTATACTCTAGAGTACAAGATAGTAATGTCCGATGTTGAAATTTTGCTGGAAAATTAAAGTGCACGTTTCATAAGAGAACTATTTTATTTGGCTGCTTTTGCTATAGAACTCTTCATTGTATTGTTGTCCGAATTTTTATGAATATAAATATCACAATTATCATGCGCTTCATTCGAAATGGAGGATGGAATATAGATAGAAATAGAGTGAAATCAGCACCTCTACCGGAGAAGATGTGACACACAGGCAGGGCTAGATTTATACTTTTTGCGGCTCAGGGTGCAGGAAAAAATTTTGTTTTAATACATTTATGGGAGAAAAGCGGAACAATTGTGATATTCATATTCGGGAGAACTATACTAAGCTCGACCAATAATTCGTATTTAAAAATATCGCCAATCAAAAATTTTTTTCTATAAAAACTTATACTTTCATTTTTTTGCAATGTTTTAAAAGGCAAATTGCAATATCGGAACATTTAATATTATGCATAATTGTACAGAGAATATTTAGAATAAAAAATCGTCGGAAAATATTACGTATTTCTTTCAAACGTTATCATGTAAGATTTTACGTATTTCTTTCAAACGTTATCATGTAAGAAATACAATAAATTTAAACCGTTTCAATACCATCGTGGCTGTGCGGTTTCGCGCTGTTTATTTTTCGCTCGCTATTATTATGTTGAGGCAGCCTAATGGTGTTTTCGATCTTCTTCAAATAGACGGTAACATAAAAGAGATGTCGATAGTTCGATCCCACATACTTCTGTATTTTGTTCTTTACTCATATTTTGTTAACTCTGATAATATTTCTCTTTTTGTATTTATTCATTAAATTTACAAAAAGGGCTTTACTGTTATTTTTTTATGGTGTTGTATACATTTAAAATGAGATAGATTTATGTTTTTCCAATTTTATTCCTATACTGCCCATCTTCCCATACTTTTTTGTTTCATCCTTATTACGTATTTTTTTACGTGTAAAAGTAGCATATTTGGCCCGTTCCCTGTCACATCACTTACCTTTCGATACTTTGTTACTTCTTGTGACATGCTGCCTGACAACATTGTTGCTGAAGGCGATAGCAATGCAAAGACCGGTACCAATCCGATAACAGCGCTGGGAGTACATTATCTGTTACTGGAGAATTAGCCGTAAATGGCTAGTCAATTTTAAGAAAGATATACGTACTTTAAGTCATATGATCTCACATATACCGGGAACGAAATGACTCATCTAAGAACTTCTGTAGTCCGTGGGAAGCATAAGGATTACAAATTTTTTGACCATATTGCAGTTTCCGCCATTGAGTTCTTTTCTGCCTGTTTAGAATAATAAGTACAGAAAAACGATTTCATCCCTGTCGTGTGCGCGAGTAATAAAGACTTTTTACTCGGTGCCGGTAGGTTTTATCATTGGCATTTGTTTACAGCTTTACGCGATACGTCAACAGGGTGTCACCGCCAAATGATGATTTTCTGGATGATGGCGCTATGTTAATGTCGACGGACGGCACTGAGATTTACAGATATATAATAAAAATATACAACATTAATTCAAACGTATTTTATTTTTTATCTTTAGATCCATGCTGATTTTAACCCTTTACTGTTCGAATATTTTTCGTTACTGCCCACAATTTTGCGTATCACGAAACCAACCAATTTTAATCTTAAGATACAAATTATCGACGATTTTATAATTTTGTATAATTCTGTTTTTTTATAGATATCCTTTTACGTGTGTTCTGCTTTTCCAAAATTATAGTGGAAAAATCTTTTCGCTGAAAATCATTCATATATTCATATATATAAATTGTATCGAAGGAAGGAAGCTGGGCAGGGATGGCTTGGACTTATGTTTGATCGACAACATCGGAAGACAACGGCGCAAACTAGTCAGGACCTATCGCGTGCGAGTAACACGTTAAAAGCGAGTGAGATACATTGAGTGCGAGAAAGACGCATTCAGAGTAAGTGAGATATGTAGAAAGTGAGAGACGCAGTACAAGCAAGCGCGATACGTTGAAATGTCAGAAAGGTGGGGGATTAGTGCGGGCGCTCACTAACCATGTTACGGCACTATTCGGCTAGTGCGAGCTCGTTCTCTGGTTTCTCTGGTTTTTCACCCACGGCCCCCAAATGCAACTCGGAATTTGGTAGTGCCTCCTGCGGACACTTAAAAGGAAATAAGTTTATTTTTCAATATAATCTTAAACATTTTTCACACAGAGACAGTAATTTTACGTACGATAATAATAACAACATAATGAAATCTTGATTAGTAGATCATGAAGTATTGAAGCCTTGATTAGATCATAAAAATCTAAATTTCAAACTAAGTCGAGACGACAGTTTTCCAAGCTCGCGTTTTGCTTTGAATTTCGTTGCTAAAAAGGACCCTATAAAAATATCATGGGCGTAACAGCAGGATAACGGCATTAAGGCGAGCGATACTTACAAATTTGACTGTATCTTACAACTTATTTCATTACTGTTAAACTCGAGATTTTTACAGAATGCAAATTTTTCACGAATACAAGTTGGAAACCACTACTATAGACCAATATTTAACTGTAATTTCTACTGTTTTTGTAACACTGATATCTTATCCTATAGTGCATCGATAATATCGCACGTGACATGGAAGTGGTAAAACTGCGACGTCGCCACCGTAGCAGTAGAAAAATAATGCATTGTACACACAAAATCATCAATTTATTCTACGACCCCTGAGGAGAAACAAGAAGAAATTGGAATACGACCGTGGCAGTGTCAAGCGACTAGGGCCAATTGGTCCAGATTTATAGACTCTGTGATCAACACGCGCGGTATTTACAAACTGTGTAGAAAGGTATAATTATCGTTGATATAGTAGACATTAACATATTTAATTGTATTATTCATAAAAACGTGCAAACGCAACATTATAGTACGTAATATAATTTAATGCTAATTCAAGAAGGCGGGAAAAGAATGAATTATTTTTTAAAATAGGAAAAATGTCCTTCAAGAAGAAACTTTTACATCCAACTTATTGTGTATAAGGATTTCATAACATTAATTACTTAACCGATTGTTCTAATGAAAAATAAATTGTGGCTCTGACAAGAACAGCGCCATAGCTTTGAAAAGAAACAATTCACAGCTCTGAAAAAGGGCATTATAGCTTTAAAAAGAAGCTATTAATAATTAGTTCATCATCCGTGTCGCGTAATTGCCTGATTTTATACTTTTAATCAATTAATGTTACAAAATCATTATACGTAATAAGTTTGATATAAAAAGTTTCATCTTAAGGGACATTTTTTCCATTTTAAAACATAATTTATTTTTCTCCCATCTTATACTGGTAATAAATTATATTAGGCTCTATAATGTTATATAACAAGGGGTTGATGGTCCTCATTGCGCAGAAGATAATCTAATTCTTATGTTCTGCTTGATCAGGACCAGCAACCCCTTGTTTTGTAAAATTTCGAGCATGCCACATGTTGAAGTATCTATGATGTTATTTACACGTTTTTATATATAATACAATTAAATATGTTAACGTGCATTGTAACAACCATAAGTATACATTTATGCACCGTTTGTAAATCGCATGCATGTTAATCATAGTTTATAAATCTGGACCGATAAGTCCCTGCTGCCTAATATCGCCCTGATCATATACCAAATTCTTCTTCCACATCTTGAGGGGTCCAGGGATCATATTGATTCTTTGTGTATGTAAGCACTATGTTATATACTTACCTGTGATTATAGCTATAAAAAGAAATGTTTAATAATCGGTCCACTCTCCATGTGAAGCAGCTATCTAATTTAATCCTTTCTTGATAGATTTCGATTGTGTGATATTTTTATTCGAAATTTATAATATTGTATTGTGAATTTGACATATTTCTTGTCAAAACTACTATTTATATTACATTGGAACAATGAGGCAAGCAATTAATGTTACAAAATCGTTACGTGAAATAATTTTGAATAAAATATTTCTTAACTAGCCAGTTGTGTTTGACGCCTATATCCGTCATGCACAAATGGTAGTATTTTGAGTCATGATGCCTATATTTGCCAAACATAGAATTTAGTTAGCATTCGCTATCTAAATTTTAATTTTAGCAAAAACTAAAATATATTTGTCACTTTCAATATGTTTAGAATCTTTAGTGGTAGAGATGAAATAAAATGGACAAAGACAAAGTATAAATAAATTGAGATAGATTCATGAATCCCTGTATGCATTAGCTGGAATTGCTTAATATTATTAAAATCGAATAGAAATTAACCCAACGCTAAAGCCTGAGACTAATTTGTGATAAATAGTAGTAGAGTTCTTTGAACAATGGTTCCTTGCAAGTGCATGATGCATTCCCGACACCTTGCAGCCTAAATAAATGTTATATCGCTGCTCATTTATCCAGCCACTGGGTCGGAAATGTGACAATGTTTCCTGCTAAAAAGATTGTGATAAACCCCACAGCATTCATTCCAGAACTTTTTTGGTGCCAAAATAGACAGATGATTTTTTTGTCCCTAACGAAGAAACTAAGTTAGTGTATATCAAATCGTCAGTGAATCATATATGTGTGACGTAAAAATTTCAAGTGCGTAAATATTATAAAGTTGTTCAAAAAAGTTTCGTGTTCTTCTTTTATTATACATATACGATATATTTATGTTAAGTAAATGAATAAATATTCGTCATAAAATTGTACGTTTTATAAAATAAAGTTGTCCTTTTGATTTATTATTCTAATAACGACACTTTGTGTTTTTGACGACTATATCCGTCATCGCTTGATTTTCGTGACCACATAGATGCGCGCTGTGAAAAGAGAGCGCTACAGCTGTCTGGTTAAAGGACATTTGTTCAAATTTAAAAGATAATGCATTTCTTTTTTATCTTCTTACATTTAAAATAAGCTATATTTAGTTCTATAATGTTATGTTCGCACGTTTCTATAAATAACACAATTGAATATGTCCATGTGTAACATAATATTCATAATTATAATGTCTGAACAATTTGTAAATCACGCACGTGTAGATCATGGGGTCGATTAATTAGGTTTAATCGGTCGCTGCTCACTGAGGCCGCCATAGTTATACTCCATATTCTCTTTGCGTCCTTTGTGAGGTCAAGGAACGATTCATTGATTCAATGTGCCCAACATAAATAGTGGAAACCTGCTTTAACATGTTTAGATTGTAATGGATTTAATGTTTAAATCTCTTTATAATTTATTCAGTAATTATGTATCAGGTACGTAAATCAAATTTAGTCGGTGAGATTTTAGAGATATAAGAAGTGAGAACCACTGTGGCATGCTTGAAGTGGCAAAGGTTAAATGTTCGAATCCTTTTGCAAGGAATAATTCAGCCTGCTCTCAGTTTGTCTGTAGGAGACGTCCGCACACAGGAATATTGAATGAAATGAACTCACAGAACCAATCATCATAAGATGTAAACACCAACGTGAAAAAGCTATTTAACAATCAAAGAAATATAATGCCCTGCCCATAACCTGGTTCTCATTGCATTGTGTGTGAGTAGTGTGATATATATATATATATATCACATGGTACTATTTCATACACTTGCATAATCATAAACTATTGTTATATCATATTTTAACCTTTAAATAGTTACATACATCAATATTGGCAACAATAGAGTCAAACACTATTTCATATTGATTTATCACTTATCAATAATAGTTTTATTATTGCAAACTATCTATAGACAGCTTTGTATTCTTGTGTTCTTTTTGTAGAAGTGGTACTGTTCAAAAAATAATTGAGAGTTCTTTGACACAAACTGTAAAATGTAAATTGCGCACAAAAATATAAACAAAAATAAAATGTATATATATTCTTAGAACAAGTTTAAAAACTTGGTAATGTCGTAATTTTTTATCAACATGTACATTGGTTTCGATCATATGATTACACATAATTCTTCCAAAATCAGTCAACACTAAAAGAATTAATATGAGAGTTACAGTTGTGTAGTGAATAAAGGCTTTGACATATTTGTGGAAGATAGTGATACAAATCTGGCTTATCACCTTTGGAGAATTTTTCATTATATGTATACTGTAGCTCTGGTGCTTTGGAATCCACCTCAAACAGTACATCCTCGACCAAATGACCAAATGGTGCCAAAAATTACTTTTACAAAAAAAAAAAGGATTAATATTACTGTATTGCTACAAAGCATTGCGTAAATAATTTTATTTGAACGTAAAGCAACAATGCATATAACACTTATCCATTACCAAATGTCGTTACAAGTCTTATATAAGTAGAACATTCTGCATTAATGAAAGTTTATGTTAACGCCCACATCATTATTGCAATATGTACATAAATTTATACTCATATACATATTCTATATATTAATATTATTATTATGTATTATTATGTAAATATATTTAGCTGCTACACACATGCACACAGACACGTACATGTACGTACACATGCACAAATATCTGATTATTCACAACTATTTTTAATTCTATCATTCTAGTAAAGCCAAAATATATTTTTGAAAGTTTTATCTATACTAACACGCATAATTGTACCATTATAATTATCAGGTGTTTTTATGTGCGTGATGTAGAAAACTGTAACTCAATCAAAGGTTTGAATAGTTGTACATTTTGAAAAAGATCAAACTTGAAATGTAAAAGTCACCTTTGTATAATTTTAAAAATGTCTGTCAAGAAATCACAGATGCCATTCTTATACAATGAAACTTTGGCATAATTTCTGATAATGTCAAAGCAGATGATTGAGTTTTTTAACTATAATTTTGTTTCAAGTATATATAAGGCATGTAAATATGCACAGTATGCTTGCATTCATTTAGATCCTAATAAACAGAATTTTATATTTGTTTTCAAAAATAATAGATGTCCTTGGCCATCTTAATAAATTACTTGTATTTACATATTCAAAATATTCATTAATGTAATAATGGATAATTCCCTTAAATTTCTCACCATGGACTAGGAAGTGTTAAGAAAAAATAAAAATACTGCTTTACGATATGATGATAAATAAAAATTTATGCACTAGTTTAAAAACAGCAATATAACAAATGTGCTATAATCTTGCCAATGCAGAAAAAGATTAATGAACTCGAATGTTTTTTATCTAGAAAAACTAACATAAGCAAATACTCTTACTTTTTCAAATAGGTTGATAGATATACATTTTGTTGTCTAATAATACACATCTGTGGAGTTAGGTAGATCTATGTCAAGACTATTAAACAACCAGTTTGATACACATTATGAAAGATTTTCATTTCGAGAAAATGGATGTTACATAGAGTAAACAATTAAATTCTATTTTTTAAAGATACAATAGTGATATCCACCATAATGCTTATGAATTATAAATAGCATAGATTATTTCACGATCTTAAATCAAAAGAAGAAAAATTGTCTGCAATATACTATTACATTTTATTCCCACTGCAAAGCTATGACTTGAGATAAACTTTTATTCTTCTTTTTGTCATAAATTAATGTTTGCTTCTTAAATAGAGGGCACCTCATTCACGCATAACATTACTATCGAAAATTTTCTACATGTACACGCATAAACTATTGGAAAGTTCTAACCACGATGCTGTTGTATTCCCCACGATATAGAAAATGCAGTTTCATTCTGTTTACTCTTACAAAACTTTTATTATTTTTATAGCAAAATTGTGGACACAGGTGCAGGGTACGCAGCTGGTGTGGATAAAGTGCTCAGTAAACTCGGAAAGATAGGGGTAACGTCACTTCATGTCGTGGATGCTCTGACAAGGCTGAGATCAGTTGTCCATTGCGTATCTCCGGGTCCATTCTTTGGCATTACGTATCGCTTCGCTTTCATTAACTTTCCACAGTTCAGCTACATCGTTAGCCAAAGGATCATCTGGATTTGGTGCACTTAAAAGTGCTTGTATGGACAGCAAAACTGTTCTTATTTGAAGCGCAGGACTCCATTTATCTTTAAGAATATCCAAGCAAATCCTGCCCAATCTAAATAATAGGCAAATTGTTCAAGTTAACTATAAATACATGCAAACATTAAACAAAAGTGGTTGTACACTTTAGAATGTACAATAGTTTTCTAAATTATGTTCATCAACAAATGCACATATGTTTGAAATTAATATCACATTGTTAATTATGTATGGTTTGAAAATTACCCTACTCATACACATGTTATAAAATAACTTTGTTGCTATAATAATTATACTGTACAAATCTTATTTTATTTAAAGTATTGTTCGGTAAATGGATAAATGAATCAATTTTATCAATAGACTATAACATATTTTTATTATTACCTGTCTATGTTTGGATGATAAATTTTTGTAATGAATCTAACTTTAGGAGCAGACATTGGATAATCTTCTGGTAGGAACAACTCAAGCTTAAAAAGTCCACCTTCAAAGGGTGAGTCTTCAGGTCCCGTTACAATTACATGAAAATACCTAGCATTTGTATCGTCTGGCACAGCACTAATACCAGGAACTGGTTCTTGCATTAGTCTCTGTGTTTCTTTAATTATTCTTCGTGGTAGTGCGGTCATGCTTGCTAAAATTTGGCTAAAAAAAACATGTTATAGTTTTTGAATACAGCTCATTAACTCTGCACATATCAGTGACAAGAAGTAAAACAAAATAAAGCAAAAACTGTTCAGAAATCTGAGTAATGTTTATTTTCACTTACATTTGCACTACATACAAATGAAAACGGTTGTATACATTCCTATAGGACTTAAACAGGCATAACCTTAGAGAAGAACCGTAATATTAGAAATGCCACATAATAAAAGTAATGAACATACTTTAATCAAAAATAATGAAAACTATGATACTTAATTCAATTAACAAAATATTAAACGGATATATGTTTAGTTTATCACATATTGTACGGTTTGGTTATACAAATTTATCACCTTATTATGAATTGTTCACTCAGAGAACTATCCTAAAGTTTATAAGACATTATCCATATAAGGTTTGAACTTTTCAAACATAAGATACATGCAGCTAGCACTGTATACATGGAAAAAACTATATATTGTAATTTCCATGCACATACGATGGATACAATAATGATTGAACACACACAGGATTGTGGACAGTTATATTATTTATATAAATAAGAATATTACTGCATACAATGCACTCATACAAATCCTTTTAAAAAGATACAAATTTAAATAATAGAATCCGCCTTATATGCATGAAAAAGCAGCGTATAGGTTATTGCAATGCAACTCCCTCTAAATGGCAGATAAAACGCACAAATGCACTTCTATACTTGATAACTACACAATAAGATAAGATTTTTTTTGGTATATGACGGAGTTATTGCTAATATTGATGAACCCTTAATTGACTGACTCGCGGTGAACGTATATGCGCTTTTTGTTGAACCGAGTATTAGAGTACGGTATAGGAGACTTCTAAGATAGATTGTATTACTCAGTGTTCCCGTCAATAAGAGGATTTAGGAGCAGAATGTACAAAAGATCCTCCGCATGTTCATTGTAATCTCTCACAACCTCACACATGTTAAAAAGACATTGCGGTGGTCTTATAAACAAAAAGACGTGGAATTGTTTCCGTTGAAATCGTGCCGTAAAAGATGAAAGAACTTTGAAGATTTATCAATAGAATAATCGACTTATTGTAGCTGTTAGATACGTACGATTTTCTGAAAATATACCCGCGTCACCTTGCTAAGACTGGCAGATCGGCCGCCTCTCTGGTGTCCTTTTCTTCCAGAAATCTCGGAATTGATTTTTAATACTGGCGTCACCAATACGGCGTACGTTACGTGCTTATCGGCTTTGCGGCCGACACAAGAAAACCTCCCGGGTTAGCTACGATGGAATTCCAAAAGACACTTTACCAAAGTGCTAATTAAATTTCCACACGTAGTTGTATATTACAGCCCTCACAGCCGCTCGCCGCGATTCATCTTATCACACGTTGATGGCGCTGCGCGCACGCCTCACCGCGCAAAGCAACTTAGTATTTTCACAATCAAGCATTTAATTCTCTAAATGACTTACGTATACTACAGAAAAGATGATGCCATTTTATGTATTTAAAATCGACTACGACGTGACTTAAAGAGTACGTGTAATGGCAGCTTTAATATAACAATTCACAGACCACGATTGCTAGTTATTGTTTCCGCAGTTTCCAATACAGAATTCTCAATGTAACCAATGAATGATTCAAAATTTGCTTGATGTGTCCGTACAGATTTTTATATAGTATTCGTCCGACAACACCCCAAATTTTGTTTATGTAAAATGTTCTCCAAAAGCATGTACTGTTGCATCTTATTGTACACATGCGCATTGCAATAGATATAGGTATTATATTCTCTATTTTCAAATTATTCTGATTCAACATTCTGAGTTTCTGAAAAAGTGAAACGTGATTGCAAAAAGATACGGAAAGATAATAATATTTACATTACTGTTATAAAGAATAAAACCACAGCAATAAACGGAGAAATTGGAATCTCCTTTTTCATGTAACAATTGTATAACGTTGACAGTCTGTATAAATATATACCTATACACGTGTGAAATACTTGAGTATAACATAGGTGTATATTTAATTAATGCATCGAATATTTTTTATACATACTTTAGACGAATATATACACATACACACATGTACAATTATTTTACATTGAACAAATTTTGGCAGTTAATGTTACAAGGACGTTATACGAAATAACTCCGGTTTAGACGTTTTATCTTAAACAACATTTTTTCAAGTTGAAAAGATAATTCATTTAATTCTCATCTTCTTATACTGGCTATAAGTTATATTATATTCTATAATATTATATTCGCACGTTTTTATGAATAATACAATTAAATATGTCAATTTGTATTACAATAACTATAATTACAAATTTCTGCGCAGTTTGTAAATCGCGCGTGTGTCGATCATAGAGTTTATAAATCTCACCAAATAGTCCCGGCAACCTGATATCGCCATGGTCATATTTCAAATTCACCTTGTTGCCATTAAGGCGTCCCGGAATAAATTATTGATTCGCTATATACAAGGATAATGCAACAAATTATTGATTCCCTGTATACATAAGAAGTTAATAGTACAAGGGTCCGTAAAGAGCACTAGGAAACTCCGAGTTGACTTTAGAGGCCTCAGGTGGAGAAATTGAGAAGCCACGGAAGAACGAGCGCACGGCAACCGAGTACTGCCGTAGTATGGTTAGCGAACACTTGCGCTACTCCCCACTTTTTCGACATTCAATGTTTCCCACCTATTCGTCTATCTCAAGGTATCTCGCAATCATATACAACATTCGCTCTCATCGTGTGTTTCTTGCTTCAAAGGTGTCCTATACGCACTCGATATATCTTATTCTTGTTACAACATTATGTTCCGACGTAGAGTTACGGTGGTGTGGTGGATAGAGACTCGACCCTGATTTTTTCATGTGATATGTATACTATACCTCTGTTTATTCGAAACCCACCTTAAACAGTAGGTCCTAGGTATGTAAATGATCTAAGCAGTCGGTGCCAAAAATGAATTAACACTATGCCGTCCGCACGTGTAATCTAGATTTTTTCGTGTCGCACCGGTAGAACTGACTTACATCATTTCACTTATCGTCGGCGGTTTTTTGAGATTCTTGTTTACTAATCTTATCGTCAGTTCCCATGCCTCAATCCTGTCCCTCTGTTTTCTCGAAATTGTGAGAATATACATATGTAAATAAGTACAAGATTTTTTGTATTTTATGTTTATATATTTATTTATGCTTGCCTAATAATTTGTGTTTGGCACTAATGTGGATGCCACCGGCACTTACCTGATGGTTTTTGCATGGCACCAATGTGGGGCTACCAAACGTCATAGTGTTAATAAACAAACGTACCGACGTTGCCGATACTTAAAAAATACGTGGCGAGCTTGCCCCTCACGATAATTTGTCGTGTGTATTTGGAGTATTGAATGCTAAGCGTGTATTACTGTACAGACCGAATCAATAATTTGTTCCCTGACCCCTGAAGGGGGGCAAAGAGAAGCTGGAATGCGACCGTGGCGGTGTCAGGCGGCTGAGGCTAATCGGTTCAGATTTATAGACTCTGTGATCGACACGCGTGCTATTTACAAACTCCGCAGAAATGTATAATTACCGTTGTTACAATACACGTTGGCATATTTAATTGTATTATTCATAGAAACGAGCAAATGCAATATTACAGAGTCTAATATAACTTATTGCTAGTCCAAGAAGGTTAGAAAAAAACGAATTACCTTTTAAAATTAAAGTCTTCTGTGTTTCCTACAGTATTGCAGAAGCTTTTAAATGAATTGTTTTGTTCCTGTATACGTTAGATCTTCAACCGTATATATTTTTCCCTAAATTGGCTAGCTATATACGGTAAATTCTTTAGCTACATATAATATAATATCAGTACCGTTGTCGATTTGGTATCAGTCTTTGCATCACTATCATTTTCAGCAATAATGTTGTTAAGTGACATTATATAACAAAAAGCAATAAAGTATCAACAGACAGGTGATGAGGTGACAGGAAATGGGTCAAATATTATATTTTTATATTTACATGTAAAAAGAATGAAACAAAAAAGTGTATAAGGGATCAAATTTAATTCTATATGATTTTAAATGTACATGAATGGACACAATGTACAGGAAAGAAAGAAATAATATTAGGGTTATAGAAAAAAGAAGTAGATAAAAAAAATACAGAACTGTATGTGACTCTTTCACATCACATTCTATACAAATAAGCTGAAAAGCATCTGTAAATTGTCTTGAGAGTACAGCAGCAGCAGAAACAAGGGTGAGGTGAAATCGCGCATCCATGATAGTATTTAGACAGTTTGGATTTAGCCGAATTATTATACAAAAGCGTTTGGTGAAAAGACGCAACATGTTCTGATCACCTTTTAATCTAAGTATTCTTTACGCACAACGTACATACACGTACAAAGTACAATTACGCATAATGTTAAGTGGCTTAATGTTACAATTCGCTCCTTTAAATTTTACAGAAAAATAAAAGTGTAAGTTTTTATAGAAGAAAATTTTTGATTGGCGATATTAATACGAATTATTGGTTGAGCTTAGTATAGTTCTCCCGAATATAAATATCACAATTATTCCCTTTTTCTCCCATAAATGTATTAAAAAAAAATTTTTTCCTGCACCCTGAGCCCCAAAAAGTATAAATGTATGTATCTCACATTGCTCTCGATGCGTCTTTCTCGCACTCAATATACCTCACTTGCTCTTATCGCGCCTCTCGCTCTGAACGTGTCTCATTCGCACTCGATGCGTTTCGCTCTAATATACGATTTAGTTTTTGCAATTTAAATAAAGCGTTAATAATTTACCTCGCATCACTGGACGTTAAAGAATACGTTCCTTCAATAATCAAGTTTTATCTTTTATCAATTTTCGTTAGGATTGTCCCATACCGAGACAGCGCTTCTACGAGCTGTCCTGCTATAGCGAAAGGATTAATTTATACGTAGTTTTTTAGAAATATGGATATTACCTAAAGAGATGAGAGTAGACACAGATGGATTAGTCGGTTTAATGAAATGTATAAGAACCATAGCTGAAATATACTTAAAATTTCCCAAGCAACAAAACTTGACTTTGTCTAGATTCATTTTGATCGGATAATGTTGGGATATAGAAAGTTGAATAAAAAGACTCGTGTATTCGAAGGAACTTTGAATTTATTGCTCGGTAAAGTTCAACCGTTGGTATTAGAAGTGTGATAATCGCAAATATTTTTGTTTTCTTGTGGCGAACTTGCAATATGTCTTCCCGAAATTTATTTCGTATAAATTACTCGTACTTAAATATTGGCAGTGATTTTTAAAGTACGCAGACTTCTTTTTAAAGTTATTTAAGGTAGAGAATGGTGAAATCGGATTATATTTGTATACCCAGGATTAAAAAGATACGACGGTGTCTTTGGAGAAACTGAATTTATTGCTGAGCAATTCTGAACTCTATATACAATGTTTGTACGTAACAAATATGCCCAAGTAAACTTCACAAAGTTTCGCAGCTATTAGCTCGACATTCCTCGCAATCTTAAGAACATACTTTAATTGCGAGAAATACCGATTGCCCAGGTCTCACCACGTGGAGGTTGCTGCGACTAGAGACCCCCCGCCCGGCCCGCCATTCTACGCACGCGATTACCTAAACTAAACCCACTCATTCCGTCAAACAAGAATACACTAAACATTCCATCTATTCGATCATTCATTCTCCTTTCAAACGAGTAAATAGTAACAAAACAATGAAAAGGTGTAAGTAAAAAGATAAAATAAAAAAATCGCAACGCGAAGAATTCTTACCAAAAGCACCAGGGGTCTTACAAGTACAAAAGGCCTCTCCGACGGTATCCAAAGTCAGCCATGACTGAGAGTGGCAATCAGGCAATATACAAGGTGGGTGGGTGTCTGCGGCATGCCTGCGATATCACCACTCCCCTATACATGACCTTCTAAGGGCCATCGGAGGACCAGCACAAGTGCCGCAACGACCTTAGGCGCCTGGAAGAATTCCAAAATCTATGCTCTACCAAATGGAGCGCAAGACGATCAAAACCTTAAACTAAATTCACTCATTCGGCGAAATCATTCTCTTAAAATAATATACAACGCATTCAATGCATTAGCTTCTTCGCCAACTTTCACATGCGTAAGCAGTGACAAAATGATTAAAACGTGTAAGTTAAGAGGTAAAATGAAAAAATTACAACGCGAGAAATTCTTACCAAAAGCACCAGGGGTCTTACAAGTACAAAAGGCCTCTCCGACGGTATCCAAAGTCAGCCATGACTGAGAGTGGCAATCAGGCAATATACAAGGTGGGTGGGTGTCTGCGGCATGCCTGCGATATCACCACTCCCCTATACATGACCTTCTAAGGGCCATCGGAGGACCAGCACAAGTGCCGCAACGACCTTAGGTGCCTGGAAGAATTCCAAAATCTATGCTCTACCAAATGGAGCGCAAGACGATCAAAACCTTAAACTAAATTCACTCATTCGGCGAAATCATTCTCTTAAAATAATATACAACGCATTTAATGTATTAGCTTCTTCGCCAACTTTCACATGCGTAAGCAGTGACAAAATGATTAAAACGTGTAAGTTAAGAGGTAAAATGAAAAAATTACAACGCGAGAAATTCTTACTAACAGCACCAAGAGCTTTACAAATACAAAAGGCCTCCCCGACAATACCCAAAGTCAGCCAATATTGAGAGTGGTAACCAGGCAATATACAAGGTGGGTGGGTGTCTGCGGCGTGCCTTCGATATTACCACTCCCATATACATGAGCTTGTAAGGGCCGTCGGAGAACCAGTACGAGTGCCGCACGAACCCTGGGTGCCTGAAAGTCGAAATAGAAATCGAATCGCGAATTAAAAGTGAAAGACAATTGCACTGCTTACGCTTGAAATATCGAATAGCACATTCTAAACTAAATCCACTGATCTGTCCACACCATACAAATGTTAATGTACAGTTAAAGCTAAAAACTTAATGTTGCCGTCGTTTTTAGCTCTTCATTCTTCTCTTCAGTACCAAAGCTGAAAGCTAGTTAAGACAAAAGCACGTTAGCAGTATATCAGACAATATAAAAATCATTAAGAATGAGGTAAACCGATACAAGGGTGAAAAAAAATACAGGAAATGAGGAAAGGAAATGATGTTGATCCTTCTCTCTAACATTTTTCAATTTCTCCGCAAGAGACCTCCAAAATCAGTGGGACAATTCAGGGGTACCAACAAACTTGCTCTTGCGCTCGGGTTCGTATCCTGAATCATCCTACTGATTTTGGGGGTATCTTACGGAGAAATTAAGAAACGTTGATGAGAGAGAGAGAGAGACGAATCGATACGATAACAGCGTGTTGGACAGAGACTGCAGATTTGGACGAAGCAGCCTTCAATATGTTTTTTTGAAGCGAAAACGCAATAATTCTTTATGAATTTTTTTCTTAAGATACTGTAGAATTGTCGGAATAAGCTTTCAGAACGGATTTTTAGAAATTCATGCACATTTCCTAAAAAATAAATGCAGATTTTCTCGTAATAGGAATTTTTGGTTTGAGCTTTTTTCCAAATTCAAGTTCTGAGACGATATGCGCAGAATTTTTCTAATTACAAATATCACAATTGTTATGCACCTCTCTCAGAATTGTAGCCAGAAAAACTATTTAACGCTTTCTATAAATACAGCGAAATTAACGCCTCTATCGGAGTCGAAGCAAAACACAGGCAAGACAACAGTTATACTTTTCGAGGCCCCGGGTGTAGAAAACAAATTTTTTTTTACACAATTCCAAGAGAAAACTAGGATAATTGTAATATTCACACCCGAGAGAATTATGCTGAGCCCATTCAACAGTTTTTTTAGAGAAATGTTCTAAAAAAAATATCCTACAAAAACAAGCATTTTTATTTTTTTTTGGTTAGTTTTAAGAGGTAGTTGGCGACATCATTATTTTGAATTATGTGTAATTATACAAAGATGATTTAGAAAATAAATATTTAAAAATATTGCTTCTTAGCCTCGAAAGATATAGAAGAAAAATAGCTAAATTTTGACAGCTTGAATGCTAACATGTCTGCACCTAGTACACACCGAATCAATAATTTGTTCCACTACCCCTAAAGGGGGGCAAGGAGAAGCTGGAATGCGATTGTGGAGATGCCAAGTGGCAGAGACCGGCTGGACCTGGTTTACCGATTCTACGTTCAATATACGCGCGATTTACAAATTGCGCTTAAATTTATAATCATGCCCGGTACAATATATATTGATATGTATTGCTGCATTGTTTATAAAAACTGGTGAATATGATGTTACGAAACCTAATATAAGTTATTGACAGTATATGGAGATGGAAAATGAGGGTATTGGCTTTACACATTGAAAAAATGCCCTTCGAGAAGAAACTATTGCATCTTAGTTACTTTGTATGTCTTCTTAACATCAGTCGCTTCGCCAGTTACTCCGACAAAGCAACTAAGCTGCACAATTTTCTTCTTTTGGGTCCTTTAGGGCTCCTGGAACAAATTATTGATTCGGTGTGCACAGGCAGACCCATTAATTTGTTCCAGGACCCCTCAAGGGGGACAAGGATAAACTAGAATACATACGACTGTGGCGATGTCAGGCACCTGATGCTAATTGGTCCAGATTTATAGACTCTATGATCGACACACGCGCTATTTACAAACTGCGCAGAAATGTATAATTATGGTTGTTACAATACACATTGACATATTTAATTGTATTATTTGTAGAAACGAAGTAATGCAATATTATACAGCCAAATATAACTTATTGCTAATCCAAGAAGGCGGGGAAAGAACAAAATATCTTTTAAAATTGGAAAAATGTCCTTCAAGAAGAAACTTTTACATCAGAATTATTACAGATAATGATTTCGTAACATTTATGGATTGAAATGATTAAATCAAGTAATTGTGCGAGGACTGATTATTAATTTTTACTTTCCAGAGCTATAATGCATTTTTTCAGAGTTGTAAAATGGTTCTTTCCAAGGTTAAGGTACGGTTCTTGACTGAACTACAATTTATTTTACATAGGAACAATTATTCAATCAATTAATATTACGAAATCATTATCTGTAATAATTCTGATGCAAAAGTTTCTTTTTGAAGGGCATTTTTCCAATTTTAAAAGATATCTTGTTCTTTTCATACCTTCTTAGACTATTAATAAGTTATATTAGGCTTTGTAATGTTGTATTTGCACGAATGTATACATAACACAATTAAATATGTCAATGTGTATTGTAACAACCATAATCATATATTTCGTATTTCGATCCTTGAGGGGTCGGGGAACAAATTAATGGGTCCGTCTGTACATTGAGATGTCGGAAAGGTGTAAGATAAGCGCGGGCGCTCGCTAACTTCGTTACGGCACTATTCCTTTGTCGCGAACTCTCGGAGCTTCTCAATTTCTTCACCTGAGGTCCCCAAAGTCAACTCAAAGTTTGCTAGTGCCTCCTGCGCACTCCTAATTTATGGAAGAGTGCAAAGTTGGTAGAACGCGAGTTTCTGACATCTGACAGAATACGATGTTTTTCGACATTTATAATTCATCATTGCCTCTAATCTGACTGATGACAGAAGTGTCTAGTACGTGACAGCACGTAACTTCCTTTTATCAAATTTTTGGATTTATTTTTCCTGTATGGTTTAATATTTATAAGCAACGGTTACATTGTGCGGGCAAATGTAAAAGTTCAGCTTCAAAAATGAGTACGGGAAATCAGCTGCCAAATTTGGAAAAAATTTTTCGGGATGACGATGAGCCGGATTTCTCTGTAGCAAGGTATAATGATATATCATATTTTGATATAATATATACATATCAATAAGCAAATATTTTTACCTCTTAGCTTGAATTTGTATTTAATTTAATTATTTATAAAAATGTATGCACATAATCTTTTCATTTGTATTTATATGTGGATTGAATGAAGTAAAATTATATTTTTACTAAGAGTTAATATACTTTAGACTCTAATGATAAACTTTCGAAAAATGTTTTCTTCTAGCTCCAACCTAGCTGCTATTTTTGAACGGCATACAAAAGAAACAGATGCTCATCTTTCAACAAAGAAGCAATACCAACGGAAAAGTAATAGTTTACACAATGTACCACAACATATTCCTTCTCCTAAACCAGAAGTTATAATAGCCAAGGCAATACATGCATTTAAACTGTGAGCAAAACTTATCATATATGTAGATATTTACATAAGTGTTCAAATGTTTTTATATTGAATTGTTAAATATTTTAGCAAAAATGGATCTTATACATCGGTCGGTACACTTGGCATGGCACTAATAGGAAATTTCTCAACAAAAACATATCAAATTATTTTATATAAGAGCAAACAAGAACATGTGTCTGTTGTTACTGTAACATGTGACTTTGTATATACCGTACAAGCAAATAATTATTCAAGTTACTATGATAGTAATAAGGATAATTGGTCAATATTATTTGAGAACAATGAGATCTGTATTGAGTTTGCAAAAGAAGTAGGTTTAGCTAGGTATTTTTCAAAACAAACAAACATGGAAAATGTGATTCATCAGGACCTTTCAGCATGTAGTACAGATATAGTTGCAGCTGAGGGTGACAATGTATCTATAAAATATTATATCACAACTGAAATTATACAACCGTTGACCACAAGCTCTGTAGTTTTGCAAACTATGACAGTTGAGATATCTTCTGATGATAATTGGGAGAGAACCCTCATAGGATCTTATAAAGGGCTCAAGCGAATATTATTTTTACCACCTAGTAAACAGGTACTTGCTCATCATTATTAATTTAAATTACAAAGATGTATTGTAAATTTATAAATTATTTTGCATAGATCAGTTTGGGACCTGGATTTCCTAAAGAAAAAACTGTCATGTTAGAGATTGAAGTGACAGATATAAAAACACCAGATACAACTCCACCGTTGCCTAAATTTAGTGTAAGTGATAAAGCATCTATAATATCACGTATGGCTAAGATGGGACAGTCCATGCTTCCAAAGTTACCTACAAGCATAACAACGGATTCTGAAGACACCGAGGTTTATCTAAGCTATTTTGTCAGTAATATCGGCTTGCATTCATTTACGAAATATAGAACATATGATTTATTTTTAGGATGATGCGCCATATACGCCTGCTCGTCATAAAAAGGTAACCAGAAAATAAGTTGTCCTAATAAATGTCTATTTAATTGAATTCCTCAATTATATGCCATATTCTTCAGATAGATTTAAAAAACCCAGATAAACAAAGAAGGAGTATGTCAAAAGATGTTTTGGAAAATATGTCTAAAACTATACATAAACCAGCAAAACATGAATTGTTTGCATTGGATCCAAATTTGCATAAGCCATTAGTCGCTGCTTCTTCATTCATACCTCAGTGGAATACTGCACAGATTCAAGTATAAGACATCATCTTTTCTATAGAAAATAATACTCCGCATAGATGAATATGATTATTTCTTCTGCTACACTCAGTACGTGTAATATTATAGCCTAACTATGTTACTTTGGATGGTCAAATGCATTCCCTACCACCTCAAACTATAACACCTACAATACCAACGATTATAGATCCAACCTTCAATATGTTATTATCTGAAACCAGAATGAGCAATGCAGAAATGAGAATGGGAATGGCTAAGATTGCTGACAATGTTCAAAAGTTATTGGATAAGGTAGGTGTACACTCAAAAAATAATGCTTTATTGACACAGCTATCATTACCTTTTCTCTGTAGTTTCATGGTTTTCAATTACAAAATATTGCAACACCTACAAATGATAATAGTACTATGGACGCAACTTTGAAGATGTTATTGACTATGAATGCATCTCAGTCGGGAAAGAAAGAGGACAATGTGGATAAGCATGAAACTATTAAAAATATATCAGAAATAAACCAAACAGAGATTTTAGAGGCAAAAAATCGAATAGCTGCATTGGAAGAGGAACTCAAGGAATCAAAAGGTGATCACTTCATTGCATTGTGTAATAAAGATTTTATTTTATCTCATATTAAATAATATATGGGGTATATAAGAAAGTTGACACCAAACTGATGTATTATGCTAATGAGGTCAAATAATTGCAAAGATTACACGTAAACTTATGTTCGAAAATGCTTTATCGGGAAGTTATAAGTTTTCATAATTTTAGGGGCCAAATTGTTCTTACAACTTGTTATACAGCATCGCGGATATACTCAGTTAAGCAAAACTCTCATTGAAAATAATTGCTTACACTTCTTGATTTATAGCCTTAAGATCAAGCCTCAAGTTTTATTACGTGATGTAATGTCTTTCAGAGTTTCAGTCTTGTGCATATTTTGGCATCTGATTAATTTCTTTTGTGATATTTTTTTTGTGAATACAATGAATTGGCACATATTTGATAAATATATTAATTATTTTCAAACTTTTCAGAATTTCAGATTAATTTCGGAATTAGTGTTCGATGGATATGCGCCATTTGTGGTTAGAGTAAATCAAACAATTTGAAATATGTTTTAAAAAAATGATTCACATTTACATCAATTTCAAAAAGTTTAAGCATTACAGCACAATGGAAACCAAATTAAATTGCTTTCTACTAATGTATTTTTCAAATATGATTATGTAATTTGTGACTTCTATTCATGACTTTAATGACTGATGTATTTACGCTGCATGGAATATTTAATTTTTGTGACAGATCATAGACCACAAATTAATAGATCTTTAAAGCATATCATGTAGACTAAGAGAATAATTTTATTTGTAATTCTTGGAAAATTAGAGAAGTCTAATTATAATGGTCATAGTAATTAATAAAAATCTATGAATACTTATAACTAGTGAATTTAAAGACAAAAAAGCACTTTAAGACAAAAGTTGTTATTGACATTTTTCATTTTTGTAGTCTCGTTAACATGTAATATAAATTTTGTCAGAACTTTTTTGGATACTCTGTATAAAGATACAAATATACATAAATTGCAGAAGCTTTTGCAAATAATGCAAAACATCTGAGTCAGATTAAAGAAGAAAATGAATCTTTACTGCACACTACTGGAGAATTAAATAAAAAAATACAAGAACTGGTGGATACACTGAAAATTGCAAATAACGCAACAAAAGAAGCGAAGGAAGAGTTGGATATGGTCAAACAGCATAAAGAACAATATGAAAAAGAAAATGCTGCATTGGAAGAGAACATTTCTGCACTTCTCTTAGAGCATAACGCTATGGAAATTAGTGTCATAACAAAGCAAAAAGATGTAAATTTGTATGAATATTTGCTAATTGTTATTTACATTTTTACTGATTTACTATTTAATATTATTTTTAGGAGGAAAACAAAAATAAGGAAATTAAGCATATAATGAATAAAACTTACCAAACGCTAATAGAAGAATTTGTTGATGAAGCATATTCTGCGGACTATATAAAGTCTACAATAGCGAGAATAATCAAGGTATCAAGAACTAACGAAACTGATTTTTGACGAAAGTGTTTTAATGCACAAATAGTTACCAATTTCTGTATTGATAATTTTAGAATGTTACATTGCACGTTTTGTATAAAAGTTCAGAAAAGAATACCAGAGATACAAATGTAATTAAAGAAAAATCAGACATTACAAGTGGTAATATTGAAGCAAATGCAACGTCTGTTAATACTAGTAGTGCAGCAATTGAGTTACCAAAGGAATCTGTTGCAGATTCAGGATACGTTATGGGAAATGTAATACAAATTCACAAATTAGTTGAATCATTACCTTTTTATTTTCAGCATGTCATGTGATATTAGTTATTGCAAGGCTTTCCTGTGGGTTTGTGTCATTTTTAATGTTCTTTTTTTTAAACAGGTAATAAAAACAACAGAAGCTGCACCACCACCAATCCCACCAATTGACAAGGATATGAACAGCAATTGTGACTGGCTAGAGTGATAGTTGCATTTGCTCAATTTATATTTATTAAGTTTCCAGATTAATTTGATGCCTTCAAAGAGAATTAAAGTCTAGTTTTCAAAAAGAAAATATATTCTGATTTTGGAAATATAGGGCATCATTTAATTTGAAATGAACTTAGGTAAATTGTCTGCTTAAGTATGTGACTAAATCGGGAGTAGGCATCAAAAAATAATTTAAACCGAATTGGTGATTAATAGGGTGTCTTTGCTCAAATGCAAGGTCTCTATAATTACATTGTTACTATCTAAAAGAATGTATTACAAAAATGTGTACATAGTTTTTCGGTTTAAGTATTATTCAAATAAAATATAATGTGAGAGTTATAGTGGCGTAGTGGATAGAAGATTGGACTTTTACATGAGTGACCCGGGTTTGAAACTTCTGGTTTTTTCATGTGATATGTACACTGTAGCTCTTGTGGTTTGGGACATACTTTAAACAGTAGTTTGTGCTTAGCTGTCCTTAGCTGTCGGTGCCAAAAATGAACTGAAGAAAAAAATATAACATAATGATATGTGTTTAGAGTACTGTACCTTTAACTGAATGTATAAAACATAAATATTAATTAGCAAAAAGTAAAGAATTCAATTTCTTCAGAATTGTAATTAGACATTCTAGTACAGATAATCTTTATAGATTATGTTTATTTATAAATATGATTGTATGCTTTTGCAAGTTTTAAAAAATACTGCTGGTATTGATAGTTCTGATTTTGAAGGATTGTCTTTTTTTCTTGCTGTTTAATATCTATTTCATTCAATATCAACCATTAAGATGTACACTAATGTAAACACCTGTCATTATAATATATTTTATTTCAATTATACTTAAGCCTAGCACAATATACCCAAATGTATAATACATTTTATAGATAGTAACAATATCGCTAAAGACACTCACATTGATGCTAAAGTGTGTGTTAAACTTCCACTTCCCATCTTGGGTTGCATGCTTAGAGAAACCATTTAGCTAAGTTTATATCATTTCGAGCAAGAAGAAAGTAAGGAGATTGTAATGTCACAGTATTTGAAATGATATTTAAGAAGAATATTTCAATTTAAGGCAGAGTTATGATTGATTGAATGTAAGGATTCTGAGTTAATTTGCACACCTCATATGCCATGTATGTAAATTATATATCGCCAGTCAACCAACCAATTCTGTAATAATGTGTAAGAATTTGTAATGATTTAAAGTACAACGTGTACACAAGTACATGTTTAATTTTTATATGGGGTAGAAATAATAGAGATGGAAGTAATAGAAAATTAACGACGATTTTATATGACATATTTATATAAAATAGCTTCGACTTTGTAGCACCCATCTTTTAAGTACATCCTCATCCTACTGCTTTATCTTTTATTCTGACATACAACTATTTGTCAGTTACCAGAGCTTTAAAATGTATACGCGTAATACTCCCAACTTTACATGTAAAATAACTATTAAGTGTTTATAAACGATATTCTGTTGTAGATCTTTATCTGCTGCTTTACACATCATTGCTCGTTAGTTGGAGTATTTGAAAGCTTAAACACTTAACACCGTCATTTTTCGCGTAATTCTTTTATGACGCGTATAAGTGTTTTTAAACTTGTAATGGCCAAACATTTTATTTATAAGAATCATTTATCTTTCATATCGTAAACGTCAATATACTTAAGAGTAAAAAACAGTCACGATGCAATACAATAAGAGCATGATCTGTACTGAGTATTAGATATGTTCATAAAATACCTCATCTACAATGTATTAATGTTGCATTGCAATGATGATATATTTTCAAGCTATATAAAATGACCATTCTTTTAATATTAATTTGATGCTTCGTGCTTTTAAAATTGTGTTGCTTTGCGTAATCGCACTCGTTCTTAATACTTTATTACCTTTGTCTCGCGATCGAATTAGTGTGCGTGACCACTGAGCGAATATTATGTTTAGGTTGAAAATACGTGTAAGAAGAAAGTGTGCGCTTTTTATTTGATTGATTAGATCGTTTCTCTCCCAGTTTTCTTATGACGCATCTACAATAATGGTCCATTTTCTCTGATACTAGTAAGTATTATTCACTTCATAAAAGGAACTACTTCGAACTCAGAAACTATATATAATTACGGAGTATACGATATTTTTCATTAATAAGACAATATAAAATTCTTTCAATCAGCATGGTTTTGCTTTTTTTTTGTTTAGGCGGGTAAAAAATGTGTCATTATGGTTACTGAATTCATCTCAATAATTGTGCGCTAATATATAAGCGTTAAGAGATTACAAACTTTGATTTTCCTACATTCTATCGACCTAATATGAGCAAGGTAAGGAGTTAAGAGTTCACGAGTAACAGATATGAGCAAGATAAACGAATATTTTTACAAAATAATCGGTACACACGTCCTTTTTGTATGCTTTGCTTCAATGCTATTAGTAATGTATCTTTACCTATCTATTATATATCGTAAATACATTGCATTTTGCGTGCATGTTTTTGAATCTACATAAATATAAAAACTATGGGAGTGAGAAGAGTTGGAGTAAGATATAACGAATCATTTTAACATGTTTGTAAATGAATTATCCGATACGGAAAATAATATTGAAAGCTTGATAATAGGAATGAAATTTCTAATAGCAAAAGTGAAATGGCGGCACCTGTAAGTAACATGGTGCGCTGGTTACCGTATTTAATAAGTAAAGTTGATGATTTAAATACACAATACCAGTTAAAGCATTACAAGATCATTTAATATGAAGTCTAGTCAATTTCACCTCTAATGAAAGTTCACCTTATTAAAATACTATGTTTAAACAAAACTACATACGCTTTTATATAAACCTTCTTCAAATCTATTCGGAGTATGCGCAATTTGAAAGAAAATGAATCGGTTCAATAAGCATCAAAGTGTATGCAATTTTCGGTGATGAACGTGGAAGATTATTGGTAGCCGTGCTGAAAAAAGACATGGAGGAGCCGTCTTGTAATTAACCGTTCGAGTTTCAGCGGCTTTGGAAAAACTCGGTCGAAAATCCCATTCGGCGCAATAGCGCTTGTACGTTTCCCTGTGCCAGGTGGCGGTAGCCAGATATTTTATTACTCTATTGTAAATTCAACCACAGGGTGACATCAACCTGGTTGAATAACCATATAATATCTGGTGAACGAATATTTGCTCAGGTAAAAATTAATTATTTAGAACGCGGAAAAATCCCTCAATGTCAGCTCTATCGTTGCGGCGCCGTTCCACAAAACTGTCATATCAATGTCACTTTTATTTGAATTTTTTGTTTAAACGATTAAAAATAATTTTTATATACAAAATGTGTTAGTTGTGTTATTTAGATTAAAAAACGGAGTTTTGTAATGTACGTTCGTCAGTAGAGTTGAGTGCGATATTTCGATTGTCTGTGAGTGCACCGTCAGTCGTTCATAGCGTTCAAATGTGCCGGGTCTTTTCGACATGAAATCTGAAAGAGCGTTCGCGCTGCTTAGGACTCAAACGATTAAACAGACAGTCAGTGAAAGGAGTTGGAGGAGAAGAAAAAGAAAGGCAATTACGATTTTCAAGGTGTTATTATCAGCACATGGAAGTTTCGCATCCATATCACGAAGTAGGGCTTGAACATAATTTCAACAATTGTAAATTAAAATAGAACGCAGTTGCTGGGCCGCGGGTGCGCCTCCACAGAGAGGCGATGGCCGATTTTCTTTCAAAATGAAAATACAATATTTATAATACAATCAATAATACAGGTAATAACGGCACTATTATTACAATATTGTAAAATATCACAACATTAATATCCGCCAGACGTCGAAAGTAACGAGAGCGCTCGTCGAACGCATTTTCAAGAATAGCCGCAAGGATGTCATGCCGATTCTCCCTTGTCAGATTTATTCAAATCGGTACGATCCATGACACAATACTGGTTTCCTCGCGGCAATCTTGATCTCTGACTCCCAAGGTGAGTCTTATCTATGGCCCCCACCGATTTCGGTTGAATTAACCAGAGTAATAGGTCTACACTTATTATAAGCGTAACCACAATTATAATTACAAATATCCAACCAGTACTGAAAAAATACGCGTGACCATTTAAGGTAGAATGGTAAAAAATATAGCCTACATAATTATTACTATAGAATTGGATGTGCTTATTATTTTGAGTTTTCAGCAAGAATTTCTTGCGGTGGAATAAAAATTTAGCATAAAAAACTACAGAGTCCTCAATGTTTGTCACTATACCACAGCGGTCATAGAACAATGCACATTATAGTCGGTTACAGTAAATCAAATGATTTATTTTTTTAATCTACACGTGTTTTTTTTTTGCAACTAAATGGATATTAGCGATTACGATTGTAGATACGCTTGCTGCAGATATTGACTTATGACCCTAGTAAATTTCGCAGAGGTGACTAAGAACCACAGCGAAGGCAATCCTTGATAGATATTAACATGTTATAGCAAGGAAAAAACGTAATATCTTCTGGTTTTTACTCTTGGTCGCGGCCTATGAAAACGAAGGATCGTTACGCAGCCCTTCGAAACCGTATGCTATTATTCGGATGAGGATATCCCCTCACGAAGGACCACGGATAAATAAATTAAATCGAACAGCGTGCATATTAACCTTCTATAACTCCTTAATAAATTCCAAGCAAAGATACACTTCTTTGTATCAAGCGCTCACACTCTTTTAGTATCGTCAAAGGTAAGGAACAAATCAATGTTTAAAAAAAATTAAAGGCCCTGTATACAAATACATTGTCGAAATGTTACTTGGATGTTATCGCGAGTTATAGTAGATTAATGCTTGTAAATTGACAAACTTATAAACTGATGCCCAATCACCAATATACATATACACAAGAAGGTTAATAAACAATCATTAATTTATAAACTTTAGCCCTCTTATATATTCGTATATCGATGTATTAGATGCTTTATCGATGCGTAAACGTTAACCCTCTATAACCCACGGCTACTTCCATAATTGTTCAACAATGATCAAATTTCGTTACAGCACTTTACCCGAAATTAGCTATTACTTTCCCTAGAATTTGTAAATCGTTGTAACTGAAAGATATATTAATTAGCTATTGTGGTCGAATGAGCACGCTGTTAGTTATATTGACCATTCTTTTTCCATCCATAATATAATATAAGATCAGATAATTATCGAATTATAGAGGGTGAATGATCGCGCGTACTCGAAAGGCGGACGGGCATAAATAAAAATCGTACAACGTACATTGAAAAAATAGTTCTCGCGCCCCTTTCCAAGAACCCCACGATTTGCTCGCATATATGTATTCGGTACATGGTTTTAACCCTTTCGGTACAGCGAAGCCTCGCCAGAATTATGTGTTCCCTGATTGGGTGGTTCTATTAAGGTTTAAATAAAAATTTATTCTGGAAATTAATTTTTCACGCATTGTTTTTAATCTACTTCGTCTATATTAGTGGAATAAATACAATAAATCCTCACGTATAGACCCTACTGGTATTCCCTTCATATTGTTCTATTTTACGACTACTATTCCTAATTATACATCACACCATGGTCTGTATCTTCAGTGGTATCGGCAAGCGTGCAGTGTACCCGTCTGCAAATACCAGTTAAAACCACACTAAATTTTAAACTAAATCTATCTGGTTTAATACCGATTTGTCTGGGCTTCCAACAAGTTATTTTTGGAAATGAAATTGATGAACAAAATAAGATGTGTAAGTTAGAATTCATCCGTTTCTATCAGATATTGACACTTGTGTAAAATCGTAGGTTTGCTGAATCTAAATTTGCGAATTAAAATTGTTGTAGATATAATCTGTATATACCTTAAACTCTGGTGAATTGTTTGTGATCCAGATTAGCAGATTACAAAATTCATGGGATGATGTAAAATTCAAAGAAAAAGAATTTTTGATTCTGCTTTGGGTTATCTGAAATTTTTTTCAACTTATCGGTAAGATCGTGCCTATATAAATGAGATCAGACGTGATATCATTTTGTTCATGTTTACTCATTTAATACTTATCGTATAATCTTATAATTTTATTATAAGCTTCTGATGTATTACAAGAATGTGATGTCAAAAAAATATATAAAATATCCCTCTATATACAGTCTGCATTGCATATAATCCTTTACTCCTCATTATCCGCTAATTGCAGGTTATGCCACCGAATTGTTCATTATACATAGGCTATGAACAATGTATAGAGATATTTCATATATCTTTTAATAATTCATTTTAGTAATTTATTTTAAGTGATAATGAATTCAAATGTACTATATTACACAAGTATTAATAAGCAATATGATATAAATTATATTATATTTTGTCTCATTTTCTTCAGAACAATATCAGAACTGTATTACAAATTTTTTTAAACAGAGAAAATTACAAATAAAACAGATTAAGTCTTGTCTTTATTATAGCATGTGGTATGCTGGTTTCTAAATATCGCAGTTTCTTTGATTCTCATTTCAACATTCTCCATTCTTTATTATGTATGTATTTCTTCAAACTACTGCAAAGGTAAACTATGAGAACTGGAAAAGTCGTATTTGTCTATTAGAATAGTATCATTTGGGACCAGAGCTCAGGCACAATGTGAGAGAATTTATTATAATACTGAATATAATGATACTTAAGGAAACAGAATTTTATAAAAGGTTTTATAGATAACTCTCAAAAAACTTAAGAGCCTAGGTAAATTAGATTTTGTTATAAATAAATGAAATATACTCTATGTAAGAGGGAATTGGATTCTGCAGAACAATAAGAAATATTGATAAAATAGTGTATGAAACTTGATGCTACGCACTCTTTTACTGCTTACTTTATTAATACAGTGGACAATATATTAAAACGGATGCATAAAAAATTAATCTCCAGGATTCATTTTGAACTTTTAAGAAACTATGTAACTAGAAATAACAAGAAATGTCTACAACTGTATGAGAAGTACAAATGGTTGCAAACAGAATCATGCCAGTGCGCAAGTTATCCCTCGCGCAAAGTGTCGGATTGGAAATTTATGACGATAAATAATGTTACATAAATAAAGTCGCCCTATATAAATTATCAGTAAGGTGGTAAAAAAATAATTAGTGATTTCTATATATTTTTGATTTTGTACTTTTTCATATTTTACTTTTTCATCTCTGTTTACATTTCTCTTTCCGTTATAGAAGTTATTAAAAGATGTAACTGTAATTAAAATGTACCTATTCTTGAAGATACATTCACATAAGGAAATTGAAGTAAATATTTGTGATTAATTAACGTATTTTCAATTTGTAACCTAGACACAACAATGTCTACTTTCTATTTTCTGTGGCATAAAAAAAAATAATATTAAGTTATACTTCATATTAATCTGCTCGATTAAAAAGAAAATCAATTCAACAATATAGTTGATATTTTATTGTAGGATCATATTTTTATGATCATAAATAATTTTATATCGTTCTTTATTTGTTCGTCCTCTATACCACACTGCGTGTTTTTAATAACATTCTCTTTACATGCCTTGTATCGTGGCAGCTGTTATTTTCTTTCATATACGTCGATCGTTGTAAATTGAAAGACCTTCCTCTGGTTTTCAAATGATCGTTTTTAACTCATGTAAATCTTTCTCTCTTTTTTGAAATGCTAACATTGACACGTAGTTATAGTCAAAACATCTAACAGCAATGAGAGCTACACAAGATTGAGGCCATTCAAAACCATTGACACACGATAATATCACTGTCAGTATCAAGTACAATATACTTATCCGAAAATATCTGAATCAAGCGGATAGCCTTCCGTACCGAAAGAGTTAAAGAGGGATACCCTCCCAGTAACCGTATAAAATTTCGACAAATCCAGGGCATAGAAAAATACAGTATGGGCAAGGCAAAGTAGAAAAAGAAGGAGGGATAAAAGCCGGATAAAGGTTCCACGATCGGCGAGCTACTTAAAACTGGATTGCGCGAATACCGTTTTGAAAGGCGTCATCTGGGAATAAAACACGTATCTGCTTCTATAGAGCTAACGATCGGCGGCCGCCATGCATTCTGCAATTGGCGGATCGAATGTTTAAAGCCGAGCTCAAAGGAGTATGCTTCTGAGATTCCTGGAGGCGCGCCTTTTGCTTCTTGTCCCACCCGGAATCCGTGTGCCAGCCAATCTGCATTGGATCAGGGCAAAAAAAGCCGCTTGTGCGCACGATTACTGGCTTCACACGTTTCCCTTTTTTTTCCTCTACGATAAATTTAGACGGCGACAAGGATACGGGGAGTATTATCGACATTTGGGCCCCCTTGCGCCGTTGGAAGTATGCGTTTTTGCCGTTTTTCTCCATCCATAGAATTTAGGCACACCTGTACACGATTTATCTTCGTTTTGAGTTGTTGTTCATGCATAAAACTCAAGAAACAGCACACGTGGACGCATAATGCCGTAACTGCACCGGCTCATTGTACGCTATCAATTACGGGTAATTCGAATATTGGGAGAATGTATGTATACAACACCAGCCATTTAACTACATAACAATTACTACCACTATATGTACAGATTACTAACGTTTTGCCGGTTGCACCAACCGAAATAATCATCAAATTCTTTTTTTTAGGGTATACTCGGGGGGGGGTCCACTGGGCCAATTGGTAAATAAAATAATATCGATAAAGTCGTCTAAGCTGTGAATAAACAGTCATAGCACTCTTTCGTAATTTTGTTTCTACAAATTCTTGAAACTTGAAAAACTACAAAACTTGAAAAAAATAAGACGTATCCTGAGAGTAGCCACGATTCTTGAGCGCCACATACAACAGTAGTTTATTATTAGCAATGAAGAGCGTGATTGAAATAAGGATAATATACTTCCTAAAACAAGTCTCTCACGTACTATAAATTGGAGTTAAGTTACCCTAGTATATTTGACCGGTTGTGAGCTACATAAAAAAGGGAAACTAAATAATATAAACATCCGTTAATCACACTTTATACAAAATCGAAGCCGAGTATGGACTACGAGGATAACGATATTACGTTTGAGTAAAAATTTGTCGTACGCATTCCGCGTATAACTGTGCTTTATCGACCGCCATATGTGTTTCACAAATTAACACCGATCTTTCTTATGATCATTGCCTTTTCCGAGCGATAAAAAAAATCGTGAACACAAGTAGGAGAAGAAGCGTTGGTGCACGCAGTTTCTTTCGAATATTAGTTAACATTTATAGGTTTTTCGGGCCTCGCCCGCATTTTTGCATTTTGTTAAACTTTTTATCTTTTTTTGTTATTTTACAGCTATGCGCGTTCGTTACAACATCATAGCCCATTCGGCTAAACTTTATTGACTAATGCTCCACTTATTTAAGCACAGTCGACAAGTAGATCATTGTGCTTCAGTTTCACGGAAGAAAATATGTGTATTTTTTTTCAGTTATTGTTGCAATCACGTCCTTCCCTCTATCCGAGAATCCTTTTCAATCTGGTCGCGGGAATCATTCCGTAGCTTTGATTTTTTTAAATAACAATATGTAGGGTAATTTCCTTCTTCGTAAAGTATCGTATCGTAAGGTACGAACTGACCAGTTCGTGAAACCAAGGGAGTATTTGAAAATGCACGTGGGGCCACTAGTTCCTCACTCACGAGGCCTTCGCCCTTCGAACTTGAGGTCTGAGTAATTAATTTCATCGCACAGCGAACAGAAAGACAAGGGCATACCTCCGTATTCCCGCGGTTTGTGAAGCGGAAAAACCCTACGAGGACGTCTATGATAACCTAAGGGCCCTAAAGCTCTAATATTAAGAATTCACTTCTCAGAGAGAACAAAGAAGAGGAGGACACGCCCACTTGACGCACAGTGTTGCCAGTTCGTTTTAACAATCTTTGGAATTGTCACGCGAGTCATTGGATTAAACAACAAAAAGTAGCAACGTCGAGTCAACGGTCAATGCATCTACGTAAGAATCTTCGTGCGTGTATGCATGTTGGTGTAGCAATCTTTTCAAACTAATTTCCGAGTCAAGATTTCCTCTCCAAAGTCAATTCTTAATATTGGGACTATAGGTACGAGTACGGCGTATTTTTATCGGATATTGCTGCTTCCCTCGATTCGACGATTCTCTCGTCCAACACAACGATACCACCCTTCCGGACTACCGGGGTTCGTAAGCCTCGTAGACGAGTTCCGGCACCAGGGCCAAGGAGAACGTGGTGCTGGCTTGCCTTGGATATTGCCTTCTTGTGGTGATGGCTTCGTGTTACCTGTTATTTTCTTCCATCACGACTTGTTTGAACACACCCGCGGGCATTTGGCTCTTTACTTCGTGACTACCAAGCGCTGTCGTGCCGTCCTTCGCGATAAACAGCTGGAGCCCGGTTGCTAAAAATTGGAAATATTTGTAATATTTACAAGTGCTCATTGGTAAATTTAATTTCTTTTTGTCTTGGTATAGTGTGTGTCTTAGTATATTATTTGTAATGGTAAAGAGGTATATTTATTGCTTCTACAGGTGCTTGTTGGTATGTTATATATTTTTTTCATTGGTATATATTTACGACTGTTACGAAAGTATTCGCAATGTTTAGGTACTCGTCAGTATGTTATATATCTTTTATTACTAATTGATACACGGCCATCTGAAAACTACTTTGATTGAAATCACTTAAAAGTGAATTATTTCGGGTGACGATTTATAACTATCCCGATAAATACAATCATGCGTTATAATTTTTTTTACGGCATAGTAAAATAATAAAGATTGCGAAAGTTATAGTGAACTTAAAAATGCATAATATTAAGTTTAATGAACTTAAATAACAATCTTCGGATATTGTAAATTGTTTGCCGATTCTTCCATGTTGCGTGGCGTAGCATATTGGAAAAAGTTTAATGTTACTTAAGTAAAGTGCACTTTGATAGATCACGGAAGTTCGTTCGTCATTAACATCATTCCATAACATCTTAATAACTATTGTAAAGTAAAATGCTTTATCATCAGATTAATATATTATCTATACCTTTCCAAATTGAATTAGAAATAGCTATAAAATGTTAATCGATACATGTACTTTATCGGAGTATATTAGTGATTCCACAGACTTTAGACGTCACAGAAAGACTAAAAAAGAGTGCCATTGACATTTAAGATAATTTCAGTTATCGAACATAATTGTTGTAATCAATCTATCCAGTTGTTCATCTTATCTATGATTGTGTTTAAATTTCCTTACAAAATGGAAATCAAATCTTCTAGCAAAAATTACGACCGTCGTACAAACGAGCAAGATTATATTATTTCCCTCATTTGGTTTTATCGTCTCGTAAAGGTTACATTCGTAAATTTTTAATGCGACTTCTTTCACTGTAATAAGTAACATCTTAACAGCTCATCTACCATGAACAGATTATTTATCGTTACCACTCATCAATCTGTAACCTAGGAACCAGCTTTTCATTGATGGCGCTTATGGATCAGCAGCATGTTAATCGGATTTTCCCTATTACCGTTATGAGTGCGTATTAACAAATTCCATGGAGTTGCACTTAACCCTTTGACTGCGGCGTACTCCAACCCACAACCATTACGATATGTTGCGCAATATTCGCATAACTGTTGCATGCAATAGCATATATGTACGCGTTTGTTACATATCAATGGTTATATGACAACGTGTATATACCAAATTAATTTAACTAATGATGTAGAACAATCTGTAATTAAATACAAAAGAACAAAATAACAAATTTTATTCTTTCTTATTTAGTGAATTGTAGATTATTTTACGTAATTAAATAAATTAATTTATTCTGGACACTAATTGTTAAAGATATAAGAAAAACAATTTTATCGTATATGTCTTTAGTAATCCAAAATAAACGATCAAGTGCACATATTCTAACGTCATAAACAAAACTGAAACGGCAGAATCTGTACGAAAATAAGTTCTTTTATCTTATCTACAGATTTTTCAAATTAAATTCATTTTCTTGAAAATCAAATTCACCTTTTTTGAAATAAAAATCACCCTTTAACAAATCAAATACTTTTACATATATATTATATTTAAAAAATATCAAATAATGTTACTTACATACGAAGAAGTAAACAATTGTATCATAATTTATACAATTAGATGATAATATATATGGAGATGAAGGTGTGTATAAAAACTGTGTGCATGTAATTCAGTAATTCAATAATAATAATTCAAGGAAAACCATTTATAGACTAGGTTATATATATTATATACATATAGTATACACATATACGTATACATGTACATATAACCTAGTCTATAAACGGTTCTCCTTGAGTTATTGAATTATCTGCACACAATTTTTATACATACCATCATGTTCATATGTAATTATGTAATTATATAAATTATAATAAAATTTCTGATTTCTTGCTATGTATTTCACATTATTTTATGTTTTTCAAATGTAATATATACATAAAAGTACTTGATTTGCAAAAGGGTGAATTTAATTTGAAAAGCCTGTATCGATTTCATTCGAAAGCAGTAGGCAGTATTAAGATATACGATGTTTCTGAAGAGAGACATACTTTCCGAGCTCTCGAGATCCGTTTGTTCCAGATTCGTGGCTTTCAGCAGTTCGTCGATGAGTGAATCTGGATTCGGCCTTGTAACTTCGACTCTGCAGAGGATAGGATTTCCCGTACTGTCTTCGGCTTTTTTTCTGCGTTCCAGCGCTGCTTTCGCCCGATCCAACGATCCTGTTTCACTGAGACCAGAACCACCGGAAGGATTTCTAGGAGGAAGAGGAGAGTGATCAATGACTTATCCAGGTTCTTATTGCCGATCCTTGATCCCTTCAAGGGTGCAAGGTACTCACTAACGTAGGAACTTTGTTTATTATTCGTTTTCAATAATTAGCCATTATACAATAAGCCAATGAGGTTTACGATATTCAGTGGTACAAAAAATAAATATGTACGCGCGCCTATACACGCCGCGCGCATGCGCACACATATACACACAGAGTACAGCCAACACGTATACATAGGTTGTACATGTTTTGTTCTAAAATTTCGTATATTCTTAATGTAAGCAAAGGCAATTCCCACGTCAGCGTTTTGATTTATTGGATTAAGAAAATTGGACGGGTATCGAGCATACATATATTATACGGAATAAATTTTCTTCGATGCAGAACGAAAAAAATGACGGTTAATTACGAATGTTAGACGTATGCAATAATAAAAGAAAAAAGACGTAATGACTTGACAATAAATAAAGTCGAACGTGAGCCGTGCGGTAGCCGTGTTCGAGACGATTGAATTTATGTGAGAAGAAAATCGAAGAAAAGACGTCCAGTAGAAGTGTGAGATGAATAGTGTACTAACAGAAAGCGGCAGAAAGTGAATTTTCGTGGGAAAGTCGCGTGCGAGGATCGTGTGAATTTCATGCGACAAGCAGGGCGTGACCGACGATATATAAGTGACCGTGAGAAAACAAAGGAGGGCAAAAATACGAATTAGTATGAAAAGCAACAGTATCGAAATTTTAAATATACTTCCATTGAAGAATTCAGATCGAAGATTTCCTTTTTAGAATTTGATTCACGGACATCGATTTCCAAATTTTAACGATGTTTTAATCAATTTCGAGAATTACAGCAAAGCAACTGGCAATTTACGGATGTTCATGGCTCATTATGGTTTTTGTTTTTTCGCGAAAATATTGATTAATTATAATTTAATTCTACTGATTAGATAACGATGTTCTATCACTTCTCGTATCCAACTCTCTATTGCGAACGAATCTTTGTATGCAGATATGTAAAGTTCTCAATACTCGCCCCAAAGCTAGCGTTTTTTGCACAAACAAACAAATTCTAGGCAAAAAACCAGATTCTTTAAAATATCTGTTTACACTAACCGTTTTAAATTAATACATTTTTTTTATCGTGATCTGTTAATACGCTTTTTTTTGTCACTACAATGTATATTTATTTGTATAGGAAATATCTGATATACGTTGTATCAGCATATCGAGTGGTTCACATAAAACGTTACAATTTGTTTTTGCTAAAAACAGCAAACAAAAATACAACTAATTTTATTTTTTATTGAAAAAGGATATTTTGTTTTGAAATAACAGGAGATATTTATTCGCCTCATTTCTATAAATCTTGTAGAACCGAGTAATATTTACTGGAAGCATTTATTTCAATTCTGCACAATTCACAAGTTATATGGTTAACTATTTTTCCAAAGAAAGAGTTGAAGAAAATAAAAATATAAAAAGAGAGGTGGAAGATATTGAAATAATCGTCTTCTGAAAAAAGAAGTACATACTATTAAGTGTTATGTAACCTCGTACAATAAAAAGAAATCTAATGGCCTCGAATTTACTTATGAAAGTAGTCACAGAATAGGACTATCTTGTTTAATCCGTTTAGTCCAAATTTTTTTCTAAAATGAAAAATGTTTTGCGAAAACATTTTTTTTTATCAAGTAAATAACTACAAAAGTGCGTTGTAAGTGAAATCTAAATAGATTAAAATATTTATCCCTGAAACTACTTTAAATGAATTTGAATTTTTTTTCATAACTCTGTAAATATGCAGAGTAAAAAAATGCTCCAAATAAATATAGTTTAATGGTATCCAAAAAACAAACAATAAATGCAGTTTTCCATTTTTAAAAATGAGGACACTCTTCTTTCTCTTTCTTCCGGTTGCTTCAAGAAAATTGATTGTGCCATTTGATTGAAAAAAATATAAAATATAATATTATGAAATAACGTGTACAATAATTAAAAAAAAATAACTCGTTGATATTTGTGCCCATAATTATGAAAGTCATATGTCATATATTTCTTGTTTCGAGATATTTAATGAATTGCATTTGAATAAATTAAAAAATATTTTTACATTATGCGACATTTTAATTTATAATTTTCTTAGTCTTGATTAATGGAAACTTATTATGAATATGAAATTTTCTGTGAATTTCATACGAAAATGTTTTTAAAGCTTGAATTGACTTTTCAAAATTAACTGAATGCCCTATAAATGATTTAAAGCAATAAAGAACTATGAGTCTTATTTGAAACAATAATTTTAATGAAATAATTCATGAACATTTATTAATTATTTTTAAAAAATAATCCATTTTTATCATTTCGCGTTTTTAAAATTCTTAAAATGTTCTTGAAAAACTGAAGGGATGTACGGTAGTAATAACATGATATCTTTATATTTTTCTTCCGTTACCGGTCTAGTGGTAGTGCATAATGGAAGTAATTTAATATTTTCGTATATTTTTGGATTTCCTCTTTTACGTGAAAGATCTAAAACGTGGAATTTAGAATCATCTAAAGAAGTTTTATAGAACATTTTATAAGGTTCAGTTTTCAAGAATCTTATCCATTGAATTTGCAGCCAAGAAACAGGTTCGCCCGCGGTATTTTTTGCTCTTCTTGTTATTGATTCTTCTAGTGATTTCATTGAAATAAAATCCGGCTGCGACATTCGTTTTATCGAAAATGTATTTCTTCTTCTACACTTTTCTATCAATTCATAATAATGCTCAGGATTGTATAAGTAATTGGCTTTTTTTATTTTTATTTTTATCAACCCGAAATCACGGTCATTCGGTAGGAAGGACCCGACACCAATAATTTGCGGCCTACCGTTTTAATATTATTATTTGATGACTGAGCAATTTTTATCCATGTCGATACTACTTTAATCTTACGATTTTAACCTGAACAAGCATCTCAAAGAGGGCCACGCGCCATTTTCAAGTTATGTTCATATAATTTTAAAAAATTTTTGTTTTAGGCCACTTTCATAATTAACACTAAATGAATTCCGTATAACGTTGAAATTACAACCACTATCTGAAGGTTCATTTTTGACGATATCGTAAAAATTACCTTGAATAAATTTAGTTTAAAATAATGTGGTGTGAAATAACTGATAAACTCATTTTTTTTAAAATCTTGACTTAGACTACTTTCATAATTATGGGCACATTTATGCGGCCGCACCTGAAATAATTCTTGAGCTTTTATGATCTACTGCATAGAATCATAATAAGTCATTTTACAATCAATAATGAAAGTGTATTCATTCAGAATATTATTTTATGTCAATATGTCTATAATTTCTCCTCTGCTTTTAACTTTTATTTCAGTCGATTATTAAATGTTTTACTTTTCATGCGTGATGTCAATTTCAGAAGATATAAACTGAGTTGCAGATTCATGACTCTTGAAAACTTTTTTTGGTTACCCTTTTTGGAACCTTTTTTAAATACAGGGATTTTTGCTATTTCAGTAAGCTATTTCATACGTTGTATATGCAATTCATATATTATTTTATGGTATTTAAAATAACATGCGATACGCTATAATAATAATATAATCTGGCTTTTGTTGATATTTTTATCTGTAATATTTACCTAATTTTTTCTCAACTAAAAATTGATTGTATAATTAAAATAACGTTTACATGCAATTGGTAGTTATATTTAGTATTTATATTTCTAATGATAATCATCAAATTGCAGATTGATGTGAAAAATAAGTCAAAAAATATTCTGAGTATTAATGTGCCGCTCTAACGGTTAATAACTTATTTAGTCAAATGTCATCGATATGTATGATTAAATGTTACGTTTTTATAATAATTCCTCTAAGTACCAAGCCAAAAAATCTGTTTTGAGCTACATACTATTGTCCGCATTATCTTTAGAAGTCATCCATCGATATGTCTATTTGTTTCTTAAAGATTTTCTTATTACTATTTTATTTCCATAAAGGCTTCTCATCTGTTCCTTTTGAGATATCTCTCGAATATTTCAACAGATCTTCATTAAACCCTTCCATATCGGGCAAAAATGATAAAACATTTGAAAGAGAATGTAAAAATAAAACGTTGCTTGAAAATTAGCGTTAGTTTCAAGGTCTCCAATCGTTGCTTAAGCAATATCCGCATTATGTTTGTATTTACTTTAATTCACCTCTTTGTTTATTTACTTTACTTATCCACATATTTAAAAAAATTCAATCTTTTACAAACATGAGTCAACAGTATATCCCTTACTATCAATGCCTGGTAATGATCATGCACGTGAGCTACTTTTTTACTTGCGATTATCAGAACTGTACATTCAGGAACTTCCTTCTATTATCCACAATGTATTCTCAAATATAACTCGAACATAATTTGCAATGTGAGTTAGTTGGTTTAATAGATAGATAAAATATCTTGAACCGTAAGAAATTATTGCGTGGAAGCTTTGAGGATCGGAATAGTTTTACACTTCCGTTCAAAAGTCTTAGAACACTTGATTATTTTTACAAAATTTTATAATGTATGAATCATTTGAATTGCGTGGATTTATGGTAGCATATATATAATTCTGGACATTTGTTTAAATAATAACACAATATATTGGAATCGTTGGGAAAATGTCAAGACAATTGCGAGAGAAAATAGAATGTGCATGAATTACATAGACATGTAAAAGCAAAAATTTAACATCACAGACTTTAAAATTAGGATCTAGATCCGTCCAGAGTCCGCATCAACATCAGTTGCGCCTAATTACTTTTGAGAACATAATAGACTCTAGACGAAAAGTAGGTCTAAATGTTATGAATGAATTTTGCATGGTTTCTTATCAATTATTGCCCTAGATTGTTGTTGTACACATTGCTAAATGTATGAAACATGAAAAAGCAGTGCTTTGCATAAAATACTTAAACATGTCCAATTATTTCTTCAAAGCTCGCACAGCCGTTTAATTAGGATCCTAAGACTTTAGAAAGGGAATAAATAGCGCTAGTATGCCAAAAAAGCGAGAGTGGTGCATAAAAGGCAGGACACGTAAGACGAAAGCATGGACTGACGGTGGGGTTATGCTGTTTCGGTGCTGCGAGCTTGTTGGAGCGACTTCCGGTACCCCTAAGGAGGACTCCTCGGAGTCCACTGGGCTGGTGGCAACCGTAGCTAGCTTGCCCCCCGCCCCGTCCAGCAACTTCCGGTGACCTCCGCCAATACCCCTGCAAGGATTCACAAAGCCATCCAAATTGGAAGCAAAGCAGCCTCTTTCGTATCTTAGCCCTCCCGTCTTTTACGCCCTCTTCCCTTCTGGTTTGCACCGATTCCCTTGTGGAACGACTTTCGTTTCTCGCATCGAGAAAGTTGAGCGCTAAAGCAAAGCTTGGATTGGGTTGTCTCGTAAGTTTCTTTCGATTTTTCTTTGTATAAAACAAAGCTACGATAGAATGGACTGTGATGGCGAAACGTTGTTGAAGAATATAGGAACCGTTCTGTATGATAGTCTTTTCCCATCTCTCTTTGGAATAATATTTTCTAAAAGGTTTTTGATCTACCAACGAAGTATACTTTGTCGTGATTTAATACGTGCAATGAGAACATCTTTTTTAGACGATGCGATTAAATATTCGAATCAAAGGACACGTTTTTAACGGCAGAAAACACACGTGGTTCCGCGTTTTCATGGTAGAAGATAATACTCGTCTTTCGTCAATTCTTATCGTAACTTGATAATTACTGCTTTTGATTTATTAGAAATACTTTTTGAATTTCATGGTCCGATTCGATGGAAGTAACTTTTAGTAATTGCTTTTCAATATTAACGAATAAGCAATACATTTTTTTTGCCTGGATACGAAATATCGCGACAAAACTAAGACTATTGATATGATTTAACTGCAGCCGTATGTGTACCTTTTATTTTCGATTCATGTGTCTCTTTAAAAATGGATCTTTTTACATAGTATTCACGATTCGGTGACAAATATCGAAAGCAAAACATGAAAAAAACTTGAGCCAACCCAATGTTTTAAATTGAGCAGCGGTGATGTAATGTAACGATGAATCGTGTGGCTTACGGATTCTGTCAAATCGCGTTAAATTTTATCCACGAATATATATTAGTGTTACATTAATATTACGGCTTGAATCAGATATTAAGGAAATGTGATAGCAAAAATCCACGTTAATTTCTTCACTTGTGTAAATAAAATTTAAACCACTATTTTCCCAAATGAGTTTTCTACGACATTAAGGACGTATATATAACATCCTGTAGGTATGTTTTATAAAAAACGGGTTGTACAATTATCTTTTTTATTTGTAACGATACGAATTGTCACGTGTAACATGCTTTTATGCGTTCAAGGCTTCTGCAGGAAAATTCTTTTTGAACATTATTATTTTTACAGAACATTCAAGGTTAGCTATATTCATTACTTGAACGGAAGCAGATTTCTCCCTCGACATTGCGGTGTAAGTATACCTATAAATATGCGTTCAGGAATATATAATAATATAAATCGAATATTACTTTGGAAACTGAAGTTTAATTCTTGCCTCTAAAATATCGGGAGATTTCTGGCTGATTTCTTCGCAAGAATTTGGATAGAATTGAGCTGTGATTAAATTCTTTGTATTTAGGAAATGTTAATTCATAAGTATAAAAACAACATAATTTCCATTACATAACATTCAAAATAAACTTCAAGTTTTTCAGCCATGGGTTCTGGTAAGATGATATTATTATGAATATTTGAGTACGTATCTGTCAGTTATAACGCATACAATAGACTAGATACATCCCTTGAAAATTAAAAAAAAAACATCTAAGAAGATAACATATTTCTCACCGCACGTTCACATTTTGAAATTATTTAAATTACATATAAAATGTAAAATTCGTATCATCGCGAATAGAGAGAATGAACAAAGGCTTTATATACTGCACATGTATATATAAGCAGTCCGTCTGAATAAATATCCGTAATCTCAGTTACTCATAAATTTACACGAAGAAAAATTTCACGAATAAAGTGTTGGCATAAGGCGAGTACAGCGATAAAACGGCAAATAACTTGCAAGGTATGTTAATTTGAAACAAAATCGTATGTTTACTTTCTTATATTCTCAAACGGAACAAAAAAATCCAACGACATACAATAATGTATAGTGGACATATAACATCTTCAGATATATTAATTATAAAATAACCGATTATATTTAAAATGTACGTTAACACGAGTTTCATATTAAAATCAGGCGACATCGGATTATTTTGTGGCAAATAGCAGATATATACAATTTCAATCAATTGTTTACAGCATTTAAGCGTAGAAAGTTTATGAGGAAAGCCTCTTTTATGGTGTTCCTCGATTCCAAAGGAATTGTGCAGGTTAATGTATGAAGCGTAATCGTGATTATAGTTGTAAACAATGAATTAGTTATAAAAAAATAAGTGTAAGTGATTGCAGTAAAATTGTAAGAAATAATTTGCACTTTCATAATTATAACATTTAACGTAATTGTTTTTTAGAATTATTATTAAACAAAAGTTTTTGTGATGATATGTAAATTTAGGATAGAAAACCATCGCTTTTGCATTCTTGTTGTCATAATTTACCGATTATAAAATGAAGTATTCAATTATTCGAATATGTCGGTTTACGCGTACTTTTAAATATTCACGCGTACTTTGCTCATAACTGGCTGAATATCTACAGTTATAAATACCATTAGCTTTGCAAGAGTAAACTCATTATCTTATCTAATTTCATTGAAATCGTCGAGAGCCATAATTGTGCCTGTTAGTCAAACGTAAATAATTTAAATTTATTTAATACAAGTGATATACTCCAACGTGTATCGTTTAGCTGATTAGCATATTCTGTCCGACGAAATTTGGGATTATTCAAAAAACACCGAGGATTTTAATGTATTTAACCATGGACCATGGAAGAAATTTGTCGTCTTTACACTCAATTATCAGGTTCGTTAAAATTACACGCTTGTAAATATTGATATTTTAATGATACAAAACACGCATGTTTTGCACACTGCACAAGAATGCAATAGGTGTAAAATTAATTGTCGAGTGAAGTAGCGAACATTTTTGACAACGCAATTTCATCCATTATCGATTTGCAATGTTCATTAGCAGTCGTATGAAACCTTGTCTTATAAAGCAAAGCAAGCAGTGTACGCATAACGAGCCATTGTATACTGTTCAGCTCGACCGTTATGCTTAACAATACATTGCCGAGGATGAACAAACCACGGAAAGATCAAAGTAGAAGTAGCGCAGTCTGTTGTCCCTTGAACAGAGCTTTCATTCTACGTTGACTGAACCATCATAATGCTTGTTGAATGTCAATAGGGGAAAAAGAGGAGATTTGTGTTGTTTAAACAAAAATAAGAGAATACGAATGTAGCGCACAGTAATGAAGATCGCATTGGGGATGAGTAAGTATTCTTTAACAAAAATCGATGCATGATTTTCTTTATGATAACGTTTACATTTTTCCATGCAGCAGTACATATAAGAAAACTTCCGGAAGAATATTTGAAGTATGTAAAGATCTTCGAAGATAGTAATTGGCTTCTCAGAATTGAATTTCTAGTTAAGTAATTATTATAGCAGAATAAGTAGGATATATGCGTTTGATTTTCGAAAGTTTACATCGTGTCCAGTTATGCTAAATACTTCGTTTTTCTTGCCCTGAGAAATATACTTATATGTTTAACACTACATCGAAATCAATTATAAATAGTTTTGCATTGAAATATATGTTTTGCATGAATTATTTTATTTGCCCTTTACACAGAAAACTTTTGACACGAAATGTTTGCCTTCATTTGTCCTACGTTTTACTTCTGGTATTGCGATATTATTTTTACGAATAAAATCAGCTAACCAATATAAAGTTTAGAGTGTATGCGTAGGTTTCAATCATTACTGGTACGTTCATTACAATTATATTAAACAAGTTTAAAGTAGTAACTAATGAGTATGTCATGTTGCACTAAGCCAACTTCGTAATATTTATCGGTATCTCAGTGAAAAATAAAAAACACTATAGTTCTCATTAACCCTTCAAGTGGTTATGACGTATAAACACGTTATACGACAGCCGTAGTACAGCCGTATGTCGTGATTACACGTCATGGTACAGGGTTCAATGGTTCTGGCGCGATTATTATCATTTCTTAGTTAGTTAGTTAGTTATTATTTAAATTAAGTAAATTCGCGCGCGCGCGTGTCTGTGTGTGTGTGTGTGTGAGTGTTATACGCGTGCGTGGGCGTGTATGTGAATGGCGATGTTTCAACATTTGGCAATGCATAGCATTCTTTATCGAATAAACAAAAACTGCATCCAATGAGTCAATAAAGATTTGAAAATTGTAGCCAAATAATACATAAATAAACCGGTAAATTCTTCTAAATTTTTTTTTATTGATTCTACTTAGCTATATTCAAACTTTATTCTTCATACCTAGTGTAGATCTTGATGCTGCTTCTATATAAATACTTCTATATGTGTATTGAAATAATCTACATACAGTAAAATTTTTATTAATTGTAATTAATTTCATTTTAGTTTAATATATCTGGCTTAGATTTTTAGCCCGTCTCCAATACTAAAAGTTATGCAAAAGTTCAAGATCATATACGATCTAATTTCACTCATTAACATATTAAAAGTATGTACATTAATGTCACTGTTAGTGTCCTCTAGGGAAAAGCATCTGAAATGCTTTTTAATATATTAATAAGGTTTTCTATATCAAAATAAGATTAAACAGTTACTTACTACATTTACGATGACATTTACTTATTTAATATATAATGAATAATTCATATAGAAGCACAGAAATTCCAAATATATAAATGTAGTAGAAATTATATCGTGTTTAGTTTTATTGTGATCAGTAAAATTCCAGGATCAAATTAAAAAAACATTTCACATAAAAAAAATTAAGTTAAAAAAGTGTTATTGTTGCGTTAAGTACTATCAAGCAGTACATTTTTTTCAAAGAAGTCCTGTCGTATATCCCATTGTGTGGCATATTGCACGGTCAACTAGGTCCGAGAAAGACAACATAGGCGTAGGACCAGGGTTACGTAATCCTGACTACGACACCGACGGAGATATTGCTGTAAAAAGTTACACTTCTGTGTAGAATTGTAATTTTTGCGTCTTGTTGATCCGAGAAGCCAATATGATTTTGAAACGAGCGTAAGTATTATCGTAGATGAGAAAATATGGTAAGCGGAATGACAAGGAAATAAAAAAAGATATTTTAATTCTCTGTATAACCATGTGAAAACCACCACTATTAGATTCTGGGAAATATACTCTATTATATTCGTCAGAGTAATATTACCGCGGATGATATACTTCTCAATCTACTATAAACACAAGAAATCGCGAATTGGAGTTGTTTTACTGTATCAGCAAAACGTTTACAGTATAGCTTTAATTCTTTACAAACGATGCGAACCAAAACCAAGCACTCCACGAGTTGCAGCAACTAGTCAATAGAAATCGTTAGCTCACTTTTTACGCTTTCTGCTTGCCGTATTGAGATAACGATTAATTCTGTAATAAGTGACTACATCAGTTTTAATATCAGTTTAGTGAGTTACCTATACATTTCATTTTCATAAGACATACTAATTTATTTATTAATATGTTTGAGTAAATATTGATTTAACTTTAAAATAAATAATAAGTTAATTCAAATGTTGAAGTTTGGAAAATATATCAAAAATTATACATAATAAGCAAATATATATTGCAAAACATTTTATATTACATGTACGGCATATATAGCTTTATATAGTTTACTGACGTATGTCTAAAGAAAAGAAGAAGAAAAGAAAAAGGTTAAAGATTTTAGATGCTTGTAGTACTCATTGAGTGGAGTAAAAACTGTCTAGTTTACATAAATTTATAAAATCAATCTTTACAATAATAATGCAAACCTTCTGATATTTGTTACATTTCCTTCACTATAAATTTTATTTATGTAAATCAGAAGTTGACATAGGTGAAACGATTTATAGCGTGTCTCTTATTATATGACATGCACTATCTATTTTAGGCCGTAGCACAATCCGAACCAGGAAGGAGGGGATAGAGCATATGCCCAGAGGAACAAATTTGATGGAAAATGATCATTAAAATCAATAAAAACTAAACAGAGATTAAAACTTTTGTAAAAGTAGTAAATTGCGAATACATATCTAAAAGGAAAAAGTAAAAAATTATAAACTAACCAACTGCGTGTATGTTATATGCACATCCGGGTGTGTAAGCGCGCGTGTATGTATACACGTGTTATATATACATACATATGTATGTATAGCATGATATGAAGGGTAACAAAAATCATTTTTTTCTCAGAGCTGTGAAAACATCAAGGCCTGCTTAGACCACGGTGTTTACGACCGCATGTTTTATATGACTGAAAAAAACTAAAGCAAACATTATAGCGCTACTCGACACGAAATCTAAACAACGCGATCACATTTCATGGCACTAAAAGGACTATGTTTTCCAAAAAGAAACAAGCTTTACAAACATAAGTCGCGAAAATTCGTCAGGCAGTCAAAGAGGCCGTTTTACCGGACATTCTCTTGTTATCCATCTTTCCCCAACGTTTTTACTTACAATATCGAATATTTGAAAAAGTAAAAGTTGCGTTTACATTGAAAGGATTAATTTTAGGATTTATGTTAATTTTTTATTCTACTCAGTGAGTTCTATTAATCCGTAGGCTTACGGACATTTTTTTTTATCATTTTCTCATCGTCAACAAAGGAGTAAAGTACATCGCGGCGCCTTACGGTAATTAACATTTTCACTAATGACAAAAATACACGCTTTTACGATTGTGGCAATGAACGTGCATTACAAAGATGATATTCTTCTTTTTTGCAAGTCGCAGAATAAATGAAAGTTAGAATAAATCTAAAGTGTAAAACACAATAATAATATTATGAATATAGGTGCTTCTCATTAAGCGTAAAATATGGTCACTTCTTTTCTCGAATTTTGTACATCGATTGGTATGATCTTTAGCGGGAAACTTACTACTTTAATGCAGATTTGAAGCCAGCAGATTTACAATATAAACGACATATAACAAATTCTCTAAAAGCAGTGAGTGATGTCTAAATTCAGATCTTTTGCGCGAAGTCCGAATTTTTGTTCAGTATGCCAACTATAATTGTATAGCTGAAATGTTGCTTAACCCTATAACTGCGGCGCACTTTAATCTAAATTCATGAACTCTCTGCGGTGTGTCACTTGGATGACAGTCGCTCAGATTAATTGTCGCAGCAATCAAATTGAGATTAAATTGCATTTTTAAAGACGTGAAAAGATTAAAACGATTGTCGATATCTTGTTACACAAACGATTGCTGTAAGATGCGTAAAAATTACGGTATACTGATTTAGTAAAGGGGTAAATAAAGTAAAAAATGTAAATCGCCAAATATATACGCATTTCGTATATATTGTGAGGCTTGTGAAATTTTATATATTCATTTTTTGCAGTCAAAGAGTAAAATAGAATACTGCAATCATGCTCTTTATAAGGATTTGTCTTGTATATCCTTCTAAACTGGCTATCGACGATTGATATTGGAACGTCTAGCGCTCGGTGATCAAGCTACAGTTATCGCGTGTATGTGCATTTGTCTTATACTTTTTTTTTTCACATTTTCCATAAATCCTATACATTTTGCAGGTGTTACTCAGTTTATTTAAAAAAAAGTCGATAAACCATGAATCTTAGTGGAATAAAAAATAAACACTAAATATATAAAGTTCCAAACAATTTTGACTTTATTGGTTATGGAAAGTGTGAAAAAAGAAAATACATATGTTACGAAGAATGAAGCCATTAATTACGCAACATTTACGCTCGTATTTATAGAAAAAAATTCCTTTGATGAGTAAAACCTTTATTTTTTTCTCTATTTCTTTTACCCTGTGACTTGCAAACAAAAACATGTCAGAGTGTAAATAATCTATCAGGTTTGATATTCCACTTGAACACCAAATTTTTAGGTCTGCAAAGAGGATGAAGGAATATGTATAGTCCTAATATTAAGAGTTGTCTGATCTATTTTGCAGCTATTTTGCAATATCGTTCAAATGTTATTTACAACATGTGGGTCACTAAATTAATTGATATAATTTTCAATTCATACAAGTAAATTCGTATTGGTTGTCTCGATTGCTTTGGCATCAAAAATACTATTTTATACTTTGTAACAATGCAAGAATACACATGACATACTAGGTTGTTCAATAAGTTCGCGAAGCACCGTCTATTCGTCAACAGTAGAACTAAAACTTCGACGTCATTATATTTCATATTTCATAAGAAATTCAACTAAAATTTCAATATCTTTTGCAATATTTTAAATAATATTTTGGGTTTCAAAAAACTATATGCACAGTATGTGCCGCATGAAACAAAAGCACATTCGAATACGACTTTATCAGCAACATTTGGGGCGTTTTTTAACTTTGAAAGTCTTTAATTTCGAGTGTTTACTTTAAAACTTTAATTCAAAGTCTTACGCTTTAGTAAAGTAAAAAACTTTAGTTTAAAGTCTTTAACTTCTAAAGAAATTTTTAAAACTATAGAAACGTTTTTGATTTTCGTTCCGCGAACTTATTGAACAACCTACTACATATGTATTGCTCATAATAAAGAACTAAGTAAGAAGTAAACAGTATATTGAAACGAGAAGCTCCCACCAACGGTTAACTCATCTCCATGAAAACCACTGTGCGCACGTGTATGTTGCTATGGCAACCGTATTTGTAGTTTTTACCTCCGATTAGCTGTCAGAAGTGAACTCTTAATATTCAGACTTTGGGAAGAGGTAGATGTCACGCAAAGAATCGTCTCGAAGGATCGTCCGGTTAGAAAGGTGTCGGCAAGCGCACGTCCCCCGTTAACACGTTCACTACCGATGTGACATTACATACACTGCACGTGAGACAGCACAATTAACTATCGAGCGCCTGGCATCGTGCGCATGATACACATAAGGAAACTTGCTTATTATTTACTTTCACTATATTTTAAATATGCGCGAGTGAAAATCGTGAAAATACTATACTGTGCAGAATACAAAAAATATGTTACAGACTATGGTCGAACTTCATTGCATGTTAAACGTTCATAAGTAAAAATCCGCAGTATATTGTGCCAGAAAACGAAATATATGTTATTTTTCCTCTTGGACCGTAGCAACCAACGTGTTTACCGCGGTAGAGAATATCGCTGATGAATGAGACCTACCTGAGGGTCTGTGCTGTCGTAGCGGAACGTAGCGAGGCTCTGGGGTTATCGGGCCTGTGGAGAGGATCGGGGGAGGAAACCGCTCTGGCCTGATCCACCAATCGCAAAACCGGGCTGGTTTTGCCCTTTTCGATGCAATCGCAGGTCTTGGATATATTACGCCATCCGGACTGCCCGATCCTCGGTTTTGCAACTGGTATGATCGTTCCACCGCATTGCTGCCCATTTTTCTCTTTGACTATTACTCCCGAGCCAATAGAATTTCGCTCCTTGGGAGCCTCGTAACTGTTTCCGTTGTTAATCTGACGAGAGTGTCGCGGCACGTCACGGGGACCTGGGACCCTGAAGATTCCACTCTGTTCGCCGGTTCGCTTAGAGCGGTCGTTTGTGTCGATCGCTAGGCCGTTTCTCGGGTAGACGACTTTGTTTTGATCGTCGGCCACTTGAACATCCGCGCCAATAGCCGCGACACTCGTGATTGCTGCTGAATCTCGCGAATCTGCTCTCCTACCACGGGTAGAAAGAGGGCTCGAAATGGACCAGAACCGGTTTCGTGGGTCTATGAGCATCGAGGAAGGGGACGCGGACTCAGGACGGGTATCTGTTCGATTGGTCAGCTGGTTCGAGGAGTTCTGAGAGGGGTTTGGGATACGCGGTGCCCATACCGGCCAGGAGGGTGACCTATAAAGATTACAACACAAATGTTGAAGCATGCAAAAATCATAAACTCATGGTAACGTACGTAAAGGTAGAAATAACGTAGACATAAGGGAAAGTAAATTGGAAAGAGAGAATCCAGAGATTTCGATCCAACTGAAAGGTTTTGGGCGTAAGTTAAGACGCTATTCGATCTTTCTTGTAGGCCGTCTATACATATTGGTTCATCAACTGTAGACTGTACCGAGCTCTTCTGATTACAGTCCATATTAGAAAAAGTTCGAGAAGTTGGTCCGGGGAAAGTCTTCCTTGTTAGCGATCTGTATTTTTATGGAGTTTATCTGGACGCATCGACGTTTAAATATCGGATGTAATTAAGAGAAGATTAAACCATAGAGCAGTAAGCGAAATATTCAAAGCTAGGATAGTCAAGAGCATTTGTAATATAAATATTACTTGTTAATGGGCCGAGTGGCTTGTGGTTGAGAAAGTTGTTAGTAAGATATATCAGCTTGTTAAGGTGAGTATTCGCGATATCTATATACAGTGTGTTATTTAATCCGTTACAGTACGACACCTCACAGTATGCTTCTTCTTTAGCCGTTACAACTGGTCATACGTAAATATAGTTTTATTCCTCGTAAATAAAGCTTTATCGTCTTCGATCATCAACGAGTCATGCTTTATTATTTCTACCGAGGTTCTACGTCTAAATCCTCGTGTATCAGCATAGTATTACGAGCGTTAATAAGATTTTCTAAGTACTGCCACTTCCAGAAGAGAATCAATAGAACGAGACTCAACTTGATGCGAAACCAACTACGTGAGACAAATCAAACCGCGAAAATCATCGATGCTCGTCGTTGACACGTTCCGTACCGGACCGATTTTTCATTACTTTCGGACTTATTTTTGAGTTTTGTTCAAGCCATGCAAGATGTATCTTGCCACACTATTACAATTTGCTTCTAACGTATGTCTTACGATTTTTATAATCGGTAAAAAATAATTGTTTTTTAATTTTTCCTTTTGCAAGAAAAATTCTATATAGCCCGCATGGGAAATTCAGCATGGAGCGTATACACCCCACGCGGCACGGAACGTGTTATACGTAGTAAGAAGGGACTGGGGTGTTCCAAACTGTCGTAAAGCAATTTTTCGATCGTGCGAGATATAAGTTTCGCATTAAGCCGAGCAATGTTTAGATTCATAAACTTGGTCGTATACGGGGAAGAGTTCGGTGCAATATTCTCCGTGGTCTCTGGGCCGAGAGGGCGCCTGTGGCCTTACCTAATGTGACCACTGTCACCACTACTGCTCTGTCGACTGTGCTGGCTGTGTGAATTCAAGGAGCCATAGCCGGAACCTTTGCTCAGCTGGCTTGTGTTACTACTGTTACGAGAATGGCCGGATTCTGTGTGCGCTTCGGCCAAGGTCTCCACTGGAAGAGCCGAGGGTATGATCTCGCTGAGTGTCATCGGGTCGTACGACTCTGTTCCGCTTAGGAGCTCTAGAATTCCAAAAGTGTTGCACTCAGAAAGTGTCTGTTACGATATGGCGTTCTATTGTAATAAAAAATTATGCTGATAAAGACCACGATTTCATTTGAAAAAAATCCTCTACGTCAGTTTATTTGTAGTGTTGCAAAATGGGGAAACCAAACACAGCTCATCAGTAGCTGCTACTAAGCTATAATTAATCATTACGTTATCTCGTAATTGTGAATAGCGGGAACGTGGAATTTAAATTACGGGGATAAGGGGCTTGCTGTGAAACGAAACTACCACAAAAAGTGTTACATTGACTTTATCGGATTGTAGCACGCTAACTCGATCACTTTTTGAGCTTGATATGAAGGATTTTGTCCAAAATAAAACATAACGTGGTAAACGTAATATCATGGATGGTTTTAATCGCCATTTAGCTAGTTCCGAATTTAAAAAATAAGGACTTCTAAATTTAGAAATGTTTTCAAACTCATTTTTTATAAATCAGAAACAAATTCTGAATCGGCATTTCACGGAGAGGGGATGTTAAAAATGTGAAATAATAATCTGTAAAGTTTTTACGCTTAAAACATTACAATTTCCGTTAGAATATGACGAAATAAAAATTAAACTTTTTAAAATCCGAACGTTTCTAGATTTTAATGCTTCGTCAGTATTATGATCTGGATTCTTCAGCAATTTGATGATGTAAAAAGTAAGAAATACAGTTATAATTAATAACGGTATACTGAATATTTATATATCGTTTCATGCGGTTCAAAATTTAGACTATTTTACGTCGTTGGTTACCGATAAAAAAACGTGACCACATGCGAGCACGCGATTACTTTCTACTTTAAGTTCTATGAGCATCGTGTTTCACCATTGACCAAATTATTCATTATGAACATAACAAGAAATCACTTTCTTGTGCACTTTGGTTACGTAAGTTCTATCGAAACACGTATACCATGCGTTTGTTCTTTCGAAAAATCAAAACTATTTTTTGTGGATAGACCTGGATACACCAAATAATAAATATAAATTATGGTCGTGACGCGTGATGAAGTTCGATTAGAATACTAATCTTAAATTTTTAATACGTGCAAGGGTATTCATAATTCTGTTCGGAATAACCGCGTTCATTTTTTTTAACACCTGGCGTTTAGTATCATAAATAAAATAGTAAATATCGCATTTGTCTATCATAAGCAGAATTGAAATGTACAGGTCAATATTCGTATATCGGTCGTCAAAGGTATCAGTAATATACTATATAAAGATAATCAAATGTAAGATAACAATTGTCCTAAATTACATGGGTTGAGTAACACAAAAAATATGTTGTACCCAGTGTAGTTTACTAATACAATCCTTAAAAATTGCGTTAACCTTTACAACATTAAACAGTTCGCCATTTTCTTCACGAATGATAATTTAATACTGATAATTTAGGACTGGAAAGTGCACCATTCGTCCCACGCGTATTTGCGCAGAAACGTATTATTCACTGAAACGATTACACACGCTAATCACAGAGATTTTACTGCTTTGTAACGTGTTACGTCACAATCAAAATACCGGAATTTTTTTTTTTTTTATTAATTCTTGGCACCGATTACTGACTTCATTCGATCAATGACCTACTGTTTAAGATAGGTTCTGAACCACCAGAGCTAGAGTATACATATTAGATGAAAAAAAAATCAGGTGACGGGCGGGATTCGAACTCGGATCTTCAATGTGAATGTCCGAGTGTCTATCCATTACACCACCCTAGCTCTAATTTTGGAATTTATTGCGCATTAACACTAAACCTACCGGCCATTTTCGGGACATATTTATGTATATCATGGATTTCCTTAAGGAAAAAAGGTATTAAGAGGAGATGTCAATAGATCGATAGAACGATTCACACTCTGCGGTAGAATCATGCAATATCTTAAAAAATGCGTTCTTACGAAGTACCGCAATTTTTCTAAGAAACGATTGGCCCGTTATTTTGACCACCTCGGTAGGTTTAGTGTTAAGCTGAGGTTAGGTGTGACTACCCAAAGTCACCCTTTACCTCTGTGGCAACTTCAGCTTTTTCTTATCGCCAACAATAGAATCCTTGATAAAGTCATCGCCAAGTATCGAGTGATAAGGTCAAATGCATGGACAAAAGTGAAGGAAAAATGAAGATATGCGCTTTTCGCATTTGCTGTGTATAAATGTGTGCAAACACCCGGAGCTCACCAAGAGTTAACCCTCTGATTGCTATGGGCGCATATGTGCGTCTGGTGCAAGCCATAGGTGTAGACTATGGAGGCAAATGCGCACTCGGCGAAGGTGAGCATATTTATTCTTTATATATAGAGTATTTATGTTACTTGTTATTTGTTTAATTTTTCAACTTTTAATATCCAAATACATATATTATAATTGTCAAATGATAGCATTTTAAGACTTTACCATTGGCGCACGAACGATATGTATTAAGAATAAAAAATGTTTGGATCCGTTTTTGAGTGGACATAGTAATAGTAGTTGAATTGTGTACTATACGATAATGTGTTAACACGTCGCCGACAAGATCCCTGTTGCGTGAAAAAGTATTCAGTCCCCTGCGATCCTTACCGTCGGCCGTACGCCTTTCACTCGAAGCGCTTCAACTTAGAATAGTTAGCAGTCAAAGGGTTAATGGTGATGGTTATATTACCCGAAGAAAAGAGAGCAGGCCTCTTCTTAGGAAGACTGCCGAAACCACTGCTGGCGCTGGCAATACTTCCGGCCAGTGAACCGCTGGAAACGTAATCCTCTCGATTCGGGCATCTATCCGTGGCAGTCACCTCGTCCGCTGTTACCCCAGGGACACCTGGTGCACCTGGTACCGTGAGCTGCGTTTGCTTCAACGACGGAGATGGTCTGTCGAAAAAAACTTTGTCCATCCTCTTTTCTATAGCGTACAATCTACGAGATTAATTTTTAACTATGTTTTATAAATATGAATCTCGCAGATTAACCCTTTCCAGCCCAAACGATTAGTTTTTAGTAACAAAATTAATCATATCGGAGATATGAATAATAGCGATAGTTGTAACAAATGTACCGTTGATCACCCCTTCAGACTATCCGGAAAACATTTTCCATTATACTGGAAGTCCAAAAAATCTAAAAAGACATTGCGAAATTGTATCGTACGTTCAGAGAACGATGTAAGACGAAGATCGCGCCATGAGTACGAAGATTGTGACGTGAGTCTATATGTCGCACCGTGCATTAAAATCATACACAATTGTATTATCAATTATTAAAGTAAATTATTAAACTTAAAGTATATGTATCATATCTTTAAGAAAAATTATAATTCAATCCTTCAAAAACTTAATTCCAATCTACTCGCGTAGAGAATAGGATTGTCCATCACACATTACAGTGGTGTATCGTTTACGCGTATTTCACGTCGAACTTTACTGTACAGAGAAACAGCCCCGCGCAAAATTCTGCCGTGGCTAAGAGGTTAAACCTGAATCTATCACTTTTAATCTGTAATCTACTTCCAGAACGTGTACAAAGTGTACGTGGGGCGTCGTTACGAACAAATGAGTACCAAAATGTGTCAAATATTACATAACAGATAACAATTGGCTTACACTTTGAACAAAATGTCGCCTGAGAGCATATTCATTTTAATGGCTACACGCAGCATGGAATTGTCTTGTCGATGCCTCGCATCATAGCCTTCTAGGAGACACCTCCTCCTGCAGAGACCAGCTCCTGCGAATTCGGCGAGGTTCAAGTCCGTGAAGCCGAGCTTCTGGAAGGACCTACCTCCTTTCAATTCCTACGATAATCATGTATTTTAAACACAAGCATTGTTCCTACAATTTTTACATAATTCCAATGTTGTACTTTTTTGATCATACTGGACAAATCGTATGAAGGGTTGCGAACAATCTTATTAAAAAAAAGAACCTGTGGATTTCACCTTTACTTTATTAATTAGAAATCACAAGGAGGTTAATGATATAGGATAAAGCTACATTCTTTTTACTAGGATTGGATGAAGGTCGTTTCTTTTTTTTTTCTGAATAAAAAAGCGTATTTGTTTTTTTGCCTATGTGAATATACCTTATATGACTAAATAATATTAACATTACGAATTTTTCTATTCTGTATAGTTGAGAAGTTAGAGAAATAAAATTAAGTTCAGTTCTAAGTACTTCTAGGGACATATATTCTAAGTTGTTTCCTTTTCGTTCATCCGTATGTTCTTCTGGATATTTGGTCGATAATAAGAAGATGATTTCTCGAAACATTTTGCATGTCAAACACGAAACTTTAAAATAAGTAGATTCGGTATAGCCGTTTCGATTTGTGGCCGTTTGGATCCACGGATTTGACGCAGTTTTTTATAAGCATATATTACATTTAGCAATATGATATTTATATCAGAATAACTTTATTTTAATTTCCTTTATCATTGCTTTTTATTTTCTAAGAATTAAAATTGTGAATGAAATATTCGTGTTAAAGCAGAATTAAGATTATTTGTTAGCTTGAAGTAAATAATTACCTTTCTCACAGATATCCTTAAAATACATGGGTCGAGAACACCGGTGGACGCATTGGCACTCATCTTGCAGAGAAATTCAAATTGTGCATTCCACCTCACTGTGTGCTCTTGCACTTCCTCCCTGAAACAAGATAATTAGCTTGTGTTAAGAATTAGGAATAACAAATCTCTATGTTCTTAATTCATAAAAATATCAAACTGTGCTCGTCGTACCTACGATAAACTTGTGCGTGCGTATGCGCACGCGCGTTTTTGTATAGAAACATTTTTTTTCTCAATTCGCTTTTATTATTTTTATTTAGACTATTATTTAAACCTTATGCTTTATTTTTCTTTTTATTCTCTTTAGAACAACCGCATCTCAAAAACAAATAAGATCGGAATTGGTAAATAATATAAAAGAATATAAACCTCAATAAAGTTGCCTACTTACAATATAAGAATCCCTAAAAAACAAAGTTAATACGATAAATGGTCTTACCAAAAGACAATACATAACGTAATGTGCACGATCTACTATTCTAGATTCATACGTTAAGTCAGGCATAGACAACATTTTCTAGATTGGAGGTTAAACTATCATCCTGTTTCCCAGTCATGGGCAGAACCAAATTATTTAATAAACTAAATTAATATTATACGAATTAAAACAAGTTGCTACTTCATATTTCATTTATTTATAATATAATACTTTAGTATGAAGCTCTACATTATTTTAGGACATAAATTAAAAAATAAAATGTATAATATAATCGCGCATGGATTTTCGACGTTTTCGTTCGCAAAATAGAACAGAGTTAAACTAGGAATACTGTAGAATAGAATATTGCAAACATGCGTATTAAATTGTACATAATAATTATTAAAAAGAAAGAATATAAAAATAAGCATTGTTATAACTGACGCCAAATCGTCCCCTAATCTTCTATAAATATATGGAAAAATAACACGAGCACATAATGTAAGGTTCACTGCGTGTCATCAAACTTCCTATCGTCGTTAAATGGCCAATGCATGCAAGGTCGCATCAAAATCTGATAGGCACAGTGACAAAGGCCATTTGATAATCTACAGCAAGGACCGTGCCTTTAAATAAAACTTTAGCGTTTTGTTGGCTACGGCCGCCCTTTTTTCTTAAATGTCACAGATGATACACTCCCCTTCTTTTCTGCACACACTGGATAAGGTGTTTAAATGCAAGCATCTAAATACCTCCGTTGTTACCAGTCGCATGGAAAAAATCGGAACAAAGTTGCATTGTTAAATAATTGTGACAACGGAGAGTCTGTTGTGTGATTTTTTTGCGTTATTTTCTTATAAAGTTTAAAAAATACCCTTTTTGCATATATTTTGGTACACCTATTAAGACCAATAACAACAACAAAAGAGTCAGCACATCAATGTAATCATTT
>JBCFXI010000349.1:0-127137 GCA_038496175.1 Ampulex compressa | reverse complement strand
GCATAAAATGTTGGTTAGCGTCTGATGTAGAGACGAAATATGTGGTAAGGGACTTTCCGTATTTAGGAAAAGACGAGGCTTGAAATGCAACAACCCTCCTAAGCGAATTTGTCGTAATGAAACTTCTTGAACCGTATACCATGAAGGGTAGAACTGTAACAACCGATAATATTTTTACAAGTATTCCTTTGGCGTTAAAATTAAGATCTAAAAATACTTCATTGCTTGGAACAATATGCGTAAACAAGAGAAAACTGCCGAAAACTTGCAAACTCAAAAAGACAGCATGGCTCGTTTCTCAACGTTGTTGTACCAATGCAATGGATGAACACTTACCGTTTACAAGAGCAAACCAAATAAAAAAGTACTTATACTAAGTACAAAACATAAACACGTCAAGATTGATAAAACTGCCAAGAAATTACCTGAAACTGTATCGTTTTATAATAGAACTAAATTTGGCGTCGATGTCACCGATCAAGTGGCACGAAAATATACCGTAAAATCAGGTTCCAGAAGGTGGCCACTTCAAGTCTTTTTCAATATTTTAGATTTAGCCGGAATAAATTGTTGGATATTGTACAAACATAAAACAGGAGAAAATATCTCACGGAAAGAGTTTCTGTTTTAATTAGCAGAAGAATTTGCTTCAGCATATCAGTCTTCAAGGCAAAAACCACGCGAAGCTGATACATCAACTACAAGTGGCACGGTTCCTGTACGCAAATGGTGTCAAATAGGATATTGCAATAACAATAAAACAACAAATATTTGTAATACATACAAAAAAGGTGTATGCAGAAAGTGTACACGCAGCAAAATCTGCGTATATAGAAATTGTGACCGACAAACTGTAAACAATTAAGCGTTTAGTTATTTGACAATGTCTATACTTTTATTTATCTATTACAATTAATATTGCTCAACTTGTTTTGTTATTTTTTAAGAGTGAATAAAAAATGGAAACCTCGATAAGCATTTTTTCTTATATACCAGTCATTCTGACTGGTTTTGCTAGAAATCGGTATACTTAAGTAGCTGGTAAATCTAGTGTTAATGGACAAGCGCTTTCTTCTAGAACAATGACCAGTGGATCGACAGAATTTTAACAAATGGATTACTTTATTGCTAGAGCGAGTAAAAGTGCATAATTAATTTTCAGTAATAATAGATAATATATTAACAGATATGTCCATACAAAAAAATGCTAAAGTACAAATTACAGAATAATAGTGGGGGTTGAAATAAACAAGTAGATGTATATATGTAGGGGTATCACATCATGCCGTCCGTATGGGGGTGTTCGATTTTCTTGGAATATTTATAATGTTGCGAATATGGCGGTATTTGTTCCCTAAGGGTTAGTACTTTGATGGCCACGCATTTTGCTTGTGGATTGTTACTAGCCACTAACATTGTTACAAGCCTATAAGAGATGATCAAGCAAGATCACGTTAGTGCGACAGCAAATATCAAGGTCTTAAACGTCTATTGAAGTGTATGACGTAGGTAATGTTCTAAGCTAAAGAGCTGGTTCAGAAAAAAAACTAGAGTCCCGTTGGTTAGTATACAAGCAAAAATTCAAAAAGTATATGTTGCGAAATATGTAGAATAAAATAAAGTAATAATCCCGATCAAAAAAAAAGAAAGGAAAAAAATACAGTTTTCGTTGTTACAGTTGTTTCGTGTTTCAAAAGATAAGAATGTTTTGTGCGAAAGATAGAAAGCTAATGCTTGTATTGAATTCTACTGGGCAACAATAAAGAAATTATTATTCTGATAAGCATATTTCTCTTCCATTTGCAAGGAAAATAGTATAATTTTTTTGCCATTTGTAAAACTTGATTTTGTTTTAAGATATATTAAGAAACGTCACTGAGAAATCTATACTTAAGGAATATTTTATTTTTATTGTCGTCTTAACGTTAAATTATCACATATATAATCAGAATCTAATACCTTAGCAACCACAGTTATCTGATCTCTCAATCTTTTATTTTTTCTTGTTAAATTCCTTAAAAAAAGAGGCGTGGCCGATCTGCGGCATTTTTATGTAATGTAAAATAAAGAATGAAGAATAATTTCCAAAAGTCAGTCAACAGCTAGATGAGATTATAAAAAGTATCGCAAAAGAATGTTTATAATCTGATAGTCAAACATTTAACTTGGATGCTGTCATTTTTCGAAAAAAATAAAAACGTTGTATTATCAACGAATTTGCATACTTTTTGTTTGTATATTGCTTTACACCAACATCTCGTGTAAAATGTAATTTGCAGTTGCATTTGAAAAAGAAATGCAACTGGGCTTTGCAAGTATATCGATGCACGTCCGAAAAATATTATATCAGAATATAGCAAAGCTTCAAAAACAGTAATAAACTTTCCCGTGCAATTTTTTTCTTATTTCACTTAAAACGGAATCGTGGACTAGTTCAGATCCTGATATCATTCTGCATAATGAATTAAAGTACGTATAGTGTCGATTGAAGTACACCTCGCATTGCACGGTTGTCATTGGGTATATTCTAGAATGTCGCTCCTTAAGGAAATGGAATAACTTCGTAATTTCTCTTTAGTTCAGTATTATCTGATAGCATGCATCGCTGAGCTTAAAAGTCACGCGGTTATTTCTATCTACAATAAGATTAATCGGCGAGTGCATCGCGGAGCTACCTAGAAAGATTCTCGTACCAGGGTGACAAGTTTTAGAAAGGAAATCTCGGATATGGTTCTGAGAAATTGCAATCAATATGGATAAAGTGATAGATTTATATTTATAACGGATAATACCATAATTATAGCCGTAGACGTGCTGCCACTCGTCAGAAAAAAAATATGGGATTCCGATAAATTATGTGGTATTATATATTCGGATAACAATATGCTTTATTCGATAAGTACTGTGGCATACAAGCAAAATTTAGAGACTTTTGTTTCTCATTGTCAACTTTCAATGGACGATTATATGAAATGTTGCAATTATTGATAATAGATTATTCCAAAAATTTTGTTTCCACATTTACTCGTACTTTTCTCGCAGTCGCTGGATATTTACAATTACAAATTTCGTTGAATCAGCATGGGTCATAGGCAAGATTCTTCTTATTAAAAGCAGGAACTTTTTGTCATTTCTTGAACGAAGCAAAGATATTTTCTTCATGTTTGTTTTCCATTTGTGGTGCCTTGGCTTTAACTACGCATATTAATCCCAAACGTAGGAAAGTAATTTCGATGCTATCTTGACTACTCGCCTATGGATAAAAATGATTCATTTCATTATGTCTCAAAATTATTCATTTATGTAATAATGAACATTATGGAAATCGATTAAAAAATAATTTGCTTACTTGGATTACCATTATTAATAATTATTCAATAAATATATTCAAAAATTCATCCTCTTAAAAGGCAGATGTAGAATTAAAAAATTACCATAGCTCTTTATCTGAATCTACTTAACATACAATAAACTATCAAATGTTTATGTTTAGAAATGGCAGATACTTCTACGTACTATTTCCATTCTTGATCTTATCATCGTGTTAAATAATCGGTAAAGTGATTAACTTTGCAAGTTATATTTATAAATTGAATAGAAATCGTCTAGCAGAAACAATTTTCAACGTGGTTCTAACGACCGTCGAAAGAATATAATATATCTGAGGAATCGTAAAACAGTATAACCGTTGATCCAATTAGCAGAGCAATATAATTATTGAAAGTACATCATTTTCAAGTATTCGCCGTCGAGTGTAACTTGTTAACACGATAAAAGTGTGTGTCACAAGAACACGACACGTTAAACGAAGCGTATCCGTTATAATCGATAAGCGATTATGCGTTTCCGTGCCCTCGATAGTGTTACATTTTACATATAAGTCGTTTATTTGCTATAGCCCATCAACCTCGAAAAATAAAAAGCACAGAAAATGGATAAAATGGTTTTCTAAAATCTCATTTAAAATATATATTTATACAAACATTGTACAGTATACAATTATAGACATAGCGTTTACGTGGCCACATATTAAATCTATTATATGAAAATATAAGACGTTTGGAATAATTGTCACTATTATTACACTTTTAAATACGTGACGATAAAAGAAACTAGGTTATTATTGCTTTTTCATCCGGAATGTAATCATTGCACTACACTATTTATAGACTGGTTTAAAAAAAATCATTTAGTTGTTCCGCCATTAATACTAATACTCTTATTAATGTGCTTAGGTTTCATTATAATTATTATCGTTATCACTGTAAATAATTTACTTGCAATCGGTTTTACTATACGTTATGTACTTTCAGGAATTATATACGACAATATAATTATTTCCAATAAAGCATCAAGTAATCTTCAGGCCTTTAAAGCATTAACCTGGAGACAAGAAGAAAAACAATATCTCGTTTACACGATGTCAAGTAAATACCGTTGTATTAATAAACGATCAATCCCCATACTTATGTTTGTCATGTATTTTATTTGCATTATTGTAACAATTTAATTTAGAGTACAGTGTTAATTACATTGGATTCCATTAAAATTATTTATTATTGATTAATATTGAGCGTAATTACTTTTATTTATAAAGAATTAAGAACCAATTAATTGTTTTTGTATTTGAGTTTTTACAAATCACAAAGTGCAATTAATCATTTTGGCTTGTGAATGGTTTATATTACCTTTAACTGAATGAAAGCGAAAATGTGGTTATGAATAAAGTGTAAAACGTAGGCTATGAAAGATATTGAGAAAAATTGGCATAGTGGGTTACGAAAACCAGACAAGATGTATGCAAAGTGTTTTCTTAAATAAGGCTCACACGTGATCGAATTACAGAGCGCTGTTGCTTTGATAACAATTTTTATCACGGAAAATAAAATGTAGGGTCGTCTAAATGCATTATTGAAAATTCAATGTAAAATGAAGTTTGTTAAACTTGAACTTTGAAAGGAAAAGCTTCGTTTATTGACCGTACTGATTTTTATAAAGTTAAGTAAGGTAATAGGCTTGTATCTACACGCATAATCGTAACGATCACTGCAGATAGCGGATTAGTTATAGTAAATATAACGTTAATGAGGATTATAAGAGAATCGGAATAGCTGCACGAGCAGTTTGTACAGGTTTTTCAAATTAAATTCACCTTTTTGGTCAGGCAAAGCACTCTCTAGTTTTTTTAACACCATATTCTCTAATGCTGAATGGTGTCGAAGAATTCTTTTTCAAAATCAAGTACAGTGCAAGAAACATGTTAACTGATCTTTTAAATCGGTAAAATTTAGTAGATGTAATTAACAACTCTGTCGAAACTGTTACGTCTAAAAATTGTTATAATTATTATACGAATATAAGTTACCATCTGCTACCGTCGGAGAATCATATAAACGGTCCTCATTGAATTATTATATATGCATTATAATACAATTTTTTATTTCTTGCTGTATAATTAATATTATTTGATGTTTTTTAAATATAATATATATATGTAAAACTACTTGATTTGAAAAAAGATGCATTTAATTTGAAAAACCTGTACAACACAAGTAATACAGGGACGGTATTATGATTTGTTTTTTTTATCCTGAGTTCCTTTGTCTGTCCTTGTAATCGACTCTATTTTAATCTGACTACCAATTTTGGAAGGAGTCCATGTTCAAAAATTGACCATTCATTTTTACTTACCAATCGAGATTAAGTTATCAAGATGAAGATCAACCTTAAAGGAAAACAATTTAAAGTCAGGTATTCGTAACATAGAATGGAAGCAATTTAAACAATTATTTTTCCCGAATCTTCGTCATTGCTCCATGCTCACAATTTGTGAAAATCATTATATGGTACCATTTCAAATTTCACACTGGAAGTCACACTGGAAAATAATTTCCAGTTCCCTTTGACCATGCATTATATAATTATGCTCTGAAAAAACCTGCACATCTCGATTTTTCTTTGATCTTCTTTTCAGGCCTTCGCAGAGCTATTCATGCGCTTCGAAAGTATGTAAGGAGGGAAAATGTGCCGTACGCGGTAATTTATGTTCGAATGAAAAGCCTTCGCTTATGCAACGTTACGAATTCTTTTCTGCCCCGGACTTAGTACCGCGTGAGGTTCAAAATCGCTCATGAAAGATTCGTCACGAGAAACGAACGTGATGTGGCATCCAGACAGAGAGTTATGTGACAAGAATATATTCAAAGGAGACCGAATATTAACGTAACAAAAACCAGAGAAGATTTGGTTTGTGCATGAAAAGCCTCAGAGCGGTCGGAAAAGCTCATCTTGACGAATAGGATTAAAACATTATTGTATATTATTTAAATATAGTAATCTACAACGAAAGAACGAACACAGTATTGTTAATAGATAATATTCTGTTCTGTTAAGAGTTACAAATGTAACGTATTGTTCATGCGTTGAGGCTCGCAGGTGTTGCAAATCCACTCGCGGATGTTCAGACTACTTTCCGAGCCGAAGGATCGCTTCGGTGAGATTACGGACGACGAAATTCAAACACGACGTTTGGCGCCGTGCTGCTGGCCTAGGCTTTTGTGTTTTCCGTTCACGTCTAGGGAACACGACGCTCTTCGCTACGAAGTTAATCTCGCGAACCACTAGTTAGGGTATCAACGGAATCTGGGTTTTTAGATATAACAATCGGGTTTGCTACACCTTATTTCGCGGATTGGATGGTTAAAAACATTTTTGTAGAGTCCGCCGCGTGTTGTACGTACGTGATAATTGTGATAGGTTGAGAGCCGAAGAGCTAGTCGACTTACTATGTCGCTCGATTAGTAATGTGATCGGAGCTGGTTCTAAATTTCAAAGATGGAGGTTCTTTGAAAACTGTATTCATTGGTGCTTGTGTGACGATTGACTGTTTAGAACGACGCGTGGCTGACTTAAGACTGTTATTAAGGCGCTTTGATTTCCAAGAGGTGTTTAGCCAATTCTCCTCGGGCGGAGTTTTAGAGGTTTTTCGTAAATGCATGCCCCCTATTGGTTTTCGAAGGTTTCTGTACAAATTCCTTACAGTAATTGGTCCGCTGCATTTTTAGGCCAAATGTAGCCCTACCGGTTACCAGATTACCCTTCGTTGATCGTTTTAGAAGATCGAACGTGACACAAAACAAAAGGATGACACGTGTGCTTTCGATGGAAGAGAGTTGCGTCTAATTTGGAGGAACACCGGGTGTTTTATTGCTCAACGCTTTCGGTACAAGCGCCGTGTCCGCCGTGACACTCCCGCTGTGTGAGATTCCGCGCCGAAAATGAGCACACAGCACGTGGTCAGTCTTCTTTTGTATGAAAATTTTCCTAAGCGTTAAATAGGAACTGTGCTTAATAAAACAATGTTTCTTGTGACAAGTATATAAAGTTCTATTAATTATATAAGTAACACTTATATAAGATTATATACAAAATTATATATGCAACAATACATATCACATAGATGCCGGATATATCCGGCGCTCGTACCGAAAATGTTAAAGTACCTCTGGAATTACGTGAAGGCCCGATGCGTGAAGAATAGTGCAGGTCATCTTGGTACCGCTCAACTCTTGGAAAAACACGATAATAAACCTCTGGATTCCTTGCCTCACTCTGTTTATTGTTGCGCCGCACCAAGTGTAAGGAAGAAAAAAAGGGAAAAAGTGTATTGAAGCGAGATGCTGCAACGAAGCGAATTGTTCCTCCGACATTTATATTATCGAAAGACTCCTGTTACAGATTTTTAGATAGTCGAGCAGACTCTGATTAACTTTGTATAATGCATGGGGACTCCAAAGTAACATTGTATTTATATGTTTTACATGCACTCAGTTTATTTTTAAATTCGTAGATTATTATAACCACTTGTCAGCGGTTAAGTAACCTGCTACTTATATCCAAATTTATTTTAAAAGCATGAGATTAAAAAGAAAAAGAGATTAAGGTGTGGTCAGTATGTAAAAATTGAAAAGAAGACTTAAGAATAACTTCTAAAATGTATCACCTCTGATTTAAAGTAGAAAAAATCGCAGATAATGTAAACTCTACTCTTTTCCACATTTTTTTAAATCTGCAGACAAACTGAAATGGTTACTATGGACGTGGAAAACTTAATGCTTTAATTACAATATTTAAGGGAAAAAGTTTTTATTGTGTCAAAATCAAATTTATACTTTTTAATTCTAAATTTACCTTTAGTCGAAATTTCTGATACTCGTTAAATTCCTACTATAATGATTTCAATGCAGATTTGTAAAAGTCAACACCTTCACCTCTACATTTCTTTTGTAGAAACGATTCTGATAGTGTTGCTTCAATTTAGGTTCTAGTGGTAGGTATTTAATTATCCTTATTTCAAATAATCAAGCAATTTAATCATGGCTAAGTGAGGAATTACTCCTACATATATCCAAAATTAAAGATTTTTAAATATCTCCAATTTTTGAAGGTAGACCTTCAACAATAGCCTTAGTATGTATGTATGTATGTATGTTATGTTTATAGCGGCATCGATTACTGAGACCATTAGTCGCAATAGCCTTAGTAGACATACAGATTTAGTAGATATAAAGATTTTTAAAAAATCTCAAATATCTCTACAGTCTTAAAAGTTGTAAAAGTTTTCAAAATTGGCCAAAAATCACTTCTGTTAATAAAATTAATTTTATTTTCCATCCCATCCCGTTTAACTATCCGTTTTCTATTTCATCTATTCTCTTTTTCATCTATTCACATCTGTATTTCGTTCTGAAAAATGTTATTCTTGTATAATACTAAGCCACAAAGAGAAAGTAAAAGGCGATTATAATTAATAATATTTTTGACAATCACAGTGTGTCGGCATAGGAGAGAATGACTTATTTACGCGCTAGAGGGCGCAGTACCTTGCTGTTCTCTTGCAAGTACTCCTATCCCCCTCACATTCCTACATATAATATCTCCAAGCACCAGAGAATGTCGCGCGTTTAAGGTGGAATCTGCCTAGCTTTACTGATGAGTTCACTGGTAAACTTGGGACGAAACATACCGCTCTTCTTTTTTCCATCCTTTCGTCCCAGTCTCCATTACAGCCATCAACAATACTTGCTTCAGCTTCTATATCGCCGCAATAGATTGTTACCAAATTTACACTAAACCTCAATTTGCAGCTAAAAAGGTAATCTATATTCGATCCAGCTTCGAAAATACGTTATTTTGAAGTAAGCGTACGATTTCTACAAGTTTTATACATAACTGTCCTATCGGCCGCTTCTGGACATATTTATGTATACCACGTAGCTCCTTAAAAAAAAAGGGTATTAAGAAAAGATGTCGATAGATCGATAAAATAATAGAAAAGATGTCGATAGAATCGATAGAATAAGAATCTGCGGTAAAATCATAGAAAATCTCAAAAAATGCTCGACTAGAAATTACAGCGATTTTTCTAAGAAATTGTTGACAGGCTATTTTGACCGCTGTGGTAGGTTTAGTGTTAATACATATTCTGGAATAAATGAAACCTTCTCAGGGAAACTGAAGGGCGATCTTTCTCAAAATGTGCCAAACGAGTCGATAATCTAGCGTTAAACCGATGGTGCAGCGATAATACTTGAAGAAGTGGCCGCCATCGTACTATATGTTTTATGATCCAGGGAGGAACGTGGTAATGAAATGCCAGTGAGAATTAGCCAATAATTTCTCTATCGCGTGGGCGACAAAGCGCGCAAGTCACGCAGAATTTGCAAGGGGTTACGGCCAAAATGTTGTCCGTTTTTGGTACTGCGTACCAATTCTTGTGGTAATCAGGCCAATGTATTCCACACTGCATACAAATCTAAATTGGCAGAACCAAATTTCGAGGTTCGTTCGCTGGAATACTGTTATAAAAAAGAAATAGGTCGCGCAGATTATGACAAAAATAAATTTGTACAATTACAAAACTCTGAAAGCAATGCCATTTTAATCACAATTACACACAAAAGTTCTAGAACAGATGTTGAAATTTCATAAAGATCGAAAACTAGCGATTAATACGGTGAAAGTATTTCAAACAAAACAATATCCTTTAATGTTTTGTGTAATTGGTAATGTGCAGAGAATTCCAAAACTTTACTTAAAAATTTGTTACGAAAAAATTCTTTTAAAATCACTTTTATTTTCGTATTCTTGTCCTTTTAGAAATAATCAACCCGAACGTATTTCAATTAGAATTTGGATCGGATCTACAAACAATTCCGAAATTTTCCAACGATACACTATAATATATAGACCCTTCATTTTGAATGTGGCGTAAGTCCATATTTTATTATTTCGAGAAAATTAAAGGTTAGCATATTAATCAATTCTAAAATATAAACAAATTATATTAAGTCTGGCAATGTATGTGCCAATTTATCAAAGTGTAATTTGATTATATATATTTTTTTAAAGCGAATTTAAATAACCTAATATACTTTTACGGGCTGTAAATCGACTTACACCACTTTCGTATTATTTATTTGTATAAATCATTTAATTTCAATTATGAACAAATAAAAATCACTTGAAATATATTTTGTATTTATTCAATGTTGTTTGTAAATAGTAACAAAAAATAAAATAGGTGTCGTATTTTGTATTTTGAACGTTAATTACATTTATATATTGTTAAACTCAACATAAGATATTACTGTTATTTATTTATGTTCATTATATGGCAATGTTTAGTAATATTCATGATGCACTGCCGGAATATAACGTAATAACTGCTCCATATCCTTATATTTTTCGTACGTAATAAGTCTGACTTCGTTATTACAAAGGTGCTATGGTGATTTTTTCAAATTTTTTTGATTTCCCCCAACATATATATGATAAATCTAACGTCTATGTCTTCCATTGATGTTTTATGCAAAGAATATATGGTGTACTTTTGCAAAATCTAATCCAACATGTTTTCAACCAGAATACCCTACCTCCGTTAGTATTTTTTCTTACTCATTATTAAATCGCATTTTAAAGATTTTCCGTTAAAACGAAATTCTATCGTTCCATTTCGTGGCAAATAAATTTTTTATTCTGTCTACATTGTTTTATAACATCATCATAATCTTGTAGTGTATATAAGATAATCTTTTTTCGTCATGCCATTTCTGTAATACCAAAATTTACATAGTGTGTAAAAAACAAATGTCTAAAAAGTAAAAAATGGACTTATACCACTTTCAAAATAAAGGATTCATATATTAATACAAACAAAATAGATGTAAAATAGGAATATAGCTACCGTAAATTGAAAAAAATGAACAATCGGCTTTCATAAAAAGTCACCAGACCATATGCATTTATTAAAGAATGTTAGGCCAGGTAAAAAATTCTGTCTCTATATATAATATACAGAGAATGTTGAAAAATACTCATGAATATATACAGCAGTAAAGCTACTTAACTGAACGGTATGATTACAATTGATTAAAACATGCAAGTGTTCTAACACTTTTAAACGGTGGTGTACTTTGAACAGACGATGATCAATTCTGCTAGGAAAAACCTTCTAAGCGGCATTCTAATAAGGTGTATTTATCCTCCGTCGGTAAAAAACGTAGTTTTTACCATGTCCGATTAATGTCCCTAGATAAAAAGCACCGGATAGATCAGTTATGAAACTTCATATGTTTACCTTCAGCTCCTTGACTTATAATATCGAGCATCTACTGGCCGAGGTTACGTTTAAAGCATAAAAACGACGAGTATCAGTCCTGATGAGATAGACGTTTGATAGCAGATAAATAATAAATGTAAAAATAACATTCCTACAGTGCAGGTATAGGAATATTTTCAGTTAGTTCTGTATTATTCTGTTTAATGAAAATTGCGTCGCGTTCTGTAGTTTCTGAATCTGGTGCTATTTAGAAAACCATTTCTTCTATACTTCAAACCGAAAGGTCTCTCGAAAGTTATTACCGTCTATTGATATTCAGCTGATTATCTACGCATAATTCTAGATTTTGAATACTTCACTGCATTTCCACATACAAATTAAACCATAAGCTAAGAGCCGAAAGAACGTAGTAGAGATTGGACAAAGGCAAGGGAAAATGTCAAAAAACACATTATTAGTTTTCTTAATCAACTTTTTAATTAAAAACTTGAAAAGTAAAATTGTTACTTGCATAAATTATTATAATTTCAAGTACAAATAGTGAGGTAATTATTTTTAGTGTAGATTTATTGAATTATCGTCCAAGAAAAAGCGAATTTATAGCTGTTTTAGTATATTTACAGTAAGTGTTTTACGGTTTTCCAACTTATAAAATTAACATTGGAACTTTAATAGGATTGATGTCTGTGTATAATACAACATACATGTATGTTAATCATACTTAAATCGGCATCTTTAATGTTATAAGAAAAAAAGCTCGAATTCTGCCCGCTGCCTCAGAATGTTTTCATGTGTTATGTATCTATACTAAAGAATCGGCGGTAGGATATTAAATGTAAATAGTGAATCTTATGACATATCAGCACTATAATAAATGTTAACACTTAGCATGCGGGTATACTTCGATGCGAATTTACACGTGCAACGGATGTTTTTTTGTAAATGTCGCGGGAGTATGTAAAGTAAAATCGCAATAAATCAAAAATTACTTCGTTTTTTTCAGCGAAAAAAACTTTTCTTCTGGGAAGAAACAATGGAAAGCGTTGCCTAGCAACACAAACACCATACATGCCCATCGTATTTATACGATACCCGCTCTCTAGCATAAATCTACTAAATATATATTTTTATGTGACCCGCGTTCCAGTGACAGAACGCGAAAAACGTAAAAGTATGGTGCCTGCATGCAAGGTGTTAAACATTAAATCAGATATAAAAATACACATTTAGTACCATTAAACACAAAGCGTAATATGCCGCTGATTTGTACAAAAATATACATATATCCTTGGATTCTAAAAAAAAAAAATGATATTCTTATAAAAGTTATATTCTTCTAAAAATTCTAAAAAATTTTCAGGAAAAACGAATTTCTGAAATATCCTGTTCATATTTTTCCAACTAATGAACACACCGACCTACTTTGCAATAATACCGTGAAACCTTGGCATTCAAAGTTTTTCACATTTGCATTAGTTTCCTGAGCAGCGAGAAAGGGTCGAAACTTTGGAGGTTAGTTTTACACGTTAGAGTTGCATTCTCGTTGTCACTGTCGCATTAATGTTAAGAAAGGATGATTACGTTCTCCAATTTTGCCTATTCTGCAATACCGTGGAGTTTTGCCAAAATCGTTATGCACAAGTCTCACAATTAAAGCATACCTTACGAGTGTTCCTCCTATGTTGCGGTTATAAAGACCAATGTATTATCACTTTAAAGTTTAGGATTACCTATTTAGCAAGAATAAAGCTTGTGTTATTTTATGGAAAAAAAAATACAAATAGCTGTTTAAACTGTTAAGTATTTCAAGTTTGCGTCTAAGTATATTTACATATAGCTACAAAATAATGATAATATTACAATTACTATTCTGTATTAACTTCAAATTGGTATTTATTTTTATTTCACTTAAAAACGCTTTTTTGCGTTTCTATTGTATCTTTCTATAATAGAGATACAAAAAATATACCAAATTTGTGCCTATAGAGAGAAATGCTATGTCAATGAACTAGGTGTGAGAGTATTTGGCGCAATAATAAAAAATAAATATTGTATAATAAATTCATCGTTATTTGTATTTATAACTGTATGTATCTGTTAGATGAGTTAATATTCTTCTTTGAACATAAACGGACCGTAAAAAACAATATTTAACAGATTAACAGACGTATTTTCCCTTAAGTTTGAGCACCTTTTCAATGTCTTAAATGTATCTAAATGAACGTATAATTTATTTTCAATAAAACACATAAATCTTAACGCGATGAAAATATATGTGCATAGATATTACTGCGGCCAGATACTCGAACGTAGCGGTGGAATTGATAAGGTGAGTTTTCGTTATGGTACGCGAAGGCTAAAAAATCATCAAATGGATATAAATGGATATATACAAAATAACAAAAGTGAACTCCATAGGATAAGAAGAACAAAAACCAAAAAATGAGTATTAGTCCCAATATACTTGTTATAACATAACAAATTATCGGATAGTCAGATATCGAAATTAAAATTAGACAAACTTAGAAACCGCTGAAAATTTAGAAAACATGGCGGTTTGTCCAAAGTTAACAGCAGTGTGCGTACCTGCTTGAAACATATAAAGGTTTAAACATTCACTCATGCATTTAAAGTTAAAAAATTCAAGCTTTCTTCTGCCCAAATAAAAAATAAAAATATGTACAGAATTTTATCTTCTTCATAATTTTCATTTTTTACTCCTTCTTTATTTTATACATATAAATTTTGGCTTGCCGTTACTTCTAAGATATGTTACATATACATTCTACTTTATAATATATTTATATATATCAGGTGTACCAGTATGAAGTGGGCGTTAAGATACAAATATGTCGATAGAGAACATTTGTCGTGAACGAGCCTTAATTTTTTTTTTTTGTTTGGTTGGTATGACATCTATAAAACATATTTAATATACGTCAAGTCATTGAACAAACAACATCATATTTTTTCATCGTGTTAAAAATGTCGAATTTTTTACCAGAAATTGATGATTTGCGGAAAGCATTAATTTTTTGTTCTCATTTGAAGAAAAATGCTGCAGAGTCGCATCGAATGCTTGTCGAGGGCATATGGCGATCGTGCTCTAGCAGAAGCAACATGCAAAAGATGGTTTCAACGGTTCAGAGATAATGATTTTGATGTGAGAAATGAAGAACGTGAAAGACCACCAAAAAAGTTTGAAGACGCCGAATTGCAAGCAATATTGGATGAAGATGATACTTTGAGTCAAAAACAAATAGTAGCAATGTTAAATGTTGCACAACAAACAATTTCTGACCGTCTAAAGTTGTGGGAAAGACCGTCCGTTGTGGGAAAGATCCAAAAGTGTGGAAAATGGGTGCCACATGAATCGAATGAAAGAAAGATGAAAAACCGAAAATACACTTGAGACATTTTACTTCAAAGACACGAAAGAAAATTAATTTTGCATCGAATCGTTACTGGCGATGAAAAATGGATTTATTTTAAGAATCCTAAACGGAAAAAATCATGGGTTAATCCGAGACAACCATCAACATCGACTGCAAAACCAGATCGATTCGGCAAGAAGGCGATGCTGTGTGTTTGGTGGGATCAGAAAGGTGTGGTGTATCATGAGCTTCTAAAGCCTGGTGAAAATGTTAATACTAATCGCTATAAACAAATGATCAATTTGAACCTTGTATTGATCGAAAAACGATCAGAATGGGCCAGAAGACACGGCAAAGTAATTTTGTTACACGACAATGCACCTGTACACAAAGCAAAACCGGTTCGGGATACAATCAAAGCACTTGGCTGGGAGCTGCTACCCCATATTCACCAGACTTGGCCCCTTCCGACTACCATTTGTTTTCATCAATGGGACACGCATTGGCTGAGCAGCACTTCGATTCCTACGAAGAAGTTGAAAATTGGGTGTCCGATTGGTTTGCTTCAAAAGACGAACATTTCTATTGGCGTGGTATTCACAAATTGCCAGAAAGGTGGTCAAAATGTGTGAAAAGCAATGGTCGATACTTTGAATAAAATTTGTTTCCTTTCCCATTCAAAATTGGTATTTCATTTTCACAAAAAAACGCTCACTTTATACCGGTACACCTGATAGTATTGCTCTATCTGTTTGCTATTGTATTTTCTTTTCTTCTCAGCTTGATAAGAAACGCGCTGAGGTGTTCGAAACGTCGTTTTTTGAATAAATATTTATTTAAAAAAGGTTCTTCACCTGAATAAAACGTGCTTTCACCTTTATTGCCAAAAAAAAAAACGATTATTCTACACCCTTAATTAAAACACTTTATATTAATCAACGGCGATGTAATTCCAGCCGTTAATAATGCGCGCGGTGTAAATGAACATCACGTGAAATCGTCCGGACGGCATACACATTAAGAATGGTGTTTCGTAGCAACCAGTTCACAACATCGTCCTGTTAACCACGTTTGGAGAATAGTTATCGATTTATCAAAAGGAAACTATGCATCAAGGACATCCGGAAGTATCGTAAATGAGATCCTGAACATTTGTAGCTAGCAAGGTAGAATTCTCATTTTATAATGTACTCTTTAGTTGTATAAAAAAAAAACATTGCATTTCCTCACATTCCTGAAAATGGATTATTTGCAATACAGATTTTTAAAATAAAAGCCACTTTAGTTCGATTAGTTGAGATTCATACAAATTGGAAATTTGAGCTTTTTCTGCAAATTGTACCAATCTACGCGATAATTGCGCCGTGCATTTCGGCGATGAATCATCTCGTACGGTAATTTTACGAAGTACTTTTTTAAGTGTCAACGGTCAATATAATTAGATTGTTATTTTTTTTATTATTTCAAAATTATAATTTATTTAACATATTTCTAACAGTCCGGTTTGTCAATCCGTGTTCACGCGTTGACTTGTGTAATCCATGTTTATATCTACATACCATTGTGGATTCATGATAAGTACTTGTTATAACCGTTCTTTGCACCTCGCATATTCAGCATTATCTTTCATCAATACCATGACTATTCTTTCCTTAGATTGCTTTCATAAGGATTACGTAAGAAGAACATACATTGACTTTCGCTTAATTATACAAATTAAAGTTATTGCAAAAATTTTGTTTTCCAAATCAAAATAAGTTAATTTTACGGAAAATTTGTGTATTCACTATTAAAGACCGTATATTGTAATCCCCACAACCAAAGAGGCCGTTGTTTGTTCACTAAAGAGCATATAAAAACATAAAGCGGGGCTACGTAAAAAGCATGAAGCATAACATGTAATAAATTTATTCGTAAACAACAACAAGTAAACGTTTATTCTTCGATCATTGCACACAAATTCTCTGATGCCTTGCGATTCTCTTGACAACGATCGTCTTTTCCAACAACAATTTCCTAACAAAGAAAGGAGGACCACTCGCATAAGGTACAATACTTTACATCACTTTCACATCTGTACAGATCGCCACATATATTTTATTACAACATTATTTGCCTTTTAGGAACGATTATCTTATGATTTAATGTCTGTATCTGCATTGTAAATGTGTGACGCTAATACAGCACTACGAGAAACGCTCAAGTTTTTACCTGTTGTGTAATGTCAAGATTGTATAGGAAGAGGGAAATTGAATATATTGGAATTCCCTAACTTGCTACTTAGGAAATTCTCGAACTGGTTATTCAAAGGAAATTTACATTTTTTTATAGAGTGATTTTTGGAAAGTCGGCTTTTTTTTCTTTAAATTTATTTTTGGCACCAACTGCTTAAATAATTTGGCCTAGGACCTACTGTTTAAGGTGGATTCCGAATCACAAGAGCTACAGTATACATATCAATTGGAAAAAAACAGAAAAAAATACTGCACTACCGTAGCTCTTAAAAAATTGGCTTTTGGTCGCCTAAATCGGTCAAATACCGCACTGTGCACTGGCATGATTCTCCACATGAATGTTTTGTCGATCAAACGGCAACCGTGTGTCGGCTGTGTTGTTTGTACGATGCTAATAAGGCACTGAGTGAAATATTACACGATCTAAGTCATTCAAAATATAATGCCAGGAAATGGAAGAGAAAGTTTGACATCAGAAAGTAAAAAACATGCTATGAAAACTAATTCTTGAAGGTTGTATATTACGTACTATGCCGAAGCGTTGCTGATATGGTACTGATATCGATACGTTAAGTGTGTTGAACAGGAGAAACTTTTTACGATATCGATATAGTAACAATTGCTATATCTGACTTGAAAATATGCGATAAGACAATCAGAATTTTGCGGTCTTTAAGTAAATATCAATGAGTTTACGAGCAATTCTATTATTCTACTTATATTTTTTTTATTAGATAGGTTAAGAGCGGATTAGAGAAATTATGCATATTAAACTCAAACCGTAAGAAAGTAAATAATCTATTAGGAAAATATTTTATTTTGGTGTAATCTAATCTCCAAAGAGTGAAAGACAGATAAAACATAATTAGTCCCACTTGTAAAGCATATACTATTTAATGAAAATTACCTACATTTACTAAACTAATTAAAAGATTAAAAATATTATCAATCTGAGATCCAAATACAAATTAAAAAATCTAAGTTAAAAAATGTTAACGGAAAAGCAAGAATTAAAATGCAAGGAAGCGCGAAAGAAAATCAGGAACGAAATGTAAAAGATGACTACTGCAGTGAATGCTGATGGTGTAACCAAGTCGTATCGTTGCTCCAAATATATCCCCAAACATACGTATGGTTGTCGAAACTGCGATGTACGCATCGTGGTGATCGCTCACTGGAAAAACGCCAATATTTTTTAAAATTTATTTTTCGGCACCGACTATTACGGTATTACAGCCTAGGACCTAATGTTTAAAGTGAGTTCCGAACCACCAGAGCTACAGTATAAATATTACATGGAAAAACTGGAGGTGATGGGCGAGATTCGAATCCGTGTCTTCCGCGTGGAAATCCGAGCCTCTATCCACTACACCAGTCATCGGCAAACTCATTAGTCAAAAGAGCTAAACGTCAGCTGTAGAACAATATTTTTTTTCTTTTTTTTTTGAGAGCGAAATTGACTAGAAATCTGTTGTAGAAAGCCTAGGAACTAACAATATATAATAAATAGGATTAGACACGCTCCATGTACTGGATTGCTCTTTTCATTCACTATAATATCAAATTTGTAAACTCATAACGTTTTTATAGATGCCGTTTCTTCTCTACAGAGTCACGTAACAAAGTGACAATGGAATATCGGTGGCCCGTGTCATAAAACTTACAGGTCCTGTATTACAAGTTTTTTTTTTTTTCAAATATCCTGTATTTGAAAAATATAATATAAGATATAAATTTTAAATAAAGAACTGGTACTACAAGAGCCGTAAGTTTTATAGAACGCGCCCATAGTTTTTTAAATATTACGTTATTATTATTGATAATCAAAAAGTATACTCAATGTACCAACTCTGAGTAATCGGCTTTTTGACTTTAAGCACTGAATAAAAAAAATTAGATACTTATCACAATTAACGATAACCATATTTGTCGATAAAAAGTATTTTTTATTATTAAAACATTACATAGCAATTTTTTTTCACTGTTTTAAATTAAACCTTTTTATTCATAACGTCGTTTGCAGCCGATATCCGCAAAAATCTTTATGAGTAAAGCGCGATCATAGACATTATACGTGAAACTGTCCGCGAATACAATGATTACTTTCACCCAATCCGTCTGTAATCGGCCGATTTCTACCGGATACAATGGTAGAATACGTGAAGATATTTATTTAATCTTTTGAATTTTTTGTTATTCTTTCAATTTGCATACATTCCGGTCGCTATTGAGCTATTGATTAGCAATCAATAGGAGGATATGTGTGAAAAGTCTAACTCCAGTTGTATCTGGCATCCAACAAATTGATACACTTGCTCTACTCGTGATCGCATGTTTGATCATGTGTCTTTAATAGGTATCATATTTTCTTGCTCAACGAAATACCTGTAGTTCTCGACCTGTAGTTGGCGTCCCTAACATGCATATAGTAAATGCGCTGCAAATATTAATATTACGAACATACTTTATACTAGAGCTCTGCCTTCTGTTCAACTATACTGAACCAAATGTTTAGTATACATTGAAAACTTCAATTCTATATTGTGAACTTTTGTACATTTTACAAACAAAAATAAATTTAAATGCAAGATATACAGTAAAACAAGATACAACAATTTTAAGAGTTATTTTACATATTTTTTTTTATTGAATGTCTAAATCCAATTATTCTGTTTTATATTTGGAAATTAAAGACATCTAAAACTATAAGCATAATATATAATTGTATAAAAAAGAATACGTTGCAAACACATATACACGCGCGCGTATGTCCTATGAAATATAATCTTACATAAAAGTTTCAATAATTTATCTGTCACTCGTGAACCTCGAACCCCTTCTCGCTCGGAAGTATGAACTATACATTCATTCTATTCATTAGTTGTGGTCTTTTCAGACCGCATATAAACGTATAATTTTTTGATTCTCCATCTGCTCTTATTGGAATAGTTGCCCTGTAGAAGCAATGATTTAGACAATTAGACAAGTATTTGACTGATTTAAACAATTAGAAAAGAAAGACTCGGATTCGATTCCCGGTTCAGCCATTCCCAGTGTCCGATTATTTACGAAGCCTTTCTCTAATATTACCGATTTTCTTCACCATCTTTAATTTATTAATTTTCATATTGTATTTCAATTTAATGTATACATCATATATCCTTTAATTTTCGAGCCAGGCGTTAGTGGCCAAAATTATTGTTTCCACAAATCTACTCCAATAAGATCGAATGGAGAATCAAAAAATTACACGTGTGCTCGATAAGACCACAACTAATGGATACAATGAATGTACCGTTTCAATAAATTATATTATGATTTACATTTGCGCAATGTAGTTGTCTATTAGAAAACATAAATAAACACGTATTGTACATCTTATATTACATTTTATACGCGGGTACGTACGCATGCACATGTGCGCGTTGTAGTCGATTCGTATAACCAACAGAACGCACAGTAAAGTTGAAGTACTCTCCTGAAAATTGTCCTCCCGACTTTTTCTCGATCTAGTACAATGTACTTACCTATAAGTGATGCTTTATCGTACGCATTGGTCGACACGATAGCCAAGTGAATAGCATATGGTTAAGCGTATAGTGTGTGCATATGAACACACAGGGGTAGGGTATTTCGCTCCGGGGGAATCAAGTCGCAAAATCTATTCGTAATCCTTACGTCCTCCGGGCGATTAAGCGCCATCCATAGACTCTATTAAGCTCATTATGGTCACCACACCGAGCTGACCTTTGCGCGACCAGATTCATGCGTGTACATCGGGCACGCGAGATATCCGGCTCTGAAATTAATGGATATGCAGAATTCGCGTCAGCTACATACACTACTACAGCTATGTAGCCTAAGAGTTAGCGATTGCTTGGGCCATGGGAGGACCTCTTGGATTTATTTGTAAAAAAAAGCATGTTTGCACGATTCAAAACTTTAGACCTTAATACGTTCCATGCTGGACTAATTCTTCGATCCTTTGGGACGTTTTTTTGGTTTTTGTTCAAGCCATGCGAGGTGTATCTCGCTACACTATTACAATTTGCTTCTGACGCATGTTTTACGATTTTTCTAATAGGTAAGAAACAATTCTCTTTTAATTTTTCGTTTTGCAGTGTTTTCGTTTTTGAGTGTTTTCTCAAGAAGCGTTCTAACGGGCTTAACAAAATGCGATGATCCAAAGAATTGGATTGCACTTGACGTATAAAATAAGCGGATTCATTTTTGTCATGCCATAATTATGGGCACCGCGGAGAAAATGTAAAAGTTAAATTAGCTTGCTAGGAATTTTTTATTCTTACAATCTAAAATAGCATCGATTAGCACAATAAGAAGTACTAAAATAATAATTGAAGCGAACTCATTACGCGAACATTACGGCTTTCTAATGTTTATCATACGAAGATGACATCTGGATTGTTATTCCGTGCGGTTTTTAATAAAACGTCATTCTTAATTCAGTTTCTGTTTTCATTTTTATTTAAACCTATGCAATGTTTTTATTTTGACTTAAAAACCAATGCAGCTACGAGAAAGGCGCTTCTTCGTGTATATCTTGTCAGTCATATATGTTTCAATTGTAGCAAGAAGAACAGGAAACAAAACAAGTCAAAGAAGTAAATGTGGAAAGGCCTAAACCATCAAGAACCGCTGCTTTCCGATCCGATTGCCGCCTCGAAAAGAATGGGCCTCCATTGAATGAAGATCAATCTAAAGGGCTAAAGCGAGAAGCATGAGAAGAATCTCCGATGTATTAATAATTCTCGACGAATCTCAATCCGAAGAAAAAATTTGCCCAAAGAAGAAATAAACAACGAAGAACAACAGAGTCATCTGAAGAACGTTACTAGCAATTGGAAGTATAAAGATGTCAAACATCAGGACAACATACGATAATGCGCAACTCATTCGAAAACTCACTTAGGTTAAATATGCAGATTTCTAACGATACACTTGTTGTATTATCTCACGAGCAGCCTATTCATACACTTTAATCTTTTAGGTACGACGCGCCACTATAGTGGCTTTCTAAAAAATACGAGGATTTGAATAGTGACGTTAGCTGTATTAAATATACCGCTGATCAGCCGTTTAGATTAACCAAAAAGCATTATCCATCGTATTGTAAATCAAAAAAGTCTAAAAAAGTGTTACGAAATCGTATCGTATGTTATGTTAAAAAAAAATATAAGACAAAGATTTAACTATGAGTGTAAAGATCGTGGTGTAAATCTATATGTCGTTCCATGTTTGAAAGTATATCATATCCAATTGTAATATTAATCATTAAAGTGAATCATTAAAGTTAAAGTATGTGCAATATATTTTTTTAAAAAATTATAATCTAATCATCAAATACTTCGTTTCAATGTACTCGTGTAAAGAACGGCATTGTCCGTAGACATTGCAATGCTGTACCGTTAAAAAAAAAAATCTTTTTTTGTATAGCCTCGTGACGAATTCAGTCGTACCTAAGAAGTTAATTCTCCATCTGGTCTTTTTGAAATACAGTTGAATCGATAGAATCGACATTATTGTATGGGAACAATTATTTTTTGGCCACTAATGCGTGGCTCAATTATGAGAGGTTAATAATAATAATAATTAAAATTGAAAATTGATAATATGAAAATGAAGAGAAAAAGGCATAGAAAAAGATCGAACACTGTCAGGTGTTAACTGGACCGGATACCCATATCCTCCGATCAAATTCTATTCTCATTGTCTTATGTTGGAATTCGGGCGCGATTTTCTGCAACTATTGCACGCTGGCATATATGTCAATATTAAACTTCTAATCTCTTCTTGCTCGATGGTAAAAACTGACAATAATATAGATTCCTTCTAGCTTCCTAAAATATGTCCTTCTTCATGGACCTAGTACTGCTTGACCGCATTTGGCTCTGGTTAAGCTTAAACGCACATAGTTACACGTCATAACGAAAGAAGGATGATGCAGCGACCCGTTAGAAATAGTGCCTGCTTTGAACATAAAACCTTTTGCAACCATGTGCGCAGAACAAGGCGACCATTCGCAACGAGCAAGAGAGGTTAGGAGTACGTGAGTGGCAGATATGCTGATTTCTATTTACGACTCAATAATATACTGATTGCGACTGTATTCTCGCGCACCTGTTGTCCCAAATAAAATGTAAAAATCGAAAATAAATGAATTCATCCTTACACATCGTAATTGGCACAGCGCCTTATGATGCGTCGTATAATTCACAGCTTCAGCTCCCCTTCTTCAAACAAAGGGTAATCAGCCAGGAACTACATTTTGAAGTGATCGATACTGTGGAATATGTCTCATGGGTTTTCAGTTTACCTTTACTGGTCTATTAGTAACTAATGTTAGTCTACTGCTGAATCTACGACGGCAATGCGAGTCTACTTTTCGGCAAAGTGTTTCTTCTCACATGTATCTCCTTCTCAAATGTAACATTTGCTGAAGCAGTCACATATAATAATCCGGGGGTTTCTATTGCTATGCAGCTTATCACGTCATAGCCTAATTGTGAAGACGAGATGAACATCAAATATCAGTATAGAACTGCTCAGCGAAAGATACCCTCTACTCTATGCTATACCACAATTTCGCACATGTACGACTACATTGATAAAATTTTCGTATTTATAACGGATCTACCAATCTCTACGATTTACTCTTTTCCATGCTGTTTTTGTCAATACAATGCTTTGAGGCTCGCCGTTCACTTTGCAATATCTTATTCAACTTTGACAGCTCCCATTCGTCGCTTTTGTCACGCGGTAGGATGAGTGTATTTGACCGCTTTAGTAAATATGTTATATTAGATATTTGATAGAATATTTATGTAGTTTGTATATATATTTGTCTATCTACTATATAGACATGCAGAGATACATATAGTAAATATTTGATACTACACTTGGCTCGAACGCACAGGTGAGAAATGCGCATCTTCCATTCTCATCAATTGGTCCCAAATTCTTGCCGGACTTTTTCTTGTACGCGGCTGGCAGTAGATTCGTGCACTATTCCCATTGGCTTCAAGTGGATGCATTGCGAATAAGGAGGAAGAAGTGCTAGTCGAACGATAAGCACTCGAGTTCGAGACAGGTAAGTGCATAGTTGCATCACGGGAATCCGCTGAGTGAGAACATTGTGTCAGCCGGGAGCAAACCGTCTCCACGGATAAAGGTAGCGAACCGTTCTTCATCCGCAGCTGGCCGACGTAAGTGTGTCAATCCGACGAGTCGCGGGTACAAACCGCCTCCTGGCACTATCCATCTCACGATGATATCTGGCACAGTTGCCACGGAATAGTCACCATTTCTTTCTTCCAATAATTTGGTCATTTGAATGTCTACAAGTTAGGTACTCTTATTCATAATATATAGCTATAGATAGCTGTAAATCAAAAAGAGATAAGAAAGAAACGCTTCAATCGAACGGCCATTCTTCATCCTTTCGCAACCGCAAACTTCATTCGATAAGAGTAGACAGCTTCTTCTGATTTGAAGCAACAATTCTCCTCACTTCTTTGTTGTATTTAACATCGTTTATAACCGGACTAAGTCTTGGGGGACATAACAGCTTGACTGTTCGACAAAATACTATTCCTTCGTACTGAAACTGTTTTCTTATGTGCCTACTTAATAGATGAAACTTGTAATGCATGCTAACTGGTGTTCAGTTCAATAACGCCGAATATAATCGACTTTGGTTTCAGTGGATTATTACGTCGGTGTGAAATATAAGCGGCCCTAACCATAGTTGACCAATTCGTAAATTCTAGATACATCGGGCGCTATCCCTGAAAGTGTTAAAAAGGTCATGAAGGACCATTAGTTAACCAGGTATGCGAATTTTCGGCACAGCTACCAATCTCAGCTCAACGATGGTGGCGCATACTGGAGCTATAATAAGGATCTTTTAACCCTTTGACTGCGGATCGTTTCGAATCCAAATTCTCCTCGTCTATAGATATACTAAATATTTTCCGCCCTTTATTTTTCCTTCTATGTCTAATTATCCCGTTATTTATGCTATTTTTTACTTTCCCGTTCGGATAATGGTGGAATATATTGTACTTGTGCGTTTCTTGTATTTTATCATTGTAATCCGCGCTCAAATCCAACGTTTTATCCAAGCGACTGTCGTCTCTTGCAACAGATTCTTTCAAACTGCTACAAATTTTTAAGGTATCGACAGCCGCAAATGATAATATAAAAGCGGCATGCAGTACAAGAGTAATATTACAATACGCTAATCCAGCAATTACAACTGTAGTTTCTGGCGAGTGTTGGATATACAGTCAAACCTGATTTTGAGCGTCGGATAGGGACCGCATAAAAAAAATCGTGCAAAACTTCATGAGTAGCTATAAGACAGTTTTCGCAACACCATTAAAAAATATTTTTTTTTGTGCGGTAAATAGGAACCGTGTAAAAAAAGTCTCACGTAGAAAATAACTGAAAACCTTACGAAATAGCTTACGAATAAATTATTATAATGGTCCAGGAATGTGAACTCACTTTGAAGGACGTCGATTAATTCTTAAGACTTGTCACTTGCGCAGATTAGAGTACTACTCATTTATTTGATTATTAATTTGATTGAAATTTTCATATACCGCACAAAACAAATCGCAGAAAAAAAGACCGCACAAAAACAGGTTTGAGTGTATACGATAGACACAATTGCCAAACATGCGCATAAGAGCATATTAAATAACGAAAGCCTTCACCGGCCGCGCATTTGCGTCCATAGTCTGCATCGATAGTTTTCGCCGGGCGCACATACAATGTGCCCATAGGAGCCAATGAGTTAGTAAAGGATTCTCGGTCGATCAGTGGATCGGTGATTCTTAACAGTAAACCTATCAGTCATTTTCGAGATATATTTAGGTGTATTAAATATTAACTTAAAAAAAAGAAACAAAAAAAAATGAAAATAGATTAATATATTGATTCATATACTGCAACAGCATGATGGATAATCTTGGAAAATACCCCTTCTCAAAGTTCTACAATGTTTCAAAAATGTGACCGAACGACCCGATAGGGCCGTTATTAATCGTTGTGTGACGTAATTTGTTGCGCGTGGTTTAGCTCAGCAAACCTATTCTCTCAGGTCATAGGTTAATAGTGTCCGTTCCGTACATACGAATAAAGCCAGCGACGTATCTCATCACCAATAATGGCGTGTTTTATGTTAATTAGTCTGCGTCAGCTCTCTTTCTTGACTTGTCCGCAAGTTTTCGCTTTACAGTTTGCATTGAAATAAAATCGCTGCCATTTTATGCATTTCTAATGCTGCTTCATGAATTTATACGAGAAATGAAACTGATTCTGTACGTTGTTTTTCTTAAAAGGAGAATCATTTACACGGATTAATTAAAAAAATTTGTTCGTCTTTCTTTATCGTTTGCATTCATAAAATGAGCCTTTAAACTATAAAATCAAATTCGCAAAAATGAAGAAATTGCAAACGTTTCAAATGCAGTGTAATGATTGAAACTAATCGCTTTGTAGTGTTTATCCAAAACTCTTTAGGTATGATAGCTGTTATAAGATGTCTTATGAACCAGTATAAAAATGAGTAAACAAAACCTCGAAGGAAAAGGTATTTACCTTTTATAAACGGAATTGATAGATACACTAAGTACGTACGTATCATTACAGTTCATCAGGAATCTTAATTTGATACAAGACATGTACGTATAAAACAACATGAGCAACTCTATACAACAAAAATTGACCAAAATATTATTATTGTACAGTGCGCCTTAATTCTTGATGCTATTGTCAGAAAGGAAAATAAAATAATTATCATCAAATATAATATATTGATTATAATTATTTTAAATAAAAATTATAATCATGGTAAATTAAATAATTATAAGCACAGAAATGCATTACCAAAAAATGTAATTATTACCAACGTTTGACGTAAATTAATAACGAAAATGAAGCTACAGTTCTTCAACTGTCAACTTATTTAAACATAATCATTTTTAATAATGGTTATTAAAGGTTGTTACGAATAATGAAAGTTCTTGGTAACAACCGTTTAATAACGACTGTTTTCAGAAAAAAAAACACGCGCGCTGTTACAGCGTGATATTATAGTATGCACCGAAAGGAGCGATGCGGGGATGGCAGCGCTCGTCTTTCTCGTTTGCCAAACAGGAGCCACATTTGACGCCGTTCCGTCACGTGTGTCTGTGTTTGGTTAAACTATCTGTCTGTTAAATAGTCTTTTAAATAGTTTACTTTATTTGCCGCTAATATTGTCCGTCTGTAACCGTGAGTATCCGCGTCTGCTTGGCCATCCACCTTTAACACTAAACCTTCTTGACTGGTCAAAATGACTGCTCGGTTATTTCTTTGAAAAATTGTAGAGCTGTGAGATAAGGTATTTTCTAAGATTGTATATGATATTGTTGTAGCGTATCGACTTTTTATACAAGTTTAATCGCGCATTTCCAAAAGTACATATGTTAAATTGGCTGCATTGATAGCTGAGTGAATTTTTATCAGGTTTGCTATAAACTTGGATGATAGATCTTTATAATATTCTTTTTGTTACACTATCAAATTCCTGAGTAGATAATTATTTGCTATATAACATTAAAATAAATATTTACATACTTTTTACTCAATTTTCAGTAAAAAAATACACGTGCATCCATTTTCCATAAGTTTATACAAGCGTGACATTATTTTAAACTCGTAGAGAATATAGATGATCAAATTTTGTTTTTGAAAGTATGAAATATTGTTAAAAAAAATGGTAAAAAGCTCGCAGACTTGGGGCCAACTGGCTTGTGAATCCAAAGAAATTTTTTAAAATGCGGTATAGGGTCTGAGAGATTAATAAGGCAGTTCATCGTAAGGACTGGATACTAGACTCTTATGTACATAACTTTAAATGATTAAGAAAAGATCTTTCTAACGTCATTTACGAGTTTATAGACACAGCCAAAAAAAATCTGAAATGCTTTCTTTTTTTCCCGACCTTACAGCAAAATCAGTATCGCAGCCAAAAAATTAATAAACAGAAATAAAGTCAAACTTTTTCAGCTTTAAAAACCCATCTAACTTGATACACAAATTAATGTTGAAACGATCAAAGTATTTAAAATAATGCACCTATAGATTTTGTTTAGAAAAGCAGTTAAAACTTGGGAAGATGTATGTATTTTGCAGTAAAACTCTGCTCCTGGACTGAACAAACATCATTTACTGACCTTTACGACAAGAGGAATAATACAAAAATCCTTAGGTCTACATTTGAGAAGATGTATTTCTTTAAAGCTTGTTTCAATGCCAATAGAGTCATGGTGATTCCTAATCCACAAATCGAAATGGCATTGTAGACATATTAATAATAGATACTTTTTAGCAATAACAGTACGATGCAGGTATTTAAAAACGACAAGGAAAGTGCAGACGAGCCCTGTAAAATCCCCAAAAGGTTAAACAATGTTATGCGATTCTTTTCATTGTATATTTAACATTGTACGGAAAATAAAATTTATTATTACCGGGGGATATTACTTTTAATATATTTTACGTTTTCGACAACTTCAAATATTTTCTCCTTTTTATTTTATGAATAACTTGATTCGAGTTACAATAAGGAAAACAAGAATACCGTTCCCCACGCGAGGTCATCAATTGTCAATAACTGTTTTTTACTTCCTTACTTTCGACTACCTTCCTGATGAGTATTGATGTATGTAAATATCCATCAATATTTAAATGGCCAATTTCGCTACTTTCCAGATGTATCGCATATATATCGAAATGATTTCGCAAAGACATGGCGTGAGAAACATTATTTTCACCTGAGACACCCGGTACAATTCACGGATTAGCAATGGCTGCGGGAGTTGCATTAGCCGTGGGCAAGGCTGTCCCAAGGCCGTCGGGATTGTGTGTCATTTGCAGTTTTGCAATCCTGCTCCGATGAAAACAGAGAATCTCTCAAACCTACAGCCGCTGCTTAACCGCTGTGCCTTATAATATCGAGTCAGTCTCGTGATCGAGATTGTGGCTCAAGCATTAAAACGACAAGTCTTACTAGTGGTAGAATAAACGCTGCTACCCCCGCCCTTCTTCGTATTTTTCTTTTTCCTTCCAAAGTTTGATCTGTCGTACACTTTTTTTTAAGCCCTCATTGCTTTCCTCTTCTATTCTTTTCGACGATATACAGAAATCTGTATCATTCTGTTCTTTTTTTGTGTTTTGTTGTAAACTAGCTTAAGTATAAATCTATTTGAGAAATACACCATAACGCTTTATAGTTTTTTGTTATGAATATTTACGATTAATTTCGCATTACCACGTTCCGTAAAATATTGTGCGCTAAGGATTGTGGTTTCTGTATCTTCTCTTGTTTATGAAACCATTAAACAGTTGCTCGGGGCAAAAAAAACAAAAAGTTACTCGAAAATATAATCTTCGGATTTTGTTGGTATTTAGTCAATTGACATATTGAACGTGATGTTAGATTTTTAATATAAAAAAAAATTAAACATAAAAAAACTCTGATGTAGGGAAATGATTCTGGTACTTCACATTCGTATTTGTTTATAGAAGATCAAACAGATTTGTTTAACATGAAAACTGATGAATTGCTAAAATGCTGAAAAATATTTTGCCCCGAATTGTATATTGTAAAATAGCACATAGCAAAACTCATTGATTACTAAAGGTCTCCACCACAGAAGTTTTAATCTGTAACTCTGTATACTTCAAACGGGGAAGCCTAATCGGCATGGAAATTAAGGGAGGTATCACGAGAAATATTAAATTTACAACTATTTCTATTTTATATCACACGCAAACCTTCTGATGATTAAAAAAATCTTAAGCCATTTATAATGAAAATGATATTAACGTTATGTTAATCGTATTGATGAATGGTAAAGTAACACGCTTTGTGCCAAGTATCAGGGATTTTTTTTTACCCAGACTTTACAGATAATTAGAAATTAAAAATCGATAATGTTATTTCCATATGAACTGTCGTGAATTACTAGACGTACGCATTTATTTGATACCCACTTTTTATTTATTTAACAATTTGTGCGTGCATGCTCGCGCGTGTGTGTATATACATATCAGGTAGACAGTATAGTGTTACAAAGTTTGGTACATGGTTTTCGTCGAAACCGTTACACACGTTAACATCGTTTCTTTTTTACTGTGTACAGTTACAAAAAAGCTGCAGGTAAACATTATTTACATCCACAGAATTTATCTGAACTTTTAAAAATAAATTCCCTTCTTCGTTAAAAGAAAAAGTGGGGTATCCTCCTTTCTTCTTGTAAAAGTCACAAAATATTTAATTGCATTTGAACCCGTTAACTTCTCTGTCCCGCATGATTTAAGATAAAAATCGCTCGATATATTCTTCTTAATTTTATCCTTTGCTTTCACAGTACGGCATTATACAGAACAGAATATAAATTATAGTCAAGACGTTGAAATCTGGAAGGAATGTAGGTTAGAAAGTGTTAAATACTTGCACAGATAATTGTCTCAATGGCGCGTACTTATGTAAGTACATATATGGACAAAGTTATTGCGCCGAGAAAATTGATCGTGACGGTGGCAAAGTTACGCCGAAGAATTTTAAGTAGACTTACGGGACCTTTAAAGTGCCGTGAACGACTCCGAATGAAAATTCCAGAAGCGTGAGCGGAAGGAAGGATAAATTTCGCCTAAGAAATCTTGAACTGCCGCCCCGTTGAGATAACCTACTAATATAGAATAATCGAGGATAACTTTGTGGATCGCGTGTATTTTATGCTGTATTCGTGGGAATAATTGAAAGCGAATAAAAAATTGTATCGCGAGAAAGCTTAAAAAATTGCTACCGACTGTTCATTTTTGTAACATTAATAATTGTATTGTGATTGCATTAAGTGTCAATGGACATTTACTATTGCAAAATCGTATCTTACGTGAAAATAAAGGATATGATAAATGCATACTTGCCTTTTCTTTTGGCAGCAGGAATGTTCACAGAAATGCCGTGATCATAAAATAAATCTCCGTTACATATAAATTATAGTAAATAATTCTGTTCCTTTTCTTTCGTCAATTTAATAAATCTTTACTGTTGTACCTTTTCAAGAACAATGCATAGTCCCGGTTAAGTCCCGGTCCAGTTACCCCAGTGTCCAATTTTTTCCACGCCTTTTTTCCATTTATAGCTTAATTCACCATTTTACATTTCTTGCTTGCAATTTCATTTAATTTTTAAATTTAATAAACCTTAATTTTTATCGAGCCACGCATGAGTGGTCAACATTATTAACTTTCTCACACACACAACGTTGTTCTGTCGACAGAGAAATTCTAACTCCAACAAACCTGATGCAGAATGTGGAATTATTAAGTGTGAGAATTAGAATGCTCGATAAGGCCACTAAAATGCATGATTGTCTTAATAATGGATGGTCATAGTAGAGCATTAGTTTAAAGAGCAACAAATAAAAAGATGTTTAAGTGGTAGAACTTTTGGCTCCATGTACTAAACAGGTAATAGTATAACATTTTACACCGGTATCAGGCAAATCAGTTGTGTTTGACCAAATGTGTAATTTTATCTTCTCTCAAACAAGAAAAATCTCAATTAGTAGGACGAAATATTTCCGTACGATGATTGAATCAATGACGACAATAAGGGAACTTTAAAGGAAACCGTTTTGTAACCAGTGAAGTACGCAGATAACTGTAAACGAGCCACTATAACGTATGAGAAGTTATATACGATTTTCGCTGCTCCAACGTTGCCGCTGGTGCGCAACTTCCGCAGATTCTTTTTCCTGCAAAGCGGGAAAAGTTGGAGCTTATAAATATTAAATCGATAAACGCTCCTTCTCTCTATAATGGTGTTCCCGCTGTGCGGCAAGTCGCGTCCTCGTTTTCCACCATCGACTCGACAAAAAATGTGGCGCAATTGTCGCTTCACATCCGAGAGAAAAGACCTCGGGTGCTGAAATCGAGATTTTGGTTGTAAGACCGCGTTACACTTGGAGCCTCGTTAGAGTTCTTGTGGACCATCCTCTATAAACGAGAACAGCGTAACGTATTACTGACGACTTCATGTTACGAGCATTTTTGTTACAACAGGCGTATAATTCGTTATCTAACCGGTTTTACTATTAAACATTGGTCGTGCAACGGCCTTCGTTAGATTGTTCGCTCGTGTAGCATTTACTTTCTTTCTCCTTAAATTACAGCAACATGTAGTGTTATTAACTTTTCATCTTGTGCTTTTTTTTTGCTGCGATATGCGTATGGTCAACTGTTCAACTCCTTGTCTCATCAAGCATTGATCATAGTGCTCGTTACGTGGTATGTTTACAACAAGGCTTAATCACTATTAATACTAAACGTACCAGCCACATTCTGTACATATTTATGTATACCACGTATATTCTACGTATGCCACGAATATAGAACGAATTAATTAATTGGTAGTCAGAGATTCTGTAACTGAATATAGCAGAATACACGCATTAAATTAAGAGTGAATATGACATCGCCGTATAATCTGTTACTAACAGTTGTTTAAAAATGATCTTACTAGACTTTTGTTTAAAACTAAAACAATTCGAGGATCAATAATATGATACTGATTATTATAAAGTTGTACATATAAAATAACGGAATAAAATGTTATAAAACTACATGGCCAGTAGTCAATGCGTTAATTACCATATAAAAATGCCCATAGAACCAAGTTACGACTATTTGAAGTCGCACCTACACCGATGGAAATAAATTTTTTGTGAAGGTTATTTTGTTATAGAATTTCAAGGTAGTTATTTTTTTATAAGTTCAATCATGTAGCATTTTTCATATTCTTTCAGAGTATAAAATCACATAGTTAATCAGCTGCCAAAATATAGCAATCTGTTTATCCAATCATCTCATTTGAATTATAGGTAAAATGAAAAACTATTGTTAATCGGAATAAACACACAAAGCCATAGAACATGGTACAAAGAATTATTGCAACACATGCCTCGGTTATGCCCCACAGAATAGAAAATAATGTTAATTCGGCCAACGAAAGGTTCCGGGTTCGAGTCCCAGTCCAATTATCCAATGGTCCGATTTTTTTTTCTACGTCTTTTTCTTATATACGGTTCTTCTCCACCTGAATTCCTAAATTTTTCGAATACAATATTAATTCTATTTATTCATTATCCCGTAAATTATTTGAGTCACACAACCGCTGTCAAAATAAGTTCCCACGCATGAATGTCGGTCTCGTCGACAGAATTTTAACTCCAGGAAGTCAAAAGAAATATTAATATTACATAATTGTATGGATTTGCTCGCTATGACCATTATCATGTGTTATTAGAAAATATCGAGAAAATGAAATTAGGTGCAAGACACTGATACTAATCATGTGCCATTGATTATTACGCCATTAATAAACATAACATATTTTTTTACAATTTTGTATGAAATGTAGGTCCTTTAATTGTTTCCTGCGCTTTATTCGCTCAGCCGATCGGCTGGCCAGAATTTGAAGGCTCGACCTTCAAAAGCTCTTGTTGCGAAAATAAATTTAACGACAACAATGTTCGAGATAAAGATCTGTACGTACTGATTTATTAACGAAGTTGGAGGAACGACGATGAATCGAAAGCGAATGTGTGGAGCGCAACGAAGCGCACCAGCGGAGATTTAAGTGGCGTCACGCAACGCGATCGCGTTGATCGTATTTCACGTCGAAAAGTGCCATACCTAATTGCCAACATTGATCCCAGTCTATACCACAATCCTCAGGATTTCATAACGCTTTAGGAAATTTGAACGTTCTCTATTTTCGCATAGAGTTTATTTGATCTATAATCGAGCAAGTGACATGAACAAACAGAAAAAGTTCTTTATTATAACTTTTTGTCTTTTACTAAGAGGACCTTTGAAAATACAACCTATCTAGAAAAAAACAATGAGTGTAAATCACTAATAAAAGGATTATTATACTTAAGGTAGTAACCCAGTGTAACTTACTTTTAACAATATCAATTAAAGAAACAGAGTGATGCACCTCATCGCATCACGATCGTGGGAAATAATCAGCCGCAGAAATTGTATAGGATTTCTATAATTAAACTAAACTATTCAGACACAATACATGTATAAAATGAATGGTCGATAATTAGAAATTTAAGAATTTAAAAAATTGACAGGAAACGTTGTACCTAGTATGAACAAGGAGAAGAAGGTATTTAGAGCTTTCCTTTATATTATGTACAATTTAGAAAAAACGATTACTAGAATCCTCCTTATTTGTTTAATAATTGAGGTAATAAACATAACCTCGTCAAGAAAAGCGAATCGGCATATGTTGATTATTCGAAATACTGAAATTTATATTCAGGAACTATATATTGGGTGAGTGCAAAAGATCGTGCGGAGTTTCTTATAATTCCATCCATTGAAACTCCGCACAAACTTTTGCACTCACCTCATACATTGATAACAACAAGGTATGATAGATAATTTGGTATAACTCAAACTCATTGGATTAAGGAACTAAAATTATTATGTGGTCAAATGATCATCAGTTGTTGGTTAACCTAAATGAAGAGCATGTGTTAATATCTGGTAGAGTAAAAATGTATAATAATATGTGCAAACAAAACTCTATTATCCTCCATAAAATTTTTTACATGCTTGTGTTGATAATGCTTTGATAATATTGGTAATGTTGATAATAAATTTCTCTATTTTCCTCATAAAGAATTATACCAATAACAAAGTCTAACAATTATACAAAAGTCGTTTTCAAATAGCAAATTACAAAAGTAAATAAAGAAACGACAAGAAAGCACGATCGTGCGCTATTTCTAGATTTCTTTTTCGGTTTTTTTCTAGATGGTATTTCTGTTACTACTGACACTTTAATGGTTAATATTCCGATGATGTAATGGAATAATCAGTTCCAGTCGCGATCATATCTCTCTAGGATTGGTGAAATTTTCCGATTTTATGACCCAGAATTCTGAACTAATCGATTTACTTCTAGGCGGTAGTCATTTGGCCGTGAACTCGCATCGCGCCTGCAAATTACATCATTATGTCATCTGCATAATCGATGTGTAGGCAGAAATGCACGCTGCTGTTAAGAAAGTGGCACGTTTAGTGTAGAATAAATTTCAAGAGTACCAAAAGCTTTGCGATCGATATTTGCTTTCATGTATGGCGCATTTTCTAGAAACTCTATTTTTTATTAAATGTGCGTGTACGCGCGCGCGCGCGTGTGTGTGTGTGTGCGAACGCGTGTGTGTCCGAATGTAATATAAATTACTTTGAAAATGTAATTTTATGACATCTTGAATGTGTGCATAAAACCTGCAATAATAATTCAGTATTACGATTACTTTGAATTAAAATTTCATTTGTGATCAGTTAGGTTTAATTAATTCTAAGGGTACGATAGCATCCATATAAAACATCCATATAAAAAACAGGTACAAATGTAATTAATATAACCATTATCCTGTGTTATTTCAAAATGTAATTAATAATTTTGCATGATTTCGAATTGTATATATGACGGTACACGTTTCATATTATTATACATATTCTCAAAGCTTATGGAATATGAATAAAACACTGCTCTGACTAAGTCAGTGAAACAACCCCGATAATATTATCAGGTTTTTATAAAATTTCGGTAGGTGTCCTATTTTTGAACAATTGTTTTCTCTGCTTATATAGATTCTCCGAGAAAAATAATTACCCTGATTTACTGTAAAGAAAGGTAGTGAAATTCGTATGTAAAACACACAGCAGTGCATTTGGATTAAACGTATTACCGGCGGCGGCTGGAAATTCTTGTTGTTTTAACGGATCGTAGATAATATAAGGGTATATAAACTGCATAGCGTGCTCTGCTGTAGAATTTTATCCCTGGCTGAATTTTCCTGGCATCCGTAAAAGCCGGAAAGTTAAGTAATCTCTGAAGTTATCGAAAGTTTCATACTTTCAGCGCGACGTTAACATATATACACGCGCGTCCTATCGTGTATATCTTTAAATTTCCCTAACGTTCTTTCGTATAATATTATATACCTTTTGTACATGCAGGCTTCCGCTTTAAAATCCTGACCGAAAAATGTGAATAACTAAAAAATCTTTCTTCGTATACGCCCTGTACAAAGTCCTTACGTGTTATTATATATAAATATCATTATTGTAAAATTGGATAGTAATGCTAAAAAATGTACAAATACATGGTAAAAGTATAACTTTGATACTTTGATACGAATTAACGATTAAATCTGCATGTATTTCAAGTAATGACACGTAGATGCCGAAAAATTATGATAGAATAATAATTTATTTATATCTTAACAATTGCCTCAGTCTACTTTATGTCTCTTTTCTTGATATAGCTTTAGTTATTACCAATGATCTACATTTTTTTCACACTCATATTGTAATTCGTTAATGCGGATCTAAAAAATAAGGAGTCAAATCTAAATGAAAATAAAATGGCACCTGTAACCTTCATTCTCTATAGCTGCATATGAAAACATGCTAACTAATATTGTATAAAAAAATATACAACTTCTTTCTATCCACTTTATAAATAGTTTTAGCTTTATTATGCTGTTTTAAGTTTCGCGGAAAATTCGTCGGTGAACGCATACAAAAAATGCAGTTAACAGTGAAGCCCAAAGCTTACCGTGTAATTCGAAATACAAATAGTTGCACGCTTAAGACAACTCGAAATGAAGCGTTTCGAAACGTAGACATTTACGAACGCACCTAAAGCCCATATCCGGCGTGACTGGTTTCCTTATTTTATTTGAAAAAAACAAGTTGGCTTAAGACGGCATCTGGTACGGAAATTCCCCGGATTGAACTTCTGCCATAATGAGATCGCCGCGTGTCTGCCTCTTGAAAATCAATTTTACGAGACTCGAAAGATATGCGAATATTCGAGAGCAATTGTTTATAATGATTTTTTGAATGATACATCCTGCATGCTGGTTTATCGGTTCAACGTCCAATTGCTAAATCCACGAAGTATTGTTAAATTCCTGATCGATTAAAAAGTAGTCTCAATTATAATACGTCTACTAGATTATTGAATAAGTTCGCGAAACGCGGAATTTGTCGACAGTAAAACTACAATTTTGACGTCATTTTATTATTTCGTACTTCATAAAATTTCAATATTTTTTTTCAATATTTTAAATAAAGTTTTGAGTTTCAAAAAGCTGTACGCCAGTGAGTGCCGCATGCAAGAAACACACATTCAAATACGACTTTCTCAACAACATTTGGAGCGTTTTTTTTTTTAATTTTTATAGCCCATTTAGTTTAACTTTTTAGATTAAAGTTTTTTATTGAAAACTTTAGTTTAAAGTCTTTAACTTTAAAAGTCATTTTTACAACTATAAATTTGTTTTTTGATTTCCGTTCTACGAACTTATTCAGCAGTCTAGTAAACAGATTATCATAGTTGTGCAGTGGTGTTATTAATTAGTGCTTTTGTCCCAATCAATACACACGCATTTCACAGATATGTAAAAACACCTGAAACTTAGAATAAATGTTCGAACAAAGTGACAAATGTATCTGTCAAGAATTTTCAAAACTGTGCAAATATTACAACATGATAGATATACAAATTAGCAATATTTCTTAGAATTTTATCTTGCGCTTAAGCTCAAACGTGCATACATCAAAATCCTGTTGAAAAGTTTGTATACCATTTATTATAATCACTCCCGACCATCCGTAACATAAGAAGTAATTCTGCTAATAACATTTTACTTGTTTCCAAATAAACAAAATTGTCACTTTGTGTAATCTAAATAAATTTTGTAAGATTAAAGCACCTTATAAAATTGTTATACACAATTTGGAAGAAAAATGGACAACGTTATATAAGAATTGTTTATATCGGTAGTGAACTTCTAACCTTCTTGCTCGATGATTTCTGATAACAGAAGATATGGTCTTAGCGGCAGTTTTCCGCATACTTTTAACCTATTCTCCATTAGGCCTTATGAAGTTAGAGTGCAATCGACGAGTTCGACATTCGCACGTTGGAATTTAATAATTTGGCCACGATTGTGGGACTCAATAAATAAATTAAGGGAATTTTAATTTAATCGAGTCACAGTATTAGGGAACATTATTAAGAAATAAGAGGAAGAAAAACCGTGTGAAAAACAAGGTGTAGAAAAAAATAGGGTCATTAGGTAACGGGTCTTAGTCCAGTTATTAATATATAATAGTTCCATTTTTTCCTACGTCTTGTTTCCTACACGATTTCTCTCCACCTTTTATTTCTTAATAATTTTCTGTAATATTGTAATTCAATCAAATTAATATTCCCTTAATTTATTTATTGAGCCACAAAATCGCGGCCAAATTTTTTAATTCCCACACACTTATGTTAAACTCGTCGATTAAACTCTATCTCCATAAGATCAGATGAAGAATAGGTTAAAAGTGTGAGAAAAGCTGCTCGTTTAGATCATATCTTGTGTTATCAAGAATTGTTTATTTTAAAATACTCTTTTGGAAAAGTTAAGTATGTAAATTTTAAACTACATACTATGCCATTAATTTCTTGCAAAGTATATCTTTTAAGTTATATCGCTGTATTAAATCTCATGCAGCAACACGTTTTACCGCGGAGCGTGTTGAACTTTTGTTGACAGCAACTTTTAGCGCAGCGATATTCTTTGATATATGCGTGGGTTCTTCTGTTCCCTGGTGACTGTTTCTGGACCAAACCAGTTTCCTCAAAGTTTGCAACCCATATTTTTATAGCAGATGGGATGGAATCATGACGCTCAGAATTAAAATGGCAATGTAGTCACACCTAGCGACATCATCAGCATTGTTCTTTTTATAAGAGGTTTGCAAAGCAAAAGTTTGCCTCCTCTTTGTTAGTTTCTTTGCCGAATCATCCGATAAGTCTCCAGTAATCGACATACGAAATATTACCATGAGGTTATTAGAGGCAATTACTCCGGCATATCAAGATATAAACAAAAATTCTCGAACCACGCAATGCTCTAAATTTCAAAAATTTATATAACAAAGTATGGATGGATTATTCAAATCCCTTTAACGATATTGGTAGTAACTAACAGCACAAAAAAATCTAAAAAACGTTTTTTTATCCATTCGAGCGAATTTTACCGAAAATTGAATCAATAATTTGGACTATTTTCGTAATCCTAACAGTAAAATTAAAACTCCTGAAAACGTTAAAACAATTCATGTTTTTTTTTGTCAACATTCTCCAATTTATGATGGTGTATATCCGCAAATGTTCCACCATTTTATTGTAGAATACAAATTATTGCATAGATCTATTTACTTGATAACTTTTTATTTGTATTTGTAGCATACTTAAATATATCGAGATAATAGTCGGTAATTATAGTATTAAGAATGTACGATGATAATCCTTTTGATCACAAAAAACATTATTAAATAGATAAATAAGGTAGAAAAACTTTATTTATTACGTTTCGTTCCTTCAAGTGAGGGACTATCTCAAATATATTTATATATGTATCTAATAGAACAGTACTGCTAATAGTGCGTTTAGATCAAATAAAGTGCGAACACGATAACAAAAATCATCTAAGAATCAGTTTTAATTTGAATTTTAATCTTTCCTCTTTGAATCCGACTATCATCATTTTTGTTGTCGCAAATACACGTTATTTTGTTCAAGTTCAAATCAGACAAAAAGGGAGGTTATGTCAATGGACTGTTCGTCACTCACAATGTAACAATAAATTACTCGTTTTATTCCATTTCAAATATCAATCCAGATCATTTTCTTTAGTTTACATCTATTTATATCACATTAAAATGTTTGCAACTTGTTTTATCCGAATGCACTTTTCCGGCATTGCAAGCAGGGCTGTTCTATTACGAACATATATAATTATATTTGAAAAAGTCCTCGCACTAACAGAGACAAAACGTGATAAATAAAGAAAATAATCCTTTATTTATTACATTTCGTCCATCTTACTGAGGAACTTTTCAATTCCAAACAATTTCAAAGAACTTTAAACGAAGAAACAACGTAATACCTTGTGTCGAATAACGACTCTAGGGATAACTATCCTCTAGAATCATAAGAAAATTTCGTGATAGGTTTAAAATACAATGGCAGGCGATAAGCAAGTCCTTTTTGCAGAGTAGATTTATGAATCTTTTATCGTCCCTTACCCATAGTCTAACCAAGTGTGATTCTTCAATGCCAAAATGACAAGAAATGTGGTTACGGAAGGTGACATCTTGGTGAAGTTCCAGGCTTAAGGGAGAATAAAAGATTCATAAACCTGCTCTGCAAAAAAGACTTCCTCATCGCCTACCGTTGCACTTTAACCAGTTAACTGTGTTCGACGTGTATACACGTCAGTCCTAAATTTTCTTTCCACGCGGTTGACCCTTACATTGTGTAAAATAAAAAATTATCATTTATCGCAAGAACTCATTTGCAGAAAAACTAATGGCTTAGCGAATAACAATGTAATCCTTCCTTACTTTGCTTTACATCTATCGTAAAACCATTCCGCGTCTCATAGCCGCCTTACGTTCTACGATAAATTCCGCAGTTAACTGGTTAAGCATAACACCAAATTTTCTCGTGATTCCGGAGGGTAGTTATTCTTACAGTCGTTATTCAACACACGGTATTACTTTGTTTCTCCGTTGGATGTTCTTAGAAATTGCTTGTATTTGAACAAATCCTCAGTAGGACGGACGAAACGTAGTAAATAAAGGATCACTTTCATCGTTTATTTGTTCCTGCTCGATCAGAGACCTACAAAACTCTTTGTTATATATATAATACTCGAGCATACTTCGAAGAATGACGTAATGAATAAGGTTTTTCCACCCTATTTTACAATGATTTTTGTGCTTAAAAGGACTATCGCCATCATGTACGATTAAAAGTCATTGAGCGTTATATCACTCATTTAAGCGTAAAGCATCGATGAGTTTCATAACTTCCGCGAAACCAGATTCAAACTTCGTACACGGTTTGTATATCGATAATAATCGACCGCATTCGATTCTCTCCGCCATGTTCCTCGGCCGTGAGCCCGCGAGTATCGTGAATCGTGGATCGACACGAGCCGGAAGAATTCGAACCGGCTCGTCAAGGCGGCCGATTATCGAGTTGGCTTCAATCGAATAGCACGCGTCTGAATTGCCGAAGGGAAAGGCGAACGAGGAAGCCCGTTATGTACTTAGTGGTACCGCCAAGTGGGCCTGGAAAAAAGAAGTACCGACTCTAAAGCTCCGCTTCCGGCGGAACGGAATGGCCCACGTGGCTTCTCACCGTTCTAATAATGCGCCGGCAATTAACAACCGGCGGAAAGCCGCCACGACGCACAAAGGGTTGAATTCCTGGCTTTCGCAAATTGCATGGCCCTTCACGGAACAAAATTGCCCCGAGATGTATAAACTGTAACGAACTTGGTGAAGGAAGAGCTGTGGGTATAATCGACATTCTGAAAACACACTGCAGTTTCAATTCCTTCTTTGCACCGTGAATCCGTTTACCCCCGTGGTATGTGAGCAAATAAGTGCATGTATAGGATGCCCTAGAAGTAATGTATAGGGATTTTTAATTAAAAAATTAACCATTGTTTTATATCGGTTTAGCCTATAAAAGAATGAAAGTAAAGGGAGTTATAGGGTGTAAAAGCGTATATACGTTTCTTTAGAGTACTCTGGATAGACACAAATATGCTCATATACGTACGTATGTATCACCTTCATGTACCGTGCATCACTTGCACCTTTGCCTACAAAACCTCTGTTTGCATAAGACTATATTCTTTGAAACTAAACAAGACTATCCTTATACATATTTTTTAGTGTACCCAAAAGTGAGCGTTGTCGGGTGGCTTGTTTTCAATGTTTCACCCTATATATAATGTATACCGAGTGATCCACATGCAGAATTATAAACCGTTTTTTCAGGAAGCAGAACAGATAGTGATTCGATTTTTTTTTTATTTCACACTGACGTTCGCACGCGCAAACAAGATTCTCTTGTCTGACGTTTGGTGTCACGTATGTCACCGGCGTTTGTCGGATAGTTTTCAGGCTATGCCAATGCAAGGTTACCGAAAGCACAAACTTAAGGAGGATAAAAAGTCCTTTATTGTTTAAAATTTCACAAAATGATGAGTTTACTAAGCGAAAATGTAGGTTCTAACATTTTTTTTTCTTTGATGGAAGAAGGTATTTACTTTTTATGATTCGGATAAATTGTATACAAATGTATAAAATTCAATTAGAGAATTGAATAAATACTGTATTGCTAAAAAAGGTGTGGTGCATACTGACACTGACAGAAATATTGAAAATAAACGTGACACAGTAGTAATTCGTTTTAAAAAAAAATTTATTTTAAGTCGAATATACGAAAATAAAATATTACACACACATGCACGCGCACGCCTCATTTACTTAAACTTCTTTCGATATATTCGAGTTAAAAATCTAATTACTGCTTGCAACCCTGTCGAAAAGTTGACTTGCGTTACGATGATAACTTATTTTTACGAATCAGATACGCGCGAATTTACTTTTTTTGAAATCAATGTTTACAATCAAATGTATCATGTCGATGTAAAAGTACAAGAATGTAAGTCGATATGCCTTTACGGTTCAAACTATCTTCCTGACCTACATATTAGATAAAGTTGTTTTATCATATAAAGATGAGGAAAAATTACATTTACATCCTATAATTGCACTTTATTTCAACTCGTGCACGGCCTTCGTACAAGTATTCAGCGAAGTCGCAATGCTCTTCGGTTTTCTTCAAAACACATACATCGAGGCTACTTAATCCGGCGCATTTTTAACTTGCTTCAAAATAGATTACGTAGAATTAACCAAATATATTAGTTGTACAACTTTGCTTCCGCTGTTTTCCTACACATGACTTTAGCGGCAAATAAGTGTTTAGTAAGTAGTGTTAAGTAATTAGTAGTAGTGAGATAATAAGTAGTTAATAAGTGGTAAATAAGTAGTGGTTTTTTTCGCACGGGATTCGTACACTGTCTGAAAAATGGGAGAAAGTAGTGGCCAAAGTTGGACGATACTTTGAATCATAAATGTATAACCAGTTTTTGACTACAAAGCTTCAAATTTCGGAAAACAAAAACCTGCGCAAGCAAAGTTGTATACCTAATACTTTCACAGGAATAATATTTATAGATTATTTAAAGGAGAGGATTACTTGAAAGAGAATAAATAGATTAATTTAATGGTTTATATCATATGTTATCGTAGAATAATCCTTCAAAATGCACTGTCATTAATCTTAGCATTTTAAAAAAGAAATTACAGACTTCGCTTTGACTACCAGAGTAATTTTCATATCACCATAGCCTGATCCGCAGGTTATGAATAATCATTAAAATTATGAAATTTATTAGTTCATTACAAAATTAAACGCAATATAGTAAACGTATACATTTATTATGCGTAATAACTTTTTACAAACCTATTTATAAATCTTACACTATTCAAAAAACAATATGATTTCTAAAGTTGCGTAAACGTAATATTTGGATGTCTCACAACTAGTTTTTCAAAATATTTTCTTGTAAGTCGCCTACTCTTTCTGATGCGATACGAAAGTAAACATAAAGAAATATCATCTATTTAACGATTATTATTGTTTTAATGCACTGTAGTTACCCGACACATTAATACGCCAAAAAAAAAGATTAATGCATTAGATATGTCGAAACTGCCACTGGATTATTGAGTGATCAATGACGCACGCCTATTAACGAGTGTGCGAAACACTATCGGGGCCATGTGTTTTCATGAGTCGTTATCAATTCTTATCGAGCGCGACACGTGTTCGCTAATTATCGGTAATAACGGTCAGGGCGCGCATTGTTTCGAAAGGCTTAAGGTCGAACAGGTAATAATTATTGCCGCTTAAGGCATACCCATTGTCGTAGCACTTGTAGATTATTAATGTAATGCAACAATTGATCGTCGTGTGAGACGTCACTTCGTAGGTTCTCACGATCAATATAGATCCTTGATCTTTCTCACGTCACTTAACTTTTCGGATGACCTGGAAACTGGTTAATGGGGACTCATCGGCAAAAGTGCATGTACAGCGATGGGTACTAACCAATCGCCGGCTAATTACGATTATGTACGTATAATCGTGTCCGGCTATATATATTTTAATCGAAATCCTCTCTTGCTGAAACGTCTTAACCCTTTTCAGCTCATTGATGCCATTTCGCATCATCCGTATAATTTGCTGCTACTAACCAACTACTAACCTCTAAATTGTTTTTCTTCAAAGTTCAATTTTTTTTTTACTAAAAAATGATTATTTAGGCTGGAAAGGCTTAATGTATGTGATATCCACTACTCGAAAATATGATTATATTTTTCATCGATAGGTACGATGTAGAAGATGTGAATGATTACGTGCAACTTGATTTTTATCAATGCGTTTTCAGAGCCAACAAAACATTGATTCGTTTTTCAACGCCATGCAAATTCGTAAGAACTGTGATGGGATATGCAAAGTAATACCACAGGGAAACACATACCGCCGGCATTGTGAGGATTGGGCGCATGCGAAGGTCACGTTACATAGTAATGTGTAGATAGCAGCCAAAGGCTACGAATAAAAGCTACGGTGGTGTATTGGATAGAGGCTCGTACTCCCAGGCGGTTCGAATCCCTCCTACCACTGATGGTTTTCTCGTGTGATATATATACTGTAGCTCTTGTGATTCCGGAACCCAGCTTAACTCTTTGGGGCACAGGATTTCAGAAAATAAAGTAGTAGACCCATGATGCGCAGAAATTTTATTGCGCTTTTAAATTAGACTCAATTGATATATCATTATTAACAAAGGAATCGCAACTTTGCGTGTGTACAACATTGCTTTCACCGTGGCCAACGATGGAAGAAACTTTGAAACATAAATGTGTAACGGGTGTATTTACAATAAAGCTTAGAATTTCGGGAAAAAACCGGCAAAAGCAAAGTTGTGCATCTAATAATGTATAAACAAAAAATAATAATAATTCAATTGAATTTATTGGTACAGAGTGAGACTGAAATAAGGAGTGAAACTAAATATAAATCTACGCGCATGCAGGTATGGCAATATTTCGAGGTGGGTCTAAAGATGTCCTACCATGCATTACCGTGCATCAAAAAGGTGGGGCATTTTTAATCCTAGCGTGCCGGAAAGAGTTGAACAGTAGACCTTAGGCCAAGTGACCTTTTAGCAGTTGGTGCCGAAAATGAATTTAAGAAAAAAAAAGGCTACGAATGACCGTAGCAAACATGCACGCGGAGGACTAGGGTGTGCGCCCGAATACGCACCAAAAGATAGTTTTATGCGATCATGAGAATAAGCCAGAGACGATTATATGACAAAATCCTCCTTACGTTATTTTATACTATTTTATCGTTAATATTCTCGTCGTCCATGTTATTTACTGTTTCTCGCTTTTGTCGAACGCTTCATTACTTTTTGTGTGCATTTTTTATTATTATTCTCATTATTTTCCCTTTTTACCCTCTTAAATATTTAGTATTCACATATTTTTTATTCTTACTCAAAACGTCATGTAGATATCGTAGAACAAAGTAGAATACGTAGAAAATCGTAAATAAAGTACCAATCATTTTTCATTAAAATCATTTTGCTTGCTTAAGATATACGTATTCCTGTTTAATCTATCTTTAAATTTAAAAAACGATCCTTGTACGACGAATTAAATAGCTTATGCCAAATTATTTGTACATGGTGAGATTCTTTGTGAATCATCGGTTTCAAATATAACCTTTGGTTAATACAAGACTAAGATTGCAATAATTAAATCTTAAAACACTTTGGCTCCTGAAAGGCATAAAATGTTTGGCATTGCTCGTGTAGAAAAATCGGAGACATTCGTATAAATTACAATAGTAGGAATGGATGGTGATATAAGTTTGCGTGAAAGCAATACAAATCTTACGCTGACTTTGGGACCAATGCCAATACGTCCCCTGACATTCTAATCAAGGCTGAGAGGTCCGACTTGCACATTCAGCTGTGTTTAACTAATCGAAAATTGCCTCAACCTTTTTTAAATTCGATTCATGTGCGCCGACCGTGCTTCCCTACGCATAAAATCGGCCGCATTGACGCAAATAGATTGACCTGATAGCTAAACGTATTTACCATGGAAAATGTAACTTTATATAAAAAAAAAACAAATATTTGTTTGTGCTTAATATATTAAATTCGGCTCCTTAACTAGCACAAATGAACCTCTGCTTTATACAAGAAAAGTTTTGGTATTAACGAACGTTATAAGGGCTATGCGGTTATCGTTTCCTTATGCAGAGACATAACTGCATCAGTATTACATAAAATTATCCGCCAAGACAAACACATCTAGCGGAACAAATTTCACTTAGAACAAAGAAGACCGATGACCGTTTTCTTTCATCAACTTAAGTTTTCTTTCAACTTAAGTTTGTGTTTCAGATAGCCAATATTGCAACTTTCACATTTTAGTAACTATCGAAATAAAGCAAGTTTTTCAAGCTTTTAGCGCAAAATGGAAAATATTTCTTATAGAAGAATATTATGATAATCACGCAGAGCTTGTTTTGTTGTGCAGAAAAACAGCTGTATAAAAAATTTAAAGGCAAAAAGTTTTAAGCAAAAAGTTTGCATTCTCAATGTTCATTTTATATTTTATTATACTGAACTACTTTATTGCGTTATTATGGCCGATAAGTGTCCAAAAGATATTTTTGTTTTTTTTTTTTTTTTATTTAATACTGTCACAGTTAACTCCACTAAAAAATACTTGACAAAAGTAATATCCTGAGGTAAATAACCATTAAAGTTCATGAGTGCTCAACTTCCCTTCCTATAATTTATAATTTATTTCTAAGTTATTTAAGTTACGATTACTACTGCGTGCATCTTCATGTTCATGTTCTAAAATGATTACGGTTTTTTTATTCGACCCGTGTAAAGAGGTGAATTAAAAGTTTTCTGAAGAAGCGTTAGAAGCACGGAATAAGAATTTTCGGAATTCTGTAAATTATTATCGGAATATTATCCCAACGGAAAAAATTTCTGATTTGTTTAACATATTACTTCTATCTTCATATTGTTCAATAATGCAAAATGTAGTATAATATTAGGACAAGAGTCGAAAAATGAATAAATTAGTTTTTGAAATATTAAAAACACTACTGCTAAGTGTTTACGATATAAACCATGAGGATCCATTTTTTTATTGCCAATTTTTATTTTTTTTTAATTTCTCATGTTTATCCTTTGGTTTTATTGCTAATTTTCCTGTAACTGTATTTATATGTTATTCGTTGTACTGAAAATCGATTTCTCTTTATTTAATATCGTTTAATTCCGTTTCCATATACAAACTATACGTTTGAGTTCTTAGCACGATGTTCTAGGTTATTATGCGTTGCCATAAAGTAAGATTAACTACAAGATAAGTAAACCTAATACTACAGATTTTCCGTAAAAGAAAAAACAAATATATTGCTGTTCTTTATTTATTAAAATCAATCCTTCGTATAATAAGTTATCCAATTTTCACGTTTCAGTGGAAGAGATTAATAAAATAAAGCAACTTTTTAATTTCTACTAAAGATATTATAAAAATAATTTTAGATGTTGCAAATACGCAATGATTTTCATCGAAATTTTTTTCAAGGCCTTGCAATTAGAGCAAATGGCTTTTATGAATTCGATACCTTTATCGACGAAACTTTACGGCTGCCATTATAATTAGGCCGGTATCGCTTCCTACCAGATGTAAAACTTTTATAGCTGCTTATCGCAAAGTAAGGCTGGCAGCAGAATCGGTAGTGTGTCAGATGATTCATTTAAAATTTACACGATACTATATTCGAGAATCACATACCTGAATTGATTGGATATAATGAAATCGATTACGCAATGTCTTTTGATAAATACTATTGTGTGCGTTCCGGAAAAAAATATACGCTGTACGATATCCGAGAATCACGTACCTGAGCCGATTGGATAGAAAGAAATCGAATATTCAACATGCCTTTTGATAAATACATTGTGCGACCATCAGTGCGGAGATAAACATGCAAATTTATGTTAAATTTATGAAGCGAAAACAAAATATTCAACAACTAGCAAACACGGAGAATGTATGTACAGCGCTGGGAAGTGTAAAGAAATTCGTAATAATCAAACGGAGATTATGTATATTAAGAGTTCAGAATGAATATTATATATTAAAAGTTATATATTAAATAGTATATTATGTTCTTAAAAGTTCATTGTATATTAAAATTTTTGAAATGCTTGTTTTTTATTTATTTCTATCTAAGTAGTGGAACTTAAGTTTTGATTGTTGTACCTAAATGGTGTACCGACTGCTATCAAAATTACAAACTAGATAAAAATATTTTTTCCTTAATTAGCTTACCGTAGGAAATGAATAAATTAACGTATTTTTTAGCTTTGCACTTCGCTTTAACATATAATGAGTTAATAATCTTTCTAAAACGTGTTTTGCAAGCAAAAACTGATCAGTAAATTAGACTTCATAAATTTCTACAGAGATCCTTGATTCATTTTACAGTTACAGTTTAGGATTTGTAAGATAATGATGAGGAGTACAAAGAGACTAGACACAGATTGAACAAATACACATTCAGTGTTTAAAGAGTGTTTACGTATTTTCGTAAGTTTATCACAATTGATGTTCAAATACACAACTCGCTTTAGAACAAAATTTGTATAAACTCTCAATGAGACTCTTACAAAATAATAATAATCAATCCTCTGTTACATGCTCTGAATACATTTCATGCGTTCGCCGAATCTTCTGGAATCGTCGGTACCGTTTTAGCATAATGCGTCCTCCTTCTTCCCGCTTCCGTCTCTGATGACTTATTTACACGACGAACGTATAGCGCACAACTAACTAGTTGGTATTTATTAACACTAAACCTACCAACCACTTTCTCGACATATTTATGTGTACTACATATATCCTTAAAGAAAAAGAGTACTAAGAAGAAATGTCGATAAATCGATATAATGATTCACACCCCGTAGTAAAGTCATGAAACATCTCAAAAATGCCCGTCTACGAAGTACAGCACTTCTTCTAAGAAACAACTGGTCGGTCGTTTTGACCACTTTTGTAGGTTTATTGTTGAATACTAACCATATACAGTAATGTTTCCGTTAGTATCACCCAGGTAAAATGTCAAATTTTCAAGAAACTGAATCGTCATCTCTTTTCTGAACAAAAGGCCTATAGACAAAAGAAGCAGGTCAAACGTGTGGTTAGGCAAATCAGGCATTTAAAAACCAGCCTGAAAACGATTGTCATCAACTTTTCTTATTTAAATGCTTTTTATATGCAATATCTTTAACACATTGCTGAGATTTTGCCGATAAAAATTAGACCAAAAATGATATAATTACGACCGAATTTATATATTTAATTTCATGGAATATGGAGTGAGAATTTGTATGGAATAATTAATTTCATACGAAACTAAGAAAATTCAGAATAAGTAACTGTGATAAAAATTATATCCTGTCCAGTCTCATTTTAATCGGCAAAATCTCACCAATATGTTAAAATACATTTCACATAAAAAGAGTTAAATTAAAAACATTTTATTATAACGTTAAGTACTGTCAAGGCGCGAAGTCTCTTCAAAGGAGTTCTGCCACGTATCGAATTGTGTAGAATATCACACAGTTGACTGGTTCCGAGGAGATAACATAGGCGTAGGGCCAGGGCTTTGCAATCGGGAGGTAAGCAGTTATGGAGATATTACTGTAAATGCAAGTTATTCATAATTGCTGATGTATCTACCTATGGCTGAAAGCATTAGCATATACAGATCACATCAGAAAAATTAGCAGCTTGCGGAATAGAAGTCTCATTGGTCGTCCTTTCGCATACGTATTTTCAGCGTGGCCTGCAATTTGTGGAAACAATGACGCACATAAGCCAGTCACGCGACAAAGATAGGAAGAACGATATGTCACGAACGAGTGAGATTCAGCAAGCGATGCCTCTAACCTATAGTCATTGACGCAGTTTTCCCTCATTTCTCTTACTTTTCCAGATGAACTATAGATTAATCATTAAACGTGCATTTTTTCTTAAAAAAAAATTGGTCGAAAAAAGATCAGTTTTATTAATTATTCAAACTATATATTTGAACATATTTTAATAAAATGCTTACATACGTAAGATCAAAAAATATCAAGTTCATTAATTTTTTCTTTCTTCAACTTTTCACTCATTTCGTGCAGGAAAATAACTAAAACAGTTTGAAGAACAACATAATAGCTGAAAATTTTCTTTTGTACAATAACTTGTAAAACATGATGCCACATAAAGTCCAATATTGCATAATTCACAGTTGTAATCATTTTTCGCTCGTTATCTAAAGAATCTTTAGATTCTCTTTTTTCTACACGTCTTTTTGATAGATGTACGTATTCATAATACGAATTCAGAGTTGCATGCTTTTGCCGAAGTTTTGTACTAAAATAAAATATAAAATGAAACTGCGTTTCTAATTTAAAGTGAACAAAACTTAACAACATAGCAAAACAAATTTTTATATACATCTATATGCGTGTGTATATATTTTTATATGTAATCGTGACTTTTATCTCATTATTTCTTATAACCTGTGTTACTTCAAGAGTGAATATTATAATAACATAAAACCCGTGGCCGCTCGAGGTATTTCGAGCAAGCACGTTAAGTTAATACGAGTATCTTACTGCTACATTAGAGTGCGTCATTAAGTCGAATAGTGAGGGCTACAAGAAGGTCAATGGTGGGGAAAGAGTGAAATGTATAGAGCACCTTGGCTGCCCACAAGAAGGAAGTGGTACAGGGTTAAAGGAAATCTTTCGGTGTTGGAAGTCGTACAATACAAAAAAGCAGAATCTCCTCCCTCACGAGAAATTTACCAAACTCGACGATTTACCGTTTTCGTGGACCAGCATTCTATCTATGTTCACGTGAATGCTTTAAGACTAATCATTCACTTCGCAGTATTTTATTTGGCTTCGAGACTTCACATTTACTACTCAGGTTACGCAATTAGATTAGTATGCGTGACGGTTTCGACGAATAATGTGCTTGAGCCGAAAATACGTGTGAGAAGTGTGCACTTTCTTGTTCGGCCAATTGGACACATATATATGTCGAAGCTTTAGTTGTGACCAACTAGTGGGATATATCTCGCCTCTGCGCCGACCTAACTACCCACTTGTTAGCCGTAAACTATATACAAGTTAGCTATTCATATCAAATTTCATTTAAAAGTCTCCGTTGGTTAGAGTATTCCCTATGAACTTATTTTGAGGTATCTTTCATAACTTTGTATTACATTTCGTGATTTCCGCCATAGAAGCAAACGTCCAGATGACATACGATGTATAATTTTTCAAAAAAATATCAAAACAAGATCTGTAACATTAATATAACCTACACAATGCATATAAGATGAATTCCTAAAGCTTTCTATTTGGAATAAAAGTTAATTTGGTAAAAATAGCTACATTGTGAACACCTTTGCGTGCTATTTATCAAAGTAAATAAGTACAAACAGTAAAAAAAATGATATTCAATCAAATAAAAAGTAATATGTTAATGTTATAATTTAATGGGCTATCTATTACAACATTGAGATTTACAATGATAACAAGAGAAAAATATAAGAAAAGGAATCAAAGTAAACTATAAATGACTATTGCAACCAAGAAAAATGGTAAATGTCATTTGAATGAATATAGTAACGTATATGCAGTACCAAAAACAATAATAACGCAACATTTCGTAAAGAAAAACCCATGTGTGACTTTTCCTAGATTTCAAATTTAATTTAACTGATTTCTGATAAGTTCAATGTAAGAAATTAATAGTACCATTTAAAAAACCAGTTTCCTAGAATGAATCAAAGTTATTTATTTAATTTTTTGAATATTATGTTCCTCATGTATCTTGCGATACACTGGCAAAATTTACATATAATCTTCTTGACCATTTTCCCATTTTATTTTGCTTTATACAATATTTTATACTTATACAAAAGGAAAGAATAAGAAACTAGTCTAAAATATACAGTTCTCTCCGAAGTTGTAAGCACATGATTGTGGGAAGCCAAAACAAACTCTACGTTTCAGCTTTAAGAAAAGATGCTTGGCCCGCCACGATTCTCCCCTACCCAACCTCAACCTACTTTTTTTTTTAATTTCATTTCCGGCTACTACTAAAAGCTCATTTGGCCTAAGACCTATTATTTAAGGTGGATTTCCATCCAGCAGAGCTACAATATACATATCACATATAAAAATCAAAGGTTGATGGGGCGGGATTCGAACCCAGGTCTCCCCAGTGAAAATCCGAGCCTTTATCCACAACACTACCGTAGCTCTACTATTAGACTTTTTCTTTGGTGGCCAGTTAAAACCTATCGTGCATTCAACGCAAGCGAATAATGTGCACGTTCTGCAAGAACGGATATAAAGTGGATTTAAGACTATTCGAAGAATACTGTGCTTTCGAGCATGTACGGAAGACAACTGCATGGCTCGCAGTATCGCGTGATGAAGCAGTAGGCGGCGTTTCAAATATTCTATTTAACTCTCATTATTAAATTCAAATATATATATATGCACCGTATATATACACTTTTGCTGATCCATCAATATATACGCAAGTGTACATATGCGTTGTCATATATAATTATCGTGTGAATATCGCGCTATATGTATTGATGGTTCTGATGCAGAGTGCCTCGCTGCAGAAATTTCAGTTCAGAATTCGAATATTGAGGTAAACTTGAATCTTCTTTAACACTATACTTTATTTGCGCGGTTTTTGAACACAAGTTGCATTCTCCTTGACATAATTTTTTGAATCAATTTTGTTAAACTTCAAAGGTATTTAACAACATATCAGTACAATTAATGCAGAACGATAAAATGTAGGATATTTTGCGCGATAAAAGTAACAGTAATAGTAATAAGAAAAGGTTTTCACATAAAAGAAAATTACGATCAACAACCTGCAACTGTAAAAAAAATAGTAAAAAACTGTAAAAATAAATCTTTTTATTTTTTTTTTAACACTTTAATCTTTAATAACACATATTTCAGTGGTCATAGCGAGCATCTTTTTATTCGTATGCTTATACCAACGCTCCTTCTGATTTTCTGGAGTTGAAGTTTTGTCGACGAGTTCGACATTCGCGCGTAGAACATAATCTTTTTGGCGACTATAATATGTGTTATTAAAAATTAACGAGCTAGTGAGGCTTGGTGTACGACACCAATGACGACATTAATTTTTTGCTGTGTTTATTGAAAAAAGATGATGTGCAAAATAGTTTCATATTCCAAATTAATTTTCTTATTAAGCAGGATATTAATAAATTAATCCTCACTCAATAGTAATTAATTCAAGAATAATAACATAAAACACTCTTTTCCAGCCAACAAATGGTATAATTTTTTTTGTTACGTTTCGGTGTAGGAAGTGTAGCTTTTCTCTTGTTTACTTCAGTTCAATACAAGTTTCAGACTTTGTTGTAGATCAGTTATTTCACCTTTTTTTTGCATGGTACAAATTCATCGAATAAGATATGTCACAGCCGTATAGTACATATGTTTATACAATTATGGATGACAATGAGGGAAACTCATTCACCTATTAGAAGCTGGGCGACAGTGAGTACGTTTACCGCTATCACAAGTCGGCGCATTGTAAAGAAACGATGAAACGGCATAGGGACAAAAGGCGTATTTTGTAGGGCACACTCTACCTTTGACACTTGCCGAGTCCCCAAATTTAGGCTGTTGACGTCACAAGTCGCAAAGGGGTAGAATCCCTACGTTTACGGGGGATCTAGCAAATCCCACGTTTTACTGTTTCAACGTACCATAATTCTGTCTATGTTTACGTCAATGTTTCGAGACTCGTCACTTACTTCGCGCTATGACACTCGGTCCGGATCCTTTTTATTCATTGCCCTTTTCGCGCGGTCGTATCAGTGTGAGTGACCGTTCAGTGAATACAGCTTTTTCAAATTAAATTCACTGTTTTACAAATAAAATTCACTCTTTCTGAAATCAAGTACGTTTACATAGATATTATATTTAAAAAACCTCAAGTAATGCTAATTACACAGTAAGAAATAAAAAAATGTATTTATTATAATTCATACAATTACATAATTGCATATGAAGATGAAGGTACGTATAAAAATTGCGTGCAGATAATTCAGTAATTCAATCATAATTATAATTTAAGGAAAACCGTTTATAGGCTAGTTTATAGCCTTATATATACTGCATACATGAACTATATTTGTAGGTACATATAACTTAGTATATAAACGGTTCTCCTTGAATTACTACTATTATTGAATTACTGAATTATCTGCACACAATTTTTATACATACCTTCATCTACATATATAATTATATCGTTGTATGAAATATAATAAAATTTGTGTTTTCGTACTGTGTAATTAACATTATTTGATGTTTTTAAATATAATATCTATGTAAACGTACTCTATTTGCAAAAGAGTGCACTTCATTTGCAAAGTTGTGACGAAAATACGTCTGAGAAGAGGTGCGCACTTTTTGTCTGCCTAATTAAACTCGCATTATTCTCATCGGTTTTCTTAGGACACGCCAACTGTACTTACTGCATGCTTTTGTAACATTCTTATATACACAACTTGCAAACATCAGTGAATGTCGTGTGCCTAAGACAGTATCTTTATTTAACCTTATTGACGAATACACAAAGCCAAGGTAAAACACGCTCGTTTTTTTCTTTTTATTTTTTATATGTTTGTCCCAGCCTTTACTCTACCAGCTACCGAGAACTACGCTTTCTGAAGCACCTATGCTGTTACGTAATATTTTTTTAACGAATATAATTATACAGATACGTTTATGAATCATCTTATATGTACATATAATGGATTATCAGAAAAGGAGACCATCGAGTACATAATGTTGTTTAACCCTTTGAATGTGGCGCACTCTCCCACGAAACCATGAATATATACGGTGCGATATTCGTAGGGCAATTGTGAGTGACATTTGCAGATCGTTACGCTCATTAAGGCATTTAAACCCTGTGTGAAAAATTATACATACTTATTTCGAAGCTACTTCAAATATTTATGTATTGTTTATTAATACTTTATCAGTTATACGCTTTAAAATAAACTAATTCGAAATAAATCGAACACGTATCACCATCAGTGAATAATAAACTGCTAATGATCAAATATCTGATCTATTCTGTGTTGATATTTGACAGCGTTCCAAGTCGTTATATTTAACTATTACTTAATTAAGGTAAAACTATTTTTAAGCATTAAATAGAAGTTATCACATAGAATAATATATATAAATAACGTGTTGGGAACGAAATAAATAAAATATTAGTGACACAATATTTTACAGGCATTTGTATTTACATGTGTATAGTTATGCCCATGCCGGAAAGCTAGAAAAATTCCATTATAAAAAAAAAAAAAATTTTTTTGTGTTATTTAGGTCGCATTTAGGCCAAATGCGGATAATATCCTCTCCTCTTAGTAATAATTCACGTTCGAATGGGTTAACAAAAATGCAAATTTCGTTCACATATGTGTGCAATATATTTATTTAGAAAGTAAATGTAAATAGAATTACATATAGAGAAAACAATTTGACATCGATGAAAAATAAATTAATTTTAAATATTACATAAAGCATTTATTAATAAAAATGCAAATGTTCTACTTAAGGGCATAATCAGTCAGTTACTTAGCAGAAGCACTACGTAGTCGTTACTATTATATGGCTTTTAATTATTTCCTCCCTTTTTCCTCTTTTTGAGTAAATGGCAAATAATTAGGTGAATAAATGAATTAATTTTATGTAATTTAGTGAAAAGAACGATAAAATGTGATCTTTTCTCAGTGTTTAATTGCATCGATATATCTATCGGATTGTACCGAGAATTTGGAAACGATCGATACATCAATGCATTAAAGCATTGATTTCAAAGCGCACACCTAAATAATCGTTAAAGAGTTTTCCAGTATTGCGTCTAAACTACGAACTACAAAATAATGTCGGTTATTTTCCCCTTAACGCTTGATGAGCTCAAACTGCATATCATAGAACCGTTTGCTGATTACGTAATACTTTCGCTATCGATGGATTAGCATCGATTAGAGAATTATAATTCTAATATGAGAGCACTCTGAATCACAAATAACGATATGCGTATCGGTACAGCAATCGATCACACCTTCTATAAATAAATGCAGCGTAATAAGCACGTAATAAAGGTACAACGATTGACGATCGAGGTTACCGGAAGAAACTTCTTTCCATATATCCCTTTTTGCTACCGTATTATTTGCTTAATCTTTACAACTGTGAATACGTATTATCATCATTGTGGTACAAACAATAGTATGCTATATAATTAATTATTGTTGTGATTATCCATACTAAAAATAATAAAAAAATCAGTGGCTCGCTCTTACAAATTTTCTAATAAAATTCGTCAGCAATCAATATAGGCGATAGAGTTGAATATAATCAATATAGTTGAAGTAGTACAACTTGATAAATATAACGAATAATGAATGAAACGATGGTAACTAAATATTTAATCTTTATAAAAATATTATTAAAACTGCGTAGCATAGGCTAATAGAAAATGTGCGTTTCAATTTATTTTAAATTAAACATTTTCGTAAGCGAGATCTTCCAATATTCTTCGTAAAAACTCTTTAGCATTTTAAATAAAAATGCTGGGGTTGTAATATACAGCATACTGAACATATCATTGGTATTTTCTGACATCATTTTACGATTGCACATGCAGCTGTGAACAGTCGTTAAAATAGAAACGTTACGGTAAACATGGAGAATATAAATTTACTCCCTATAGAGAATATAGATTTACTCCCTATATATCCAAAGAGAGAACAAAATCGAAAAAAGTCGAGAAATGCCGAAGAAGTAAAGAAAAATAGAGAGCAGACTATTAATCATGGATATACAACAAAATCATCATAATTTATTGCATAAGCAATATATGTTAATTCAATGCGTACAAAAATTTAAACGAGAACAATTTCGCATAGCGAAAAAGTAAAACAAGACACTTTTACTGATCCCATCGGCTTAATTCAAAAGGACATTATAGATCTTACACGGTTATTATGTTGAAGTTAATCGTACAAAATACACGGAGATTATATTCACTTAAAAGGCTTATCATTGTGCTACACCGATTAGAAACAATAATAATACGTTGAAAGTAATTTCTTGCCCCTGACATTGACTGCTGCTCTCACGAGTTCCTGCATTGACACAGCGCTCATTATGTGAACTCGCGAAACGGTCGAAACACGTGTCGATCTCGGGTTACGAAACCAATTTCGTAATCGCGATATCGCGTGGGCTTTCAACAGTTGCGTGTCTGAGATTTCGCGCTGCATCATCTGCATACGCCTCCTGTCAATTGTATCATCGTCTTTTTCAACACTTTGCCATAGCTTGCCGATATCGTCGAATAAATCGTAAAATTTTCATGTGCCTCCTATCATTTCGTTCATTTAATGTGCCTCAATATTTGGTAAAGCAAGTCCTCCACGGAGAAGCAACGCTGTTTACTAAAAATAACAAATAAAGCAAATTTATAATGCATTAATACAATCATTAATTTTAGGCACTGAGGTAACTGGTAACTTTATAATGTAGAAATGTCATTGCCACTACACATTTTTTATTTTATATCTTTAATATTGCGCTCTATATTGAATGTATATTAAATATATTTATCAGGTGTTTATGATATGATGCTTATATTTAGTAGACCATATTATTGTTGCCATATAATGTGTGTTATATATTCAAAATCTTGTTACGTAGCTCAATACACAGAGAAACTTTATCATTTATTTCCGATCGGACATGTATTACTTTCGCAAATATTGCTGAAGCAATTTTCCAATTTTCTTCACAAATATCACACCAAATTTACACAATTTTTATTTATTACTATTATTATTATTACTATATCATCACATTATTTAGGCAATAACTTTGTGTGGAACACATGCTATTGTGTCTAAATCACTGGTAGGCTGCGTATTAGTACAGCATGAAGTACATCCGTATTTTGACCTATACTACATTCGCCATCTTATTTTGCAACTTTAATCATTTAATTCACCACTAATACCCTATAGGAAATATGTACATATTGTTAAAAAAAATCGAGGTATTTTGATAATCAATATCATGAGTATTCAAAATAATATAAAATAAATATTTACAAGCAATTTCCACTTTAAAAGTTAGTCTTAGTTTATTATGCCAAAAAATAAATCTGTAAAAAGACCGATCCTCTGATCGTAGTGGAACAATTAGTTCTTTCATACAAATTTAAAAATAATTTATGTATATTTTGTGTATTAACTTTAAATTAAAAGAGTGAATAAGAACAGGTGATTTTTTTCTGTTTTTTTTTTTTATACGATAAATTATATAATGTATGATATTTTTTATAATTCTTCCTATTAACTCAGGAAAGTAATATCTCATTTTCGTGCAAATAGAGTATGCCCCAAATATGGACAGATATTTGGAGAGTTAACATAGATTTAAAATAGTTAAATCCGTGTCACGCTATTGCCGTCATATTTAGAAAGTTCCGGACAGTCTAACTCTATCGACTGCGCAAAATCAAACAGTTTAAGTTAACGTCTGTTCATCTACTTTACTTCAACCAGTGAAATCCTATTTTAAGTATCTTGCTTCCACCCGATTAATTTGACTGAATCAATAAGAATTCCTTCCGGAGAAGTGAGTTCTTTGTACCACGGAAAATCAGTTACTCCCGAGTTTAACCCAAATTTTCTTTTACGAACGTGGAACGCAATGGACAGACTCACGAAAAGATGCTTAGTAATACAATTTTTTTTGATTATTTCTGATTATTTCTGATTAGTCTAAATTAGTGTAAATTAAAGATAACTTGTTCAAGTATCTATTTGTCACTGTATAATAATCAAAACTTCTTCGTACTTAATACAATATACAATTATTTATAGCAAAAACAATTTCAAATACTGTAAAAATGAATAAAAACTACTATTAGATTGACACGCGTAGCGTAAAAATTCTATGATTAGCACCGATAGTTATTAAAATAGTATTTTTAAACAGACTGCATATTGTTGAACTTATACAACAAACACAAAATAGTAAATAGCCAGTGAACAGAGAAAATATATCTAATTTAAAAAACTTTCATGTCGATAAATTATACACAACTAATATTAAAAATTATCGCAGCGGTATTAAGTATTAAGTATTATCTTCCGTGTGATAAACTCATGAATATAAACTTATCAATTTTGGATAGGTTGAATTCTGGTGAGAAAACGACATTTATAGCCAGATATTTATATATAAATGAGATAACGATTTCTACAATAATATGATTCTACAATATAAATAATATCAATTATTGTAAAAGAGATGGAATATAGGTGTAATCTATATAACGCGTCTAACACGATATGAACCGTATTTTACCCGATATACAGAATAAAAAATAGTATGAAAGGTACTATTTCTTATAGGTATTATATACTATTTATTTACTTAATATTTTCATTAATAAATTCTACGTATCTGGTAAAGTTCTGATCTGTATAAGTAAAGTATCAGTATCAAACCAAATTTTGCCGGTATAATTCTCCTTTTTGAACGGCATAAATTTGTCTTGCTGCTAGTACGTATGTATCTGTAAGTACCTTACATTTACGGTACCTATTATATTCTATTATAAATACCGACTATCTATTTAAAATACTATTCATTACGTAAACAAATGTACAAAATAAATCAAAAACTAACCCGATAAATACCAAACTCATTCCATATATTAGAAAATTGACCGGTCTAAACGCGTTCTGTCCGTTCACTAGCTCGTATAACAATGGCTCTGGCTTGGATTTTCGCACAAGGATTTTTCGATTTCACGCTACACCTTTCCTCAATGTCATCCGATCGGAACATTCGCGAATATAGAGCACGAATAGAACAAGAGTTTATGACACGGGAGCGCAGATTGCCTTAAGTGCTTACAAGCGTCAGCAGCGCGAATGAGATTGGTAATGCTTAAAAGAGAGCCCAACCGAGCAATGGCCTTTAATATATTTTAAGAGCGAAATGAGATACTTTCGCAAAATACTAGTCGATGACAAATGGCCGGAAGATCATAAGAATATGGAGGTAAGATGAGGAAGGAAGGGACATCTAATTAGACACCTAGGTAAGGACAGCTAGGTAAGGAACACCTAATTAAATATCAATTATCATTGAACCTCTGAGACACGGCTAAATTTTGTGCGGGACTTTTTCCCTATACGGCAAAGTTTGACGCGAATTACGCGTAAACGATATAGCCCATAGTGCAATGTAAGGCGGATAACACTGTTCTCCACTCGAGTACATTGGAATTAAGTTTTTGATGATTAGATTATAATTTTTCTTAAAGATGTGACAGATAAACTTTAACTTTAATAATTTACTTTTATAATTGATAATAATATTGAGTATGATACATTTTAATACACAGTACGACGCATCAATCCACGTCACAATCTTCTTTGATCGTTCAAATCGTTCTTTGAATGTACGATGCAATTTCATAACGCTTTTTTTGGATTTTTTGGACTTACAGTACGATCGAAAGTTCAAAAGAGCATTTGATACATCTATTTAAATGAAAAGCAACAATTCATACCTGAGAGTGGCGTGTCAAAAACAGTGACTGTATACTTTGTCTCTATATTGTTAACAGTGTTACAAAATGTTGTGAAGGCAAAAAAGTGTGAAACACAACATATGCAGACGATCGTTTCATTCAAACTGTGAGCGAATGAGTTACTAGAGTGAGCCACTATAGTGGCGCGTCGTTCAGAACGTATAACGTGTATTTAGACTATAACTAAAAGTTTATTCAAGTACACTCAAACCTGTTTTTGTGCGGTATATGAAAATTTCAATCAAATTAATAATCAAATAAATAAGTAGTAGGTTGGATTGGTCATTTATCTTGTTCGATGTTTAATATGTATCTCATCAGACAACACAAGTAGCGCGTCAGCCGATTACATTGTATGTGTGTTGAATTCTGTAATCGTAAATCACAAAGTTCTTGTTATTCGTCTCTGATCTGCGCAAGTGACAAATCCGTTGTATTAATTGACGTTCTTCAAAGTGAGTTCACATTTCTGGACCATTAAGATAATTTATTCGTAAGTAAATTCGTAAGGTTTTGAGTTATTTTCTAGCTGAGACTTTTTCTATACGGTCCCTATTCACCGTACAACAAAAATATTTTTTAATGGTGATGCGAAAACTATATCTAATAGTTACTCGTGAAGTTCTGTACGATTTTTTTTTATGCGTTTTCTTTTATGCGGTCCCTATCCACCGCACAAAAACAGGTTTGAGTGTATAACAATTGCATGTGGTTCAGTCGCTAGGGATTTTTGGTATGTTTTAAGTGTACAAGTCAGAAGCATGTCTGTTCTGAAAAAAAAAGTAAAAAAAAACACGTTTGTAAGAAAATGGGAAATATTATGATGTTTACCTAACCGCAATTTAAGGATACCTGTAATAGTAGAGAATCTATTTAAGTGGGTGTTGTTTATAACGACTTTTCAGGGTTTTATAAGTAACAACACTTATGCCTACAGATTTAACTAACTAGCTTATTTTGTGTTGCCCAAGAGAATCCCATTAAAAATACATCTTTGTTTTTTAAAAAAGAATCTTTGTCAAGGATTTTCTGTATGTTTTACAATATTGATTTTATAACTCAACACTTAATGATATAGTAGGACTTGTAATTTCAATATCTTTTTTTAGTCACAAAATTTATAGTAGAACTATTAATACTTTGATGTCTTAAATTAGTCATGCTTCGCCTACATCAAGACCTCAGATTATTCCTTTTTACCGAGGAGAGTATTTTCACAAATGGCTCAATGCCTCAAATCATCCGTAAAATGCGCTTTTGGAGTTCTTGCACTTGAAAGTTAACCTCAGTAACCGCATTTCTTCTAATTTTCAAAGGCAGACCTTAATCTCCATTCTAGCGTAATTGTACATTACAAAGAAAAGGGAAATCGAGAAGGTTTGATTTATAACAAATATAAATAACTTGCAAGTCTCAAGTGAAACAATAAGCAAGTTAAGGCCAAGTGCGTAGACAAAAGTTTTCTATGAATTCAGCTTGGTTAATAAAGGGTTAAGGTATAGCAATTAATAAAACAATTAAGGCAGCAATATATTTATAATTTCTTAACAATCGCAAGAAAAGGCTCGTATTTCTGGGATTTACAAACGGTCACGTTTTTAAATAATCCAGCGGCATGACGTACCGAATAAAATTCTGCAACGATTATGTCAAGTCCGTAAACAAATTCTGCGTCAGATCTGCCAGCCTAAGTGGCCCACACGCAAGATCAGAATATCCTTAGCAATGATCATCATTGTTCTTAAGCGATTGGCACTTGTAAATAATCGCATGTGACCGTCATGGTAGTAAGTAGCATCACGTTAATTCTATAATCACACGGTTTTTACAAGCAATGGTACACTACAAGTATAAATAAAAATACAATAAAAAAGAAATGAAAAAGAAAATATTATAGATTTACACCGAAACTGCGGTTCATTATTTCAACATATCTAAATATGCTCCAAATGTCTATGATAAGAAAGGAAACAAAGAGAAAAGTAAATTGATTACTTTTATCGTTCGTATAATACAAAAAGACGAAGAGAAGTTAAGGAAGAAGACAACATAAGTTGCCGTAGGTATATTTTGAGAATTTTTGCAAAAGTTACAAACGGATCATTTTGACCAATTTGCTAGTGTTAGTATAAATTCACGGCAATGTGTCATTGTAAATAGTCGCTATTGTTCTCAAACTACTTGTGCGTTCACGTGTGCGAAATTACGTCATGTTAAATAGCATCTCTATAAATACTGAGGTTTCTACGTAGGATCGTATCGTACGAGAGTGTATTAAAACAGCAAAAACAAGAAAAAAAAAAAACACAAACTAAAAATTGATCTGCGGTATTGCACTCTGACAATCGCGTTGAGTTTCATAAATACAGATCGGGCGACCTCCGATCGTTCGGATGGAAAATATGCAGAGAGGAAATCACGACGAGAAATATGGAAGGAGAAAAAATTGGGTCACGCCGAGCACCAAAAAAGGAGCGATGAAACGAAGAAAAAGCTGCTTCGACGGCGCATAGCCAATCGTGAGATCGAAGAGCTAAGGCTCGCTACGAAAAAAAAGAAGACCTTAAACTGCCAAATGTAAACAAATTACTTCTTTTATCCTTCGCGAGTATACAGGTTAATTAAATAACCTTCTTACTGCATATAAGGTTATCTCACTTTTTTTTCTCTGAGAAAACGTACCGCGTATCGTTGATAATTACTAGTTTTTCTATTTTTAATACGCACTGCACGATATGTCTTCATCTCGAAACGATGATCTAGTATTACGACTATTCAGACATCCTCTATAAAACCTTCGAGCTTTATATACAATGTTACTAAAAGTGTATTTAAATTCCGATTTTTTGCTTATCAGATCATTTTCTGTAAAAGGCGTACATATATACACCACTATTTAAAAAACTGGTAAGTAATTACTAATGTTTCATAAAAATATGAAAATATTGGACTCTTCTAAGCAATTCGGTTAAAATAGCATAGTTTCAATATTTCACGCAACTTAAAATGTGTATAACAAAAAATGCGTACCATAATTTATGGAAAAGGGAATTAAAATCACTACTAACGTTTAGAGCTACTCTTAACACATTATTTGCCATTGTCCCTTTTTTGAAACGTTGGTTTTTTATTTATTTCTACCTAAGCAGTGGGACTTTTAGTTTTGATCGTTGCATGTAAATGTTATACTGACTGTTATAAAAGTTACAAATTCAATAAAAATATTTTTTTCTGCTTCGCTTACTGTAGGAAATTAATTGATTAGTGTATTTTATAGATTTACACTGGCTTTAGCATATAATAGGTGAAACGGATCTCAATTACAACGTTCATCAGCTCTAAACCGTGATCTAAGTGTCTCCAATGTTATATTAGACTTTGATATATTGGTACATTACGTTTAATAGTTGCAAATTATATATAAAGTTATTGATAATCGAAAAACTGGAAAACGAATTGCCTAAATCTACATTAACACAACTTTAAAGTCCCAATTATATTGTTCATTGTGTACAAAATTTAAGCAATTGTACATTCCCTTTTTCTTATATATACATATACTTTCTTCCTTTTTTTTTTTCTTATATATATGGACCGTTTATTTTGAAAGTGGTGTGTCTATTTAAAAAAAAAATGAGATATCACGTCATTCATGCTTAATTTAGTGTAAACTTTTTGTTTATGACTAATTAATATTTAATACCTTAAAAAATACCTTAAAATATTCGATCTTTCAAAGTTGAAGTTAAACGATTTTTACAATCAACTAATTTTGAAAGTGGTTCCATTTGTAGCCCGTAAATATATATTATTTTAGTTAAATTTGTCGAAAACGAATTTATATAATCAAATTATTTATTGATAAATTAGTAGAAACATTGCCGCTATCAATAATATTAACCCATATTTTTTAATTAACAAATATGCTAACCTCTGATTTTCTCGAAACAAGAGAAAATGGATTTACACCACTTTCAAAATAAACGGCCCATATATTCCTAAATCTATCCGGTAATAAAGTTGTATAATTTAAATAATTTCCATTGCACGACTAAACATTACCAAAACGAGAAAGTGCTCTAACATTTTTTAACCGTAGCGTAGGTATACACAGGAGACTGATTCGAAATAAATCATTAAATTAGAAGTTCCATGGACGTATTAAAGCTTCACCGGGATGATATCAAAAAAGGAACGCGCCTTTAAACTCGTTTATTACTCTGTACATTCGTACGCTCATTTGCCTCATAGAAGGCACGAGCCTTATTTTTATCCCGAGAGCGAAAGGTGCCAGGCAAGAAAAAAAAAACCCGCTCGAATACGTTTCGTTACGCAGCAAGCGACTGGATGTAATACGTTACGCAAGCTTGATAAAATGAAACTCGAATACCAGTACTACCGTCACGTGATCTTTAATTAGTCACTTTCCCCGAAATGCATAACGGGCGAAGGACATTTTTCGATATAGAAGATCATTAATACAGAGTCTATTTAAAGGAAGCGTAGAGTTTCGAACGAGTGTACACAATTGTGTAAATGACATGCACGATGTTTTGGAGAATCAGAACATAACAAAGAATATCAAGTTTCTCCTCCTGTATTTATGGTTCGAAGTAACTTCCATTAGTAATACGAAATATTGTAGTCCATTTTCATCCACACACTATGCAGCGTCTCTTTTGTGTAGAGCTATATCAAGATCCATAAATTACGTTACCTTTTCATCGTTTCGTTAAATTTTATACCTTTGTTAAAACGAAAGAATTTTATTAAATCATCTCGCCATTCCATTATAATATATAGTTTATTTAACCGTTGATTGTGGGATATACTAGGCTGTTCAATAAATTTGCGGAGTGCTGTCTATTCGTCAACAGTAACACTAAAATTTCGACCTCATTTTAATATTTCACTATTCATAAGAAACTCAACCAAAATTTCAATTCTTTTTTGCAATATTTTAAATAAAATATTGGATTTCAAAAAGCTGTTTGCACAGTGGGTGCTATATGCAACCAAAACAAATTGAAATACGAGTTTATCGGGAACATTTACAGTGTTTTTTTAATTTTTTAAGTCTTTTTAGTTTAAACTTTTAGTTTAACTTTTCAGTTTAAAGTCTTCAGTTTACAACTTTAATTTAAAGTCTTTAACTTTTAAAGTCATTTTTACAACTGTAAATTCGTTTTTTGATTTCCGTTCCGCGAACATATTGAACAACATAATATATATAGTATCCCTATTAATTCGGATACAGAAAACTTAGCTGTATATAAGTTACTGTTTTGTTAGCAATTATCTTAAGTAATAATAACAGTCAACTAAAAAAATAGTGATGCGGTATACTCTAGTCAATTTTTATCCACACACCACGTAGCGTCTCTTACATAACTACTCCATTAATATTATCTCTGACTCAGCAATATAAGAGCGATATCTATTTTCAATCTTTGACCAATTTCCATAAGGAAAACACCTAGATATATAAGATAGGGTGAGGAAGATGATCATGTTGACGGCACTCTTCAACGATCCATCCAGTTGAGAAACCGTTCTGGAGATGCCTTATGATGTCGAGTGAGAAACTTTCTTCGAACTTGTATAGTCGACATCGTTTCTTCAAACTAAACATACAACGATTATGCTCTATGCTTGTGAAAGTGTGAAATCTCTATCTTGAATGCGTGAGAATGGCCGCAGTGGTCAGTAGTACAATAGTCAATAATAAGTATATAAAAATCATTAATATTTATAATTATTTTGAGCATCATAATACCTATTGAACACTAGGATGTGTGGATTAATATTGAATTAATCAATCTCTTACAAAGAAAAACCAAATTTTGTCAATAAAAGGGTGTAGAAAAAAGTAAATCGTTATGCGGCTGGACCGAGAGATTGATTTTTATTTGTAAAAGATTTATTCGTTTAATATTCACTTCTGTTTTCAATTCAACATTTTTAACCTTTAATTGTAATGATGCCGTACACCCTAACGGGTATTCTGGTGCTTGAGAGAATCATAAGTAGGGAAGATTGTTATTACCTACGAGCAAGAAGTTGATTGATAATTATAAGGACGAAAGAGTAGGGAAAAAAGTAAGACTTGAAATATTTTGTTATGTTTAACACAAACTCCATGCATATTCTCCGAATAGATATGAACGACCTTCTGACGGTATAATCTTGTTTTACATAAAGACTATGCATCAAATCATTTTATTATTGCACATTTCGTCAAAAATTCTTCTTATTAAATAGCCCTTGTATTAAATTACTATTAAATAGCCACATATATCTATTAGGTATAGAACTTTGCTTGCGCCGGTTCTTTTTTCGAAATTAAGCTTTATTGTAAAAAACTGATTATACATTTATGATATAAAGTATTGTTCATCGTTGACCAATACTTTCTTCCATCTTTCGAGCAGCGTACGAATCCCACATTGAAAAATAGTAGTCGACTGCAGCTAAAGTAATCTATAGGTAAATCGGCGGAAGCAAAGTTGTAAACTTAATTTTATATGCAGAATCGCACTTCTGTTTCTCACTACAGGTTTTTACAAGTTAGATTGACCCTTTTTCAAATCAAGTACTTTTACACATATATTATATTTAAAAAACATCAAATAATGTTAATTACATATGAAGATGAAGATAATATGTATAAAAGCTGTATGCAGATAGTTCAGTAATTCAATATTATTATTAACAATAATTTAAGGAGAACTGTTTATAGACTAGGTTATTATGTACATATGTATAGCACATAATAACCTAGTCCTGTAGCAGCCGCTGGTAACTTAACATACAGATACATGTAATAATTATAACAATATGTAGACGTAGCAGTTCCAACTGAGTTGTTAATGACATTTACTAAATTTTACCAATTTAAAGAATCACCTAACATATTTATTGCACTAAACTTGACTTTGGAAAAGACTTTTTTGATACGGTGCAGCAGTAGAGAATATGATGGTAAAAAAACTAGAGTATGCCTTGTTCGACGAAAAGGGTGAATTCCATTTGCAAAAGAGTGAATTTGATTTGCAATGGAGTGAATTCCATTTACAAAAGAGAGGAATCCATTTGCGAGAAGGCGAATTCCATTTGCAAAAGGATGAATTTGATTTAGGAAAGGGTGAATTTAATTTGGAAAACCTGTATGTAAACATATTTTATGCGTAAACTTATTTTTACCTGTAACGATGTGCATATACTGCGAAATTCGGCCTATATCGTGTAATGAGCACAAAATCTTACATGATAGAATATCCGATATAATAAAAAGAGCGTGTTAAAATTGACTCTAGTATTAATCGTGTTAACTCACAAAACTGTATTTCAACTCGCAAACGATTGTAATATTCACACGTTTATTCTTGTTGAACAAGTACCCATTTTCCCCTTACCGTGGATTTCGAATTTGTCGGTATTACAACAGCTGTGAAAATATACGCGTGAGAAATTTATGATGCTTCTTTTGCGTAATATTTTGAGAAGGACGATTACTGATAAGTTACTGTCGGCTTGGACGAGGTAGAATAGAATATTTTGCTGATATGTTTTCGTGAGTTTCGTTTGAATGAATCCTTATGGAATTACCCGTTATTTCTTAACATTAGACCTCGCACGAAGTTTTGTAACAGCGTAATTAATAATCATTATATTATTTGTTTTGCATAAGTTTTATTTGTGCATTGCTAATTTCACTCATGTACAATTTATTTTTGGGAGTTCAAACAAGTGTTTATTACAAGAAAAAAAAGTGTGGTCAATTATAATCTATAGTTTAAGAATTTGTAATATTTCTTGTTTCAACAGAGTAATCAATTCCACATTTATTCTATTCTCCATCTGGTTGCGTGAAATGGTTTACATTTCGATCGCTTACGTCGACCATTCGCGTGGAGTGATTCTGACGACATAGCGTGTAGCACAGTTATGAAGTAAATCTAAACTATGAAATTAAATTAAATAGATATCAGAAAATAATATAGTGTAAAATAACAAATAAACCAATATGAAGAAAAATGGCGTAAAAAGAAACGATTCTTGGGATAACTTGATCACAACATTTCATAATGTAACTTTTTCCATGCCCCTTTTTTTGATATTATTCATTCATCATCTTACAATGTATTATTTTCTCACATTAATTTAATTTAATCTTATAATTTTTATTTATTTACTAACTGTGCACTAATTGCATCAAAATCACTCCACGCGAATGGTCGATGTTAGTGATTAAAATTTAAAACATTCCACACAACCAAATAAAGAATAGAACAAATGTGGAATGAATGGCTTTGTAAAATCAACAAGCATTAAAAATTCTTAAACTGCCGACGAGCAAAGGAGGTTAGGTGTACAAATATCTGTATGTCGTCTATAGTCTTCCAAATAAAATTGGAAATGTTATAAGAATGTTGTGAAAATGTTGTATACACCACGAGTTCTTAAGCATTAAAATCAGGACCGATCACAAAGTTATCAATGCACTGGGAATTCAGTTGCAAAACACGCTGCTACAACAGTATATTGGTTGTTGTGACTTATCTCTAACTCGTGGCTTTTATTCGTTTTACCCGCGGAAAACGAAGTACACTGTGCTCCTTCGTGGAATCAATACGCAATAAAACCACCCATATATGAATCTTCATTATCCGACTATCCCAGCGTGTGAACATTTTGTTCCTGTGATTGATCATTGGCATCGATTTTTAAGATCATCAACTACGTTTTACGATGGATTCTAAATAACCAAAATTACAATATACATACATGTGAAATATTCTTGAGAGTTAATTGCTAAGATTTTAATTGGAATCTTCAGCTTTTGAGAGGCTAAGTCTTCACTAAGTTGCTGTGATTTTCGAATCTTTTTTAATTTGGATAATATGTCTTTCAGTAACAGAAGCATTATATTCTCGCGTATGTCATTTTTAAAGATATAAATGCTTGATCTGTGTAAATTTGAAAGCATATATGGTTACATTGTAAGAACGGCTATTGTCTGTGGTACCCATGCTATAAGATCAAGAACGAAAGCAAATGAAAATAGAAAAAGAGGGATAAGAAAACAGGCTCAGATAATAAATTTGCAATTTAATGTCTAAAAGTTGAGGTGCAAATATTATGTTACGTATTCATGGTTTTGTTATGTTTTGTATCATTGTTAAAACGGAATAATTATATATAATTGTCCGGTATTCCATTATTCTACATGGCTTATTTAACCGTTGAAATTGGGGTACAGTACATGTGTTCCAATGCACGGAGGATAACAAAAATATGATTATGTTTGATGTTCGCACAAATATTGAATAAAATATAATATATACTCTCCTCTATATGAATAAAATAAAACAATATAACAATTTGATATACAATTATTAACGTATTATGGTAAAACCACTATTAAATTGATATTTGTCATTTTTATTACTGAAACAAGCTACAAAATGAATAAAAATCTCGACATTCATAAAAAAAAGTGCAATAAGTGCATATTAAAAAACAAATGCTATGCAAATTATATGTAACATATGGATATCTATATGCTTTTATCAAACAGGAAGCCTTAACCAATTCAGAACATATATTTTCAAAAAATCATGAATTTTCTCAATGTTCAATTAAATACATCAAGTTTAGTGCCGGAGAAAGATTATACCATTATGTAGAAATTCTTTAACCTATTATTTATATATTTCCATTAATTCGGATACCGAAAACTTCGTTGTATATAAATTAATATTTTTGTCATCAATTATTTTAGTCATAATAGTGATCGAATAAGAAAATAAATTCATTTGTTGGATTAATTCATAAGGTCTCAAGAAAATGAAACTTTGGATCGTGAACGTGGATTGTAAAAGACAAGTATTTATTTTTTTAAATTTCGCGTAGTTGAGAAATTGAAACCGCTCCAAGAAAATTTTAAAAGTAACATTCGTAAAAGAGTAAAAGGAGAAAATACCGGGAATAACAATAAGTGCATACAAGAAATAATAAACAGTTTAAAAACATGAATAACAAAAATATTAAGAATAAAATAAGAGGGATTTTATCAAAGAATCGCGTCTAACCCATTCTCATGTTTGCATAAAACTGTCTTTTGGTGTCTATTCAGGCATGTATTTTGATCCACGCCATTGGCTACGTCTCTTATCATGGCAATGTAATGACAGAAGGCCATACACGCGCCTCCGATCCTCGTGATGCTGTAGGTAACGAGTACTTCGATTATACTCTTACACAGTATACACACTGAATCAATAATTTGTTCCGCGACCTCTGAAGGGGGGCAAGGAAAAGTTGGAATACGACCGTGGCGGTATCAGGCGGTTGGAGCCAATCAGCCCAGATTTATAGACTCTGTGATCGACACGCGCGCTATTTCCAAACTGCGCAGAAATGTATACCTATGGTTGTTACAAGATACACTGACATATTTCATTGTATTATTCATAGAAACGTGCAAATACAACACTATATAGCCTAATATAACTTATTGCTAGTCTAAGAAGGTAGGAAAAGAACAAATTGTCTTTTAAAATTGAAAAAATGTCCTTCAAGAAGAATCTTTTTCATTAGAATTATTACGTATAATGATTTCATAACATTTATGGATTAAAAGGATTAAATCGAATAGTTGTGCGAGGACTGTTTATTTATTGTTTCTTTTCAGAGCTATAATGCACCTTTTCAGAGTTGTAAAATGGTTCTTTTCAGGGTTATGGTACGGTTCTTGACTGAACTACAATTTATTTTACACTGGAATAATTAGTCAAGCAATTTATGTTATGAAATCGTTATTTGTAATATTTCTGATGCAAAAGTTTCTTCTTGAAGGGAATTTTTTCAATTTTAAAAGATATTTCGACTCTCTTGGACCAGCAATAAGTTATATTAGGCTCTATAATGTTGTATTTACAGGAATCTATGAATAATACAATTAAACAATTGAATGTGTATTGGACCAATCATACTTATACATTTCTGCGCACTTTGTAAATAGCGCGGGTGTGCATCATAGAGTATATAAATCTGGATCAATTGGCCCCAGTCACCTGACACCGCCACGATCGTATTCCAACTTCTCCTTGCCCCCCTTAAGGGGTCTTGGAATAAATTATTGATTCAGCGTGTACATGCGTGCTTATCACTAGATCAGTGATCGGCAATTTCATTAGTCAAGAGAGCTAAATGTCAGCATTAGAACAATATTTTTGTTACTGCTTTGGGCATTAACGGTGAGGTATACTTGAACGAGTGGTCACCAGATGTTTTATTACTCTATAAAAAACTCAAGCAAAGGGTGACCAGGCAAGGACCTGGTCAAATAACCCCAAAACATCTGGTAAACAAATCCTTGCTCAGGTAAAAATTAATTAACAATGCGAGAAACGCTTAACTGGACTATCAGCCCTACCCTTCCAGGACTGCTCCACTAAACTGGCATCTTCAATGCCAGTTAAATAGTCAACGTTCTTCCAACGAACAGGAACTTCTTGTCAACCGATACGCGAATACACATCAATAGGCGATCCCTCGACTAGAGGTAGCCGAGAATCATACAGGAACGACACCATATCTAAGAGCAGTGGTTGCTCACGGGAAAGATCACCCAAAAATTGCTATCCAGCGACACTCGCCCTACCAACGATACACGCACCACGGTCTTCTTGCCGGATTAAGGGTTGATCGCGGATACAAGAGATAGACACGCCTATTTTTCTCTCAGCGTCAACGCACATGACGGAATATTGGTTCAACGAACAGCTGGATCCAGCGTGCATGACGTAAACAATTTTTTTTTCCTTTCTTGATAGCCAAATTTACAAGAAAATTGTTTTAGACAAACTAGGAATTAATAATATATAATAGATAGGTTTAGACACTCTCCATGTACTGGATTGCCCTTTTCTTTCGCTATAATGTTGAATTTGTAACCTCATAACGTTTGAATAGATGATTCCTGTGCAGGTCCTTGTACCGTTTCTTCTCTACAGAGTTATATAACAAAGTGACAAAGGGGAACCATGAGCTTATTTCATGAAACTTACGGTTCCTGTATTACAAGTTTTTTCTTCAAATATCCTATATAAATTTTAAATAAAGAACTTGTAATATAGGAACCGTAAGTTTTATGAAACGGACTGATAGTTTTTTAAATAATACGTTATTATTATTGACAACCAAATAGTGTACCCAATGTACCAACTCTGAGTATTCGGGTTTTTGACTTCAAGCACTAAATTAAAAAAAAAAATTAAATACTTGTCACAATTTACGATAATCCTGTTTATCGATAAAAAATATTTTCTATCATTAAAATATTACATGGCACATAGGCATTATTCGTGGTAGGGCCATATTCAAGCGACCGCCCTTCTTAAAGAAAGAGGAGGACAAAGAGGAAGTCATTTGATCAGTAGAATGATTTACACATTGTAATAAGTTCATGTAAAATTTCAAAAAATACACTTTCACAATGATATACAATTTTTTTAAAGCATGACTGACTACTTATCTTGAACGGTTTAGTAATTCTAGTGTTAACAACGTTCATTTTCGAATTACCTGAAAGTGCCAGTTTTCATGAGATCTAAAGGCTCGGTTGGATTCTCTACGTAAGAACAATGAGAAACTAGTTGGGATTCTAAGGAAATTCGAACCATGAATATACCGAGGAATAATGGGTACAATCTACGATGTGATAAAGTGTCGACGATCGTGGTCATAAAATTCTAAGGTGGAGATCTGTGGATTCCTGTTCGTGCCGTGGAGGCACTGTCATCCTGGGATCGATAAATCGACGTTTACGAAGGTTCAAACGCGGGTTAGTCGCGTGACTTGTCGATGACACGTAAGGTCGACAGCAGCAACAAGTGTAAGCTCGGTACGTTTGCAAGTTTTGCGTCATTCCTTAACTCCTTGGGGCACGGTGGAATGAAAAATATCCCATCTTTTTGATGCACGATAATACATGGTGGGACATTTTTAGTATTGCAATAGCTGCATGCGCATAAATTTACATTTTGTCTTTCTTACTATTTGAGACCTACTCTATAATAACAAATTTAATTAAATTAGTATTTTTTTTATTAAGTGTACAACTCTGCTTCCTCCATTGCCAATGATGGACAATACTTTGAATCTTGAATGTATAACCAGTTTTTTACGTTAAAGCTCTAATTTCGAAAAAAAATCGGCGGAAGCAAAGTTGTATACCTAACATGTTTTTATATTGCGCGATTCCTTTGTTAACAGAAATTTTATTAGAAACCAATGTTGGTTAATTTAAACGCAGTTAGTCCATTAATAGTTAATTAGTAAATAGAAACCAATTTTGTTTCATTTAAAGCGCAATTAAATTTCTGTGCAGCATGAGTCTATTTTATTTTCTGAAATCCTGTGTTCCAAAGACTTAAAGACAGATCGCGCTTATGAATTTCCAAAGCAACTCCTTATGGTGCATAGAGTTATGTGAGTGGGTAATGTTTCGGTTTAAAAGCACCGTTTCGCAGTTACAAGTAAAACAGTATGAATCCTTGTAATGATCGTTACTTCTAGCAACTATTGCAATGGAGTAGAATGCGCTACGGAAAATATCAAATGAAATTGCAGAACACGACAACACTTGATCGATGTATTGCGACATACGAAAAATATTCATCACTGAAAAATATATGAATATTTTATTCCATGTTGTTTGATGTATTAAAAACACAACAGTCCAATATATTTAGTGTTCATAAAGGGTGTCCCAAAATTCGCGCAAGATTTGAATTTTCTGCCATTTGTGCGGCAGTATTGCGCAACGAAAAAAAAACAGCGTCTCAGTTAACAGTTCAGGGTTATTAAAAATGGAGCGCTGCAAAAACAAAGCGTTTTTACGGGTTATGGAACAACAATAAGCAGATGCTGATTTTTCGAACAAAATCATCTTCAGCGATAATGCTCATTTTCATCCTGATGACCTGATTAATCGACAAAATTGTCGCATTTGGCGTTCAGAAAATCTACGAGTGATTGTTGAGAAATAAATGCATTCACAACGTATCTCTGTTTGGTGCGGATTTTGCGCTGGAGGCATCATCGGACCGTTCTTCTTCGAAAATGCGGCTCGTCAATCGATAACAGTTAATAGTGCTGGCTATCGCGATATGATAATCAGATTGTTGTGTCTAAATTGCAAGATATGGATGTGGACGGCATGTGGTTTCAACAAGACTGCGCCGCATGCCGTACAGCTCGAGAAAGAATTAATTACTGTATGAGTCATTTCCGGGTCGTGTAATTTCCCGTTTTGGTGGTCAGAATTGGCCGCCCAGATCATGCGATTTAACGCCGTTGGACTTTTTTCTTTGGAGTTTTTTCAAGTCTAAGGTTTATGCCAACAAGCCCACGACCACCCACGCCTTGAAGGAGGAAATTTGGCGCTGTGTCAACGAAATTCAGCGACATTTATGCAAAATGCTCATGGAAAATTTCAAGAAAACAGTGCCAGCAAAGACGTGGATGTCATTTACTCAAAATGCTATTTCATACATAACCCTATACTGCATATATAAATCGATAAAAAATATACAATTTTGAATTATGGACCTATGTTTTCTATTAAAATTACTTCTTGCATGAATTTTGGGACACCCTTTACATATGTGTATGTAGCTATTATCAACAGATACTATTCTTTCAAAGACGTACTTTGTTTCACTTATAGCATAGATATTAGACATTCCCAAGCATTACTTGTTAATCTAGAATTTTTTTTACTTAGTTTACTTCATAATACAATCAAATAACGCCATCAAGTAGTTGGAATGATTTTTAATTGTTAGATATATGCCAACTAGAAATGAGTAAGATATATATTTCTGAAATAATAATATAACTATAATGGTAATATAACTTATAATTTCCTTCGGATCCGTCCACCGAGTATATAAGAGGACATAGTTACATCTTTCAAGTTCTAAGAACGTCACCTTAAAAAAAAGATGGACTTCGAAGTCTGCCAAGAATAAAACGAAATAGTAAGAAGAAAATTACGGTGGTAAGAAGTACTGTCCAAGAACGCTTTGGAAGATTTTCAATTCCGCAAACCGTACTGCACCAAAGACCGCAATTCCCCCAAGTGTAACTCTGTGGTCTACTTTAAAAAAACGCAACTCTCCGAACCGTGAGACATTTATTCGTTTCTTCTACCAAACGATTTAAGCCCCGGTGACACGTTTTCATTATCGCGAATTAAACGAAGGCGGACCGTAAAAAACAATTCCACGAAATACTTAAATAACACTTGCGTAAGTATAAAAGTAAATTTTATATATATATATTAAATATTAAATGCATAACAACGGATAGATAATAAATGTATAAAAAGTAAAAGGTTATTTATTAAATATGCGGATGCTCGTAGGAGTACGGAAATAATTTTTAAATGTTTATCGAGGACGAGCTAGAGGGCGAAACGAATATATATACATACGTCCATATATGTACGATCGCGTTTACGATTTTAGCCGCGAAAAAATAAACGTCTGGATAGCGTTGTATAATTAACCCGTTTCGCGCAACGAACCCGTTTGGAGATTAGCTAATTTCACGCTACCGGTTGGCGCCAAAAGGTATGTCAGGTGCGTTTGACAGTTTAATATAATTTTGTATATAGCCAATGTTGTTTATAGCAGGTGGTCCACGTTTTGCGTTTCGTGCCGCAACAACGAGAGCACCAATTTGAAATATATTCGTAAGTTGAACGGAACATAATTATCGTATATCGAGCGTAATAATTACGAACTAACGGTGCGTATAATCACCGCGTCTAAATATTTCAAATAACTCGTAAAAGTAATAAAATCAATATATCCTCGTGACCGTTCCTTGATAAAGCCTACCGCAATTCCCGTTTGGGACTCTCGATTTTTGATACGTACCATGCGCGCTCCCATATTCAAACGCGATCAACAAGGCGAAAGCGTGGGAAAAAAAAGAACTCCTAATGCTCGCAATCGATCGTTTAAAAGTATTCCTCATAAACGAAAGACGATGATCGATCGAGAAATGGAAATAGAAGCGTCGAACGATCCCGAGCTCGCTTCCGGTAATTTCCGAAGCGCTTCCGCGGATTAAAAATTGGCGAGGCCCGGGGGCAAACACGTCGTTGCCCTCGGCCGCGTCTCGATTCGAACGAATTACGACGTGGCGCAGGGGCCAGGGGGGGGGGCAGGGCTGGAGGGTGGATGGATGCGTGACTAATTAAAAGCACGGTGGAATAATTGAATATTAAGAATTCTACTTGACAAAGCGGCGAGTGGCCGGGCGAGATAGAGGAGCTCGAGCGGGGGCTGGAGGGTCGGAGGAGGCGGAGGGACGTCCATAGCACGTGCAACGGGTTGCGACTGATTTTAATTAAAGACAAACATCCCTCTAACTCGACGACGCTCTTTTGCGGCCCACTCGGGGAAACAACGGGTTTCCCTTCGGCGCCGAGGGTTGTTCTCTTTTTTCCTCGGCCCGGCCTTTCCCTTTCCAGCCCTCCGCGCCTCCCTCTCGCTCTCCTTTCGCTTTCCCGGCTTCTCCCTCTCTCCCTCTTTCCCTCCGCCGCACCTTCCTATGGCCAACTGATTTTTCCAGGCATTTCCTCATCGCTTCCGAACGATCCGCCGGTTGAACCGCTCTCGTGCAACAACTTCGAGTCTTGAGTTTCCTGTATTTTAGCAGGAAGAGTGCGTGAAAGAGAGAGACAGAGAGAGAGAAAATTAGCAAGGATGATGAGAATACACGAAAGAGCAAAGGAAGAGAGATAGAGAGAATACTGTCGTTGAATGCGTGCAAATCGTGTGCAGATCTCCCTCCTTTCCGACTTCTCGTCTATCTTCGCATTACTCCACCTTTCTTTCTTCTTCCATCTTCTCTCCTATCGCTCCTCCCTCCTTCGATCGTCAGATTTTTCCTCTCCACTCGCGAACGATCCGCCAGTCGAACTTCTACCGAGCAGCAACTGCGAATGCCTAGAGTTTGTGGGAAAACGAAGCGCGACGGAGAATCGGGTATTTTCACAAGGGAAGAGGGTAATAGAGACCGGGCAAGATATGGAGGTAGGAAAAGGTGGAGCAAAAGAGCGAGAGAGAGAGAGAGAGAGAGAGAGAGAGAGAGAGAGAGAGAGAGAGAGAGAGAGAGCGGGGACTGCCGTTGGATGAGTGCAGATAATTTTCAGACGAAGTGCTCCGGAGCCTCCGCCGGGATAATTTGCGAAAAGTAACGCCGGCTTGCTCAAATGACCCTCGTTTTCCCTCCTCCCTTCCTCCCTCTGCCGACCCCCTTTACACCACTCTCCCTCTTTCTCTCTCTCCGTCTCTCTCTCTCTCTCTCTCTTTCTCTCTCTCTCACCCTCACCCTCCCTATCCCTCTCTCTTTCCCTCTTGCGCTTTACCATCGACGTTAAGTGTGGATACAAGCACCTAAATGGACCACTTTGAGAGTACAGTCGACGTCGAAAGTGACGTCGCGATAAAACCTCGTACGCCGTACCCTCGTAAGACTGTGTCGAGAGGAGTTGGAATCGAGTGAGAGGAAGAGACGCGTTACGGTACGCGCTCGTAACGGGCATCCCTGACCTGGAAATGAATGCGGGTGTATTCGAGTATTTGTTCGTTCGTTTAGAAGGACGATGTTCGTTATTATGCAGATTTCTAACGCGTGGACGATGTTAGGCGAAGTACCGCTCGATGAATACGAATTATACGAAGTTTCATTTGAGAGAGTATTTTAAAAGTAACGGTGAATTAAAGTGGTATGACTTGATAATCAGAGGGATGTGGCAGGCAGTGTGCGAGCGATATATGAAAACTAGGCAAGAATAAATTGGATGCACCCTAGATATTTGCCAGTGAACGCGTAGGAAAATTACGTTTCTTTCCGCATTTTTCTCTCTCGTGGAATGGTAGATGGTAGACGTTTGCGATGAGCGATCGTCAATTGTGATTACCGATTGACCGATCGATAAATCCGATTAACCGATCGGAAAAAGTATAGGCGGTCTTTGGCATTAAAGCCATTTATCAAAACCGTTTATCACCTGTGAAACTTTTAAGGTTAGTGGAACGGCTAAGTTTAGTTCTTCACCCTTTGCGACCCAAATGTCTTCCAGATTTAACGTTCCGATCATACTTTAACCTTATTCGTTACGTAACCTCGTACCGCGAAAGCGGTTAACTCGATGATCATAGGATAGTTCATTGATTCGCACCGACCCGTAAATACTCGAGCGAGCAAATGCTAATTCCACGCAAACCTCGCGAGTAAACGGTTATTCCCGTATTTCTGCCAGTTACAAAAGTCTAAACTAGGAACAAAACGGGAATGTACGCGGAACCATTTAACGCGTCCAACTCCTTCTCCGCGTAACCTTCCATACCACTATTTTGAACCGACACGGTTAAAGAGAGAAAACCGTCTCCCTTCCTTTACACGGCCTACATTCTTCGGGAATAAAAACGAAGTTGAAGGAACTCTCTTTCTCAAAATCGCGCAAAAGAAGAGCGTGCAAAGAAACGGCCAAGTATAATTTCCGTGGAGCGACAAAATTGCGCGAGTTTTCAGAATCACGAGTTGCCGGAATGTTCTGCGAGCACGGTGCCATCGTTTTGGTTCTTCGGTCAGTACCGGTGTTAAGAAGGCGGGCATCCGGCGTCTTCCTGCCGCTTTGCCAACGAAACTAGGCGGACTTTAATGAATAACGAATGAAGGTCGGGGGTCGGGGGTTGGGGGGAGAGGGTGGCGCGGGGAGGAGTAAAAGATTAGCTCCTAGCGATATTCCTCCCGTCGCATCTATCTTCTTTATTGCAAATTCGAGCGGCCGACGTGACGCCAGGCTAGGATAAATGACTCCTCCGGAATTCCATTCGGCGCCGGTATACGCACTGGTTCACGCATAAATACGGCAGCCGCGTCGGGATAAATGACTCGGATGAAACGAGAGGCGGTGCCGGCTCGTCGTTGCTTTCATGACTCTTCTTCGGCATGAATTTCAAAGATATGCGGGAATTTTTGGCCGGAGAACATTTGCGAAGGGAGTACCGGAAATATTTATGGATAACGGTAATTGGGCCACGCGCGGGCTTTAAAAGTAGGAGGGAATTTTTAGATGACCATTGGGGAGAATTCTCGAGGAAGGAGAGCGGTGAGAATATTTATGGGACATTTAAGGAGTATAGGGATTATTATTTGCAGAATCGAAAAGATAGAACAAAATTTTTAGCCGGCGCGCGACGAGAATTCTCGAGGAGTACCGGGGATATTTATGGATGACGATAATCGGGCCACGCGCGGGGTTTAAAAGGAACCATGGAATTTTTAGATGACCATTGGCGAAAGATCTCGAGAAATGAGGACGCTAAGAATATTTGATGGGTACGTGTAAAATTGAAACTCGCAAGAATTCTTGGAAGATCATAAAATTACTTTTTGGATATTAGCGTACCACGATGGATGTGATTATAAACGATTTACTTTGTGGTGATGTATAATTTATATCGTTCCTCAAAAGTGATTTACGGGTGCACGGTCTTCCGCCTGTACGGTAATTACGATGGTTACGTTCCATGAAAATACGATAAAATTAATTAAAACGTTTGGCAAGTATCGCGTGTCAGCGATCATGAACGATTCCATTTACAGCAAATAGGGATTAATAGCGTCCGTCAAAGCTGATTTGCGAGTTCAAAATTTCGGATCTTAATAAAAGTCAGGTTCGCGAAGTTCGAGAAGATTAACCAGGATTTTGCTCGATCTCCAGAGTATCGTCGTTTCATGAAAATGAGAAGCGAGAGGCGTTAATCCCGGCACGCTCCGACGAAACTTGGCGCTTCGTAAATTCGATGGGTTAAATAAAACTTTCCGAAGATTTCCACCGTGCAGTGGAAATCAAAGATCGGGAAAAAGTCGAGAAGATCGCGACGTTCGAAACGGAATTAGAGAGGCAGGGTCAAACGCATTGTACAGTTTTAAATAAAGGATATTGTTGGACACTGAAAAGCCATAGGCACAAAGCGTAATGTACGAATAAGGGACGCGTACCGGAAACGGCGGAAATTGATTTGCCAATAATTCCTCAAATAGGACCGGTAGTAGTAGCTTGGTCTATGAACTCCAATACCACGAACAAAGGACCTTAAAACTCTGTACCAAAAATAAATCGGAAAAATAGTACGTGGAAGCAAACGAGGAGCACAAAGGATCCCGATTCGAACTCCCTGGAGGGCAAACAGGAACAAAAAATCCGTTTTTAGCCTCGCTCATCGTATCCAAACCATTTTTCGCGTGTACCAGGACGCGTATCCGCGTGATATTTTAGAGCGGTAGGTCCCAGGGTAAATAATCTTAGCACTCGATACCGAAAATCGAGCAAACAAAAGTATGACGCGGCACGATACGCGCTCTCGCGAGCTCTCGAGGCGGAAAGAGGGAAGGGAGGAGAAAAGGCACTTCGTTTACGGATGAATAAACAAAAGGGAAAAGCGAGGTAAAAGACTCGAGATTAGATCCAGGGCGTGTAACGGTGGCAGGACCCCTCGAGTTCTTCCAACCTCGATTCTCGAGACGGTTCGAATTTCCGTCCAGGCCCAGGCTGCTCCCCCAGCGGCCAGGATGTGTTTCCTACGGGATGTTGTATCCTTAATGTGTTTACCTTGGCTCCTGACCCTGATCGAACCTACGTAGTCTTCGAGATTCGCTCTCCGCTCTTGTATCCAAGAGGAAAGTCCCTCTCCCCCTCCATCCCTCTCTGTCTCTCGCTTTGATTGGGTCGCGACGATAAGAGGATCGGCGGTGGCGTGATTTTGGAACTCGGGTCGTCTATATTTTTTCGCATTTTTTTTTGTCCTTGCTCGAGTGCTGCGGGTATACTCTGGTAATTTATCCTCTTAAATGTCCTTTGTACGATAACTATCGTTTCGTCTGTATTTTAATGCTCCGGTCAGGAATTTCTTTTCGAGTTTCGTATAATCTTGTATTATAGGAGTGAGTAAAATCGTAGGTACGATCGATGGGAGTTACTTTAACTGTTAGAGAGTCAGATTCACGATAATCTGGAAATTGTATGCCGAAGAATAGCCGATCTTTGCTTTGTAGAAAAATAACGCCGCTCCTAGGTTGCCGTACGTCACAGAGGCTCAAAGACCAAAAGCCAATAGGAGATGTTTACACTCTAAATTTCCCAGAACTGCGCCCGAAGCGATCTCGAAAATCCACGGAAGGTCTCTACGCGTATCTCTACGGTCAGTGCTTCCGAATTGTTCAAACGAGTAACACGTGGCACTTCGAGTGGCCGGCTACGTAGGGGATTTCCTGTAAGCCTTTAAAATATTTGCATGTCACGGACGCTCGACCTACCAACTCCGCGAAATGACGAGAGTCGAGATTTTTAAGGAATAGTCGAGTAAATTCGTTGAATAAATAGACGCGTGTATCGATACTGTTTTTCAAGACGAAGACATTGATAACGTATATAAAAAAATGTATAAACGTATAAACGAATAACCGCGTTCTTATGAACCAGAATATTTGTCAAATATTTTGATTTATCGATTGAATTTTCAATCGACGAATCGATTGGACTTTGTTCAATTTTTCAAACTTCCTTCATTCGATTTAACATCCGGTCAGCGATAAAAAATTTCAAATATTCGAATAAATTTGTCAAAAAATTTGATCGATGTGATTATTGAGACGTTCGTGTGTATTAATCAGCGATCATCATGCGAAGAAAGAGACGTAGACTTCGTTACGATGCCGATTCAAACTTTTGCTCCGTAAGTACCAAATAATATTACCGATCGATATTTATGTATCCCACGAATACATTCACGGTTCGAATAAATTTTTAGGATATCGAGTATCGAAGTTCAATTTAATCCAAGGTTTCCATTTTTTTCCACCTGGACTCCGTTAAAAAATATTTTTTTAACGATCGGCTTCCAAATTGCACACCATGATATCAATTATTTTACCAACAAATTTTACATCTCTCTTTGACTTATATAATATGTTCCACCCAATTTCAACAACCCTTTTCTAAACCCCATCGACCCCAAGGGGTCCACCTTGCGAATCCCTACTCTAATCCTCGACGTAAAATTTAAAAAATTACATTCTATTTATCTTATCGCGTTAAATTTTCCGCACTACACTCGAACGCAAATCGCGGACAACCGACCAAATGCAAAGCATTTTCAAAGTAATTTCCATAGGAAGCTAGAGTCGAATGTACGATCCGCGCGAAGGAGAAACTTTGTCCGTAACACGAATGCGAACATCTCGAAAATAATACAAGGCGAAGCTGAATAGCGTCAAGAACATTCAGTCCTATCGCAAGCTAAACCAAATTCGAGATCGCGAGCGAAAAGGCAGACAAAACGCGCTTGTCACTAAGCGCGTTAACATCGTGCCCGCATAATTCCATTGCAAACAATGAAATGTACGCGGCAACCAATTAGATCGTCCAATCCAACGATGGACGAAAAGACCGTTGATTTTAATTCGGCACACACGAGATTCCATAAAGCGGTACAAATATCGCGCCTCGAATTTCGATCCGGTAAAATCTCTATTGCATTAATGTAATACGTATCCGCGTGCGCGCAACCGTTCTCCCCCTCCCCCTCCCCCCTCCGCGAGCCTCGCGGCCCCAACCCTTTCGAGCACCTGCACCCCGCCTACCCGCCCAAATACATGGGCGCTCGGTACGCGCGCATTTCAAATTCAATTTGACGTCGCATCAGACTGCGATACAACGTCAATCCCTATGCTAATTCAATCTGACTAGAGCGCCGGCTACGTTTCCAGGGCGAGATTTTACGGGCGCCCTCTGAGGTCGGATTTAAAGTTTAATCAACCGGCGCAGAGGCAACCGTGTTGATTACTGGAACAAAGTGTAGGGATTAATACGATATGCGGGAAAATGTTGGTATTGTTGCCATGGTTATTTGGCCGTTCTTGTTTCGTGCAAGAACGATGCGATTCGAGTTCCGAATGGAGGCCCCGGCTAAGGTCGCTCGTTCCAATAATGAGAGAAAGTTTCGGTCCGAAGTTTTTGATAGCAAAAGAATGGTTGGGTTTTTACCGGTAGCGTTCGCTAAAAAATTGCTTGAGGAAAAGGTGGGACACGAAAATGGTTGTCATTTCTGAGAAAAACTATAGCATTTATAATTAATTAAGGCAAATATATATGAGGAAGACGGTGGGGCCGGATAAAAAAATGTCTCGATTTGAATATAGCACGCGTTAGGGAATAAAAGGATCCGTTGGATTTGCTGTCTTTTCATTTACATTTTCCGGTAACTCCTCGAACGCCGCTAGGACCTCATTCGAGTGTCGTTCGCATAGGAATCCGGACCTCTGTCCATCACGTCACCGCTTCCCAGAACTTTTTTCATCTAGCTACAAGGCACGAAAGCCGTCATGTGGCCTCCGCCAGCCCCGATACGAAGTTGCCTTTCATAAACGGAGCTCGATGGGCGCCTTATCCCTCGAAAACTCAAATTTCTTCCGTTTTCCAATACTCCGACCACACCTCGTACGTGCGGCTTACTTCGATCAGTGCCAACATATTGATAAAGTCGGGGAACCGATAAAGTATCTGGGATCACAGGGAGAACGAACGAAGCTGTAAAAATCGAATAATCTCGTAGTATTGCTTCTTGAGTTTTGCGTAACCTCAAGGTAAAAGGAAATTCGAATAAATCAATATAACGATCCAAATACCGCACGAAAATCATGGAAAATCTCAAAAAATGCATCGTCGTTAAGCCTCACCTTTGGACCGCGTTCTTCATTTCGTATGCTTTCTTCCGGCTTCTTTCGCGAGTCATCGCTCGTACGTTACGTCCCAGAATATTTCCGCTGGTGCAAAAGACGATTGGAGAGGGCCAAAAATCTCACTTTTCCCCGCTGAAAAATATAAAGGCGCAGCCGCGCCTGGCATTAGTCGTGCTTCTACAGGCGCGCTTCCAGCGGTGACTGGCCGTTCATACGTGCAAGACACGATTTTCTACTTAGCACCGATGGAAGAGACTCGAACCTCGGAGACCTTGGGCATGAGCTATCTTCCCTTCTCAAGCTCATCGAGCTCCCTGGGGAGCGGGTCAAAAACCGAGGCCGTCCTTTCCGGCCGATTTTTCCTTCCGCAATCCACTCGGCAAATTGATAGATCGTCTCGTGACCGCGGGAGATACGTCCCGCTGCTTTGATGGATTTGATCGTGATTTTATCGCGAGCCACCACCGGCACTTCTTTGTTTGCCCGATTATCGCCGCCGACCGACGAACTTCGTTTGGCCTAACGGCTATTATTTTAACGCCTAACCTGCCGGTTACTTTACGGACATGCTTGGGTGTGCCGAATACGGGTTGTCGCGAAAAAAAAAAATTAGAAAAGTCTTCTTTTTAAATAAATCGTTATCTATATTTACTACGTATTTTAGAAAGAAATGTACTCGCTGTATCGCCCATTATAGCCGATTTTTCTTATAATTTTGACATTTTTTAAACAGACTTCGCTCAAACGAGTAGTCGAGTTATACAAAAAATATGTTGGAATTAGAAAATCGCGTAATATTTAATGCCATGATTTGTATTGCGCGTGGAATATAAATGCGGTAAGTGCACCGAAACTTTTGGCCGGTAGGGTACACAACGAGCGGAGATACGGTAGCGCGGTAAACAGAAACTCGGACTTCCGCCTGGAAGATCCGAGTTCAAATCTCGCCCTAATGGAAAACTTTCCATGCGGTATCTACATTGTAGCGCCGGGGAGTAGATATTTTTTTTTCATTTCCTTAATCCTTTGGAGCAAAGTAGAAGCTCTTCCGTAGCGAGGTAAAATTACGAACTATCGCGCTCTAAATTTTCTCCGTTTCTTCAGTTTTCCCCCTTCTCTTTTTATTCGAGCAAAGTTGCGAGCCTTATTTATCATGATAATATAACGTTTCCCTACCTCGAGTTTTAACTCTTAAGGCACCAGCAACCGTTAACGCAACTTTGTCGTGCACGGTGTCTCGAAATATATATTCTTGGCTCGCTCTTTCACGTTTGTTCAAACCTGCGTTTGCAATAGTTGCAAGGCAGCGATTAACGACGCGAACCAATAGGTAACCGTTTGAAGAAGCAGCCAAAATATTCCTTCTTCGGAATTGCACTTTTCAGGGCACTTAGTCGAGCAAGAAACGCTCGATCGGCAAAAGGCTGAATTTGGAGTGCAAAACCCGTGTCCTTTGTCTCGTAGCATATAACAAAAGGTTTTCGTCGCATACGGACTCGGTCGATGAATAACGACGAGAAACGAGAGATGGAGCTTAACTATTTATCGGGAGAAAATACGATCCCCCGTTTCCACCCCGGCACACTTACCCTGGAAGTCCGATGGGAGGAGTGTGCGCCCAGGAAAGTGAATTTACCCTGCATAAAATACGTTAAAAGTCCTTCGCAAAGGAGGCGAAAGAGGCCTCCCCTGGGAGGGAAGGGAGCGAGCAAGAGGGTCGTGAGTGGGAGCACGAGCGGGAAGGAGCTCGCCCGCGATACGCTTTGCATCTGCGACATACGAGGCCCGCACGAGGAACCATCGTTCGCGCGTATCGCCTCCGGATAATTCTTCACGTCGCGCGTGGATCGGATGGAAATTTGATAAGCCAACATCCCTCTTAAGAGCGTTATTTCTATTACCAATGGACAACTCTCCATACCAAGTATGGGCGATCAAATCCGACGTTTCGAATCTCGTCTTAAGATAGTAACGCGCGTTGACTTTCTATTATTATTAATATGGGATGTAGATTTAATGATCCTAAACTTAATTTATAAGAGTACCGGTGTGGTGGTTCGGAACCGATCTTAAACGGTAGGTCCTAGGCTAATTGACCTTAGCAGTTGGTGCCGAAAGAAGAATTTAACGACAAAAAAAAGAGTACCGGACATTTCTAATTTCTTACATCCGGCATCAAACGTCGTAAATTTGATTATTCGTGACTTATTTTAAACGCGCCATACCTATTATCAGCGACGAATCGTGTTCCTGCTCAACGCCTATTCAAACCCGAATAACCGCATCCGTCCTCGATCATTCCCAAGTAGCAAATGCAAGAAGTAAATCCCAGAGAGCTCGGCCTAACGCCGCACTCTTACCAACCAGCGGCTTATTTATTACCTACATCGGTTGACACGTTCTACGCAGAGTTATATCGGGTTAGCTCGTTGCTTCGAAATGGTAAGTGTAAGATAAGTAAATTGCAATGAGCCGGGCTTAGCGTGGCACGGCATTCTCTTATTAAGACTTACGCGCGGATATATTCCGATCTAGGGGAAGCGCGGCCCTCCTGGGCCCCGAGCCGACGTAATCTCGGTGGCATAATGCAAGCCGGCGTTTCATAACGGCGCGGGCCTTGATTATGTCCATTTGTTGGCCACTCGAAAGCCTCGACGGTGCCGCGGAACTTAATCCACCGGAGTTAGCCGCGCGTGCACCTCGAGGGATCGCCCGAGATTTATCTTCTTGAAATATTTTTCCACGGCCCGCTCTTCGTGCCGCGCCTCGTTGTTTTTCGCAAAGCTTCTCTCCTTCCGCTCCTGGAGAAACGACTCTTCCTTGTCGCTGAGCCGGGAGTTTTCGCCGTTGGTGGACAAAATTATCCTCGAACAAGCGACGATCTCTCGATACTTCATCGTTCCAGGTACGATCTTTATGGAGGAAGAAATTATAGAGGAATTATTTTCTTTTAATTCGTATGTTTTTGATTTTTAAGAAGTAAATAATATGAAAAGGACTAGTGTTTGAGTATGACGTTGGGGCGGCTTAGGATGTATCGAGATGGTTGGCAAATCTTTATCTCCTTCCTCGATTTCTTCGATCGTACATCCAAGGAGTGTTTCTGGAAAGAGATCCTTCATCTGAAATTTGAAAATTTTCCGTCATGTACCAGATTCAAGCGGGTAATTTTTTTTTGGACGATGGTTAATATAGAAAAGATATATATAAAGAAATGACTGTACTTTTTAAAGCTTCGCCATAGATAAAAATGGAGATACCGAGCATAGCTATTAAAATCCTTTGTTTCGGTATATTTATTAATATATTTTCTCAATTGGATATTCTTTGGAACGACGAAGAAGCGTTACTCTTATCCAACTGGAATTAGGATTTTTACCAGTGCGTGTTGCCAACCCCTTTCTACCACCGTGACTTACGCGGGCGGCACTTGCGCGGGTCGGCCAGGCGGATAAACCGACGTATAAATATGTCGACGATTTTACATCGTGCGATACCGAGCGCCGCTCCAAGGAAGTCCGAATAATTCGGACAAAACAGACGTGAGTCGAGAAACGATTCTCTGATATCGCTTTAAAAAAAAAAAGATCGTGTTTATCGCTGGAGGAATTCAAAGAATCTAGCAAGTTTCTTTGCGAGAGAGGATATTTGATTTTCAGCGAAACGTAACGCGATGGAGAAATGGGGTTTTCCTCGTGCATCGCCTAATACCCGGCGAACCGTCATTATCAGTTTCTTCACTTGGCGTTGGTCTTTCCTTCGTAAGACACGAGCTTCGAAGTAGGAAGTTATTTAATCTTCTTACTCCGCTTGTTCGGAACTCCTCTCGCTGTCGCTTTTAACTTCTTGCGCTAATATTCCAATGTAGGCGCATTTGCAAGGCGAGGAGCCGTTTCCGAAAGGAAAAAGCCTCGGGCATTCGTCGTTCTTCGTGGAAAAGAAAAGGAGTTTTCACGGGCGATAATGTCGAGCTTTACGCAGACTCTGGGGAGTAAAGTAGCGCTTGAAACTGCGATGGTAACTCTTCTTTAAAGCACCACCAAAGAATTAGGTATCTCGAGCGCAACACAGATTTTTGTAGAAATTTCGCGTTGGGAATTAAACATATTTACCGCTCTTTACAATCGAGGTCTTAAATCGTCTCTTTCGTATTTTTATACGGATACTTTTGGTGTATATTGGTTAGCTGTTTTTATATTCCATCGATTGCAAGTTTGTTTCAAATTTAAAAATCTTACCACACTCTTCGATATTCCAAGGAATGAGATAAATTAATCATTGAAAATGATGTCGATTACTTTGCGTATTAGAATGGAATTCACTCGCACATTAAATAATCGTAAAATTACGAACGGATCTTGAAGGAAGAATACTCGATTTCCCGTTCTCGATGAAAATCGAAAGTTTTACACCGAACGATGTCGCGCGTGGCGTAGGCCAAAGCGAGACATTGTGCTTTATCCAAGGGTCGCTATTGAAGGAGCAGGTTTCACGAGTGCAAGGAGAATAGTTGGCGCAAAGGGATAATACCTTGAGAATGGCAGATATTTGCGCCTTTGTCCAGTTACGAACGCAACTTCTTGTGCCAATATCGCGGCAGATGCATTCGCAAAGCCATTGATGCAAGGACAATAATGCCTCGAGTACTCGGCAATCCCCGATCGTAATTGGGATTTTTAAGCCGAACTATGTCGCCTTTGGCGTGGAGCAAAATGAAGTTCTAGATCAGGATTTCTCAACCGTTGTCCTACCTCGATTTTCTGGAAAAAAAATTTCTAGCGGTCTTTTCTTACATTCTAACGCACAAATGTCGCTACGTCTGAAGCTGCCGTTGATATATGGTGAATTAAAAAATGCAAAACACAGCAGTATTACTAACCTACTTACCGATAACGAATACGTTTTTCATCAAACAATACGAAGTGCGAACCGAACGAGTCTTTGGTTAACCACCTTAAATAATCCGTTATCTCGCAACGCATAACGTAACATTTGAAACGTCTTATCATATCGTGCACCACGACTAATAGAATAATGATTGATCGTGATTCGAAAGCGGAATATTCTTCCATCGACCTTCGATAGATCGGTCGAACTATGTGGACTCTCTTCCAAGTTCCGTCGACCTCACCTGGGTTGAGAAACCCTGTTGTAGATTAATTCTCGAATGGCGGCGCTTAAAGCGGTAGCTCGAGCCCTCGCGGAAGATACCGTTATCGGGAAGGGAGATTTCATGGATGCAAGGAGAATAGTTAGCGTCAAAGGGATATCGGCCCTTTGAGAGACGTCGACCGATATTCTTGTCTTTGTCCAGCCACAGACTTGGCTCCGTAATAGATCATTCCTAGAATGCGGATGCGTTTACAAAGCAGCAAGTCGTTCTCGGAACGAAACCGCCTGACCCACTTGACGTTTCAGACACCGCGGAAATCTTTACAGTCGCTCTATGTCGCTCTCTGCGCCAACCTAAGTAAAATTAAACGAAATATTCCAACATAGGTTGAAGTTATCTTTTCGCTATTTTTAAATAGCATATGCGAAAGATATATAATGTTCGAGGGGATTAGCATAAACTAATTAAATTTTAATGACCTGTTTTTTTAAATTTTGTAAATTTCTCTCGTATCCTCAGGGGTGCACACACCCCAGGTTAAGAACCACCGATGTATACATATAATAATATATACAAGGAAATGATTTCAAAAGGACAGCTACAAATTTAACGATTCTCTAAACTGGAAAACGACCTTTTCGATGATGCAAAGCTTTAGGATATCCCAGAAACGTCCATCACGATGGAATCGAAAACAATTTCTAAAACGTTTACAAAGACGTACGCGCTTCAACTAATTTGCAAGTAGTTTACATCCTCGAGAAACGTCGACGATCGCTTCCGTCGAACCATTCTCGGTTTATCAGTTACTCCTTTTACCGAAGCAAGTGCCTCTCGTAAGAGCGCTTTCATGGAATAACATCGAATTCCGGCGGTTATACCGCGGTCATTCGTGAAATAATAAACGAGCAGTCGAGGGTGCATCGACGGTCGGGGTGGAAAACGCCGGCGGGGAGAATCGCGTCTCGAAAAAGGCATTCCGCTCGCGACGTGCCGTGCGCCGACTAGATTTCCTAGTTCTCCGCCTCTCCGCCTCTCCAGAGCTTTCCCGTGGGATACATACGTATTCCAGATCGGAATATTCCGCCATCCTTAAAGGCGCCTTATCGGGAAAGCGTGGGGCGAACGACTCCGCCGCATCGTCGCATCGCAGAATCCATACGGGGTGAGATTAAAGAACGCTTCGCCATTTTGGCCCGCAACGCGATTCGAATAAAGCAGACCCTATTAGGGAAGAAGATCAGGGAGAACTGGGCGATGCGAGAGCAATTAAACTGGAAGATTAAGAAGCGATTACTGCTGCAGTGTAACGAGATCGTGGATATCTATGGAATATTATTTCCTCGAAGAATTTGCGCTCTTAGGCATAGGTGTAAATGTGTCGACGATTTGACGAAAATGAAGGAGGAGTGGACGATCGAGTCTCGAGCGACTTTGCTCTCTGCCGTGTATAATTCATAAAAATCCTACGGTGAAACGATGCGAGTTCTGTTCGACTTTGAGGGAAATTGGAATATACCTTGTAACGTTTCGAATAGGAGAACTGGGTGGCAAAGTTGCGACAACGACGTGTGAGAATTGAAATATTACTCGAAGTGCTTCTAGAACTTTTAAAGAATCATTCGCGCAACACGAACTATACGTCGCACAACGCGAAGGGCAAACCACGATTTCCAGAGTTCACCCACCATCGCTGAAGAAACGACGATTTTCTCGCGTCGACGAAGACGTTCGAGCCACCCCGTATACGTTCTCCAAGGCTTGTCGGGGGCGCGATATCGAATTGCGTAGTCATACGTGAAGGCAGACGGATGACGCGCCGATCGCCCGAGGAAATTCGGATCCTCGTGTACACCAACTCTGTCTACGGGATTTTCACGGATGGAACGCGGCCTACGCGTAGGTGCCCTCAAGAGGAATTCCCCGATCACGATTCGGCGAGGAGGAAAGAAAGAGGGGGAGAGGTCGGTAGCTGCGGGAACCGAGGAAAAGCGAGATCGAGAAGGCGAGAAGATGGAAGTTAATGCCGAAGGAGGAAGGGACGCGAAGAGAGGAAAAGGGGCTCGAGAAGGCGAGAAAATGATCGGAGCCAAAGCTGGGCGAAGGAGAACGGTATTAAAAGAAAAAAGGCAACGCGGTCGAAAAGGCGAGAAAAGAAGCAAAGCTAAAAACAAGTGTGAGATAAACGAAAAGTGAGAAAAAGAAAAGGATGGAAGGCGAGGAAAAGAGCGAAGCGGAAAAAGGGGGACGGAAAGCGAGGAAAGGGGAGAGGCTGAGGGTGAGGCAAAGAGACGGAGAGAGCGAGAAAAGAAGGTCCCTTTGGATTTGCATTATAAAATCCGTCCATGGGATATCCGTGGTTATTTCCTGGTAGATGTCCCCGGGCCAGGGCTCTCGGCGTACGACAAATATGACGGTAATAATCGGCGGATAAGTTCCTGCCGGGCGAGAGGCAAAGGAAGCGACCGTGTCGCTGAAGGATTGCCGGCTCGACCCTCCCGATTTTCTATTTTCCTACCAACGGGAATTCACGCTCGAATCGCGTAAAGCAATAATTTACGGATACCCGCACCCGTCGTATCGACGATCCATACGTAATCCCTTGTAAAAATGTGCGAGCAGCGTCAAAGAATGATTTAAATAATAGTATCGTAAACTGATTTTGATAATAATATTGCGAATAGACGCGAACGATCAAAAGCATTTATTTATTTTCCCACGTTACTTCCTTCTCTCTTCGTAGACATTAATAACGTATTTAAGCCTCCCTTCCAGGCTTTATCGTAAAAAACTGGTTACACGTTTACGACTCAAAGTATCCTCCATCGCTCGCCACGACGTAAGCGAAGTTGTACGCCTAATATATCAACGCTATTCCTACCTACTATTTTCCAGACACGTTTAAACGTACTATGTATATCCTTAAAGAAAAAGAGGGCGAAAAAAAAATGTCGATACATTGATACATCGATCCTTATGCAGCAAGAAAATCACGAAGAATCTCAGAAGTGACCGCGTTCGAAAATTCTACAATTTTTCGAAGAAAACGCTGACCGGTCATTTGATCCGTCGTGGTAGGAATAGTGTTAACCGAAGAGTCGATGAAATCGATCCACCGACGCGATCCACGCTCTAAACAAAATATGCTCGAGGAGCGTCTTAGCCGTTGCACGCGTCGATGCGCGTCGATCGTCGGTAGGAAAAGTTTCGGAGAGTTCGAGAGGGCGGCCGGATTGCTGGTCAACGTCCCCGACTTAACGTAAGGGCCGCACGTGCCGCGGTTCGACTCTCGGTCGATGCACGCAGACGGATAGAGGCGAAGTTCCTCCCGGGCTTGCGGACAAGTTCGTCCGCGGCGCCGGCACTGGCTTTTTCATAATTGATCCCACGATCGATATATTCCGCCATTCTGCTTCCAGGACTCGAGGCCGAGCTCTACTACGTCCGGGAAGGGGCGGTGAACACGTACGCGATGAACTTTGTCGTCCCCGTGCCGGCGAACATCGCGGACCTCGAGTTCTCCTGGCAAAGTCTCGCAGGACACCCGGTACGTATATTATTGGAGGAAATAATATTAACCCTCTATGGGCCCGTGTAACTTTCGCGCAACACGCTGATATATCGACGTTTGACCGAATCGTTTTGCCGTCTCGCAAGACGACCCTGAAATAACCAACGACGATATCGATGACGGCTTGCAGCATCGTCAACCCGAATTATCGGAATAAATGTCTCGCGAGTCGTATAATTTTTTTTTTATTAGAAAAAAGCACCTTTGCTTTCTTTCGCGACAGAAGTGTCGTAGGAACATTTTGAAATTAATTCGCGAACGCGACGATAAAAGCGATATAATAATTATCGATAAAAGCGACATCCGAAGGTAGAATAATATTATCGATATTACGCTCGACGATTAGTTACGCACAGTTTAATGGCCGACAGCTATATGGCGGGGGGGTGTCGAAACGTTGGCGACTAAAAACGCAACGTAACGCCGAGGATAATAGCCAAAACTCATTAATATCAGTTTTGAAATCGTGTATCCTTGGTACTTTGAGCGGGGATGAATCAAGCGAACCACCAAGGGCTCGTTAATCTCCAGTGTACCGCTCGTTGTATCTCGCAGTCTCGAGGGGTTCGGAGTCGAGTCGTCGATGATCGCGCTAAATGGTATAACCTACGAGTATCGTTAAGCGCATCGATCGGTGACATTTAACGGTATGAGCATTGGGACGTACGATTTGACCTATGAAAATTAACAATATCGGTGCGATGATGAAAATCGATCCCCGAAAGATGATCGATGTAGGCATCGTAACCTGCGTGGCGATCCCTAAAAATACACAACAGAGCTACGGTGGTGTAAATGAATTAACAAAAAAAAAGAACATGTTCCATACACATACACAATGTGGATAATTTTTCATTCAACTCGCGTGCCGTATCCTCGGAAAATCGAGAATAGGAGAGAGGGAAAAAACACCTGTCTGCGGAAGACTAGGATTTCCACGCTGGAGATTTTTCAGGGCAAAGCCCAGGGGATGCGTGGGTCGAGGCACAAAAGGAATCACGCCTTTGCGTAGGCAAAGGGCCTTCGTCGAGAGTTGCAGGAGGCGCGAGCCAGGGGCGGGGGGAGGGTAAAGCTTCCAGTGGCCATTAACGAGGCGCAACAATGCGGAACAAAGTAAACACGTGAGCCGGCCGAAATGGTAACTCACGGCATGCTCGTTTACGTTCCGGTGGCACACGTCACGGTGGTTTGCAGGGGATGAAGGAGTGGCGGGAGAGGGTGCGACCCGCTGGAGGGCTGTATCAATACTCTATCAATATGAAATACAAACAGGCAGGGTGTACGGTTTGGTAGGAGGGTGGGAAGAGGGGGCGAGATACAAACCGTGCGTTCGGTTCGGTTTTGCTCTCCCTTCGGTCACCAAGGAAACCGTGAAGGGCGGCGCGGGGAGGGTGGGCCGGGGAAAAAGGTAAAAATTCGGAGCTCTCGCTCTTACGGTGAACCGAGAAATTCGGCGATCGTTTCGCGCTTAATCGGGCGCGAACAACGCGATGATAATGACGACGATGACGACGATAATGACATGGGTGTGGCGGATAATATCAGGTGTGCCGAATTAATTCGGTGCCCCTCGAGGAAATTGCGTATTTATTTACGGAACGTGAAATACGCTTTGATTTGCGACAGGATTCGCGATATTTCGCCGAATAAATTCCGTCGAATAACCCCGTCGTTGGAAACTCCATTACCCTTTGTCGAAATACGCGATTGTTTCGAGTATCTAAAGTACGACGTTTTAATAGCGACGATTTTCGATTAATTTTAGATTCTGCGAAATAATGCTTCGTAATATTCTCGTTGCGAACTATTGCGTTCCTCGCGTGTACAAAATCGTTACGGTGATTTACGACGCGGCGAAGAATTTTTGAACGCCATTATAAAATGCCACGCCATAACGATGCCTGAATCGGATTTTGCAAAAATACAGGGCAGGATTAACCGAATGATCTTGCCAAGATAAAATTACGCGTACGCTTCGTATACAGCCTTGTAATCGTTGATATATAATACGTAAAATTTTTCTTCGTAATTTACAACCTTTTAAAAATCGAGCTACGCGCCGAGCGGTCAACACTGATACGCGCATCTGGAATAATAAAAAAAAAATACAAAATTCAAAAAACGAAGCCGGTTTAACAAGACCAGCGCGCGAACGGATCTCTTTTTTTCCCTTCTCTCCCCGGCTTCTGATATTCTTACAATACTCGGATACGATTCCCGTGAGTCGCGGCGCTCTTTGCGAATCGAGCGGATCGTTCGATTTCGATGCAATCCGAAACAAAAAGCGGAAGGGCGGTTATATCGGCGATGCAATCAGGGAAAATTGGCCGTTTAGCCATCCGGCGGGCAGGTCGATCGGCGCCGGAGCCGAATCGCGATGTCGCATCATAGCGCTCCTGCGTTCGTGGAAGATAACTCCTCATCAATTACCTTTCGTTTCGTGGAATAACGGAGCGCCCGTAAATCCCGCTGCCGCGGCCTCCAGCTTTGACAATATCCCGATGCACGGTGGAATACTACCTTTAAACTCGCAGAGCCCAGAGATACCGGAATTTAATTACGCGTATTGGTGTTTTAGGTGAGTAATATACGGGAGAAAGGATTGATATTTCATCCCTTGGGTTGGAAGCACTCTCGTTCGAGAGTGCCGGTGTTTCGAGCGCGTGGTCCTTATCGAAGTGAAAGAGACAACGTATAGAGGAATATGATATGTACGGGTTCTTGAAAGTTGGAAAATTGTGTTGCAAATTAGAAAAGAATTGCAAAAGAAATTAGAAAGGAAAACGCGAAGACGCGGAAACTTAGCCAAAGAACGGAACGCCTGGCATAATCGAAAGGAAACTTGTTCGTAACTCTGAGGATATTAATTCGTCGGTTCGGTTCTACTAGGATTATTTTCATTTCATTCCGCGAATATAGGGTAGTTTTTCCTTTTATCGCCCGGTAGAAATCCTCGATCGTCGTATATTCGCTCGCACGACGAAGTTTCCTCGTCCGACAATTTTCCTATCCATCATCCCCCGGCCTGTGATTCACCGTTTCGATTCCTGCTTATCTGCATCGCGATATCGACGAGAGACGATGTCGGCCACCGTCTAATCCAGGGTTTCTCAACCATTTTTCTACGTAACGCCCCCTTTGAAAGACATTTTTTTCAGCGATCGATCCCTGATCTTTTTATAATCGCTTTTTTTTATCGTGTTATTGATCCATAATATAATACTATCGCGTAACATAGTGTACATTTTTTTTATTAAACAATTTTCCAACTTTGACTTATATATCGTATCGAATTTTATCGTTCTCGAGGATTCGGCATGGACCTCGTTGAGAATCACTGGTCTAATCCTGCGATCTGGACCGAAGAGTTTGGTGGCACCCTCCGTGACAAACGACGGTTTGCCTCTCGTCTTATCCGCTCGTAGCATCGGTCAACGGTTGCTCTGATTCAGCAGTTGCTATGTAAGCGGTCGTTCTCGTAATCTCACGCGTTTGGCTAATTTTTTGGCAGCGACTAAATTTACGCTTAGGCGCGAGAGTTTCTGGACACTTGCGCGTTTGCAAGTGGCATTGAAGTATATCGTAATTTATCATTATCGGCCTGTCGTGCTATTTCGCAAATCATCGTATATCTTTTAAGGATGTTAGCCATATTTATCGACAAGTATAGTTGACGATATTTTTCATCGTAATTCAGAATAATTCGGAAATCTCGATCCGAGATTCGCGGTAAGGATTTCTACCGTAAGAACTGCGCATAGAAAAATCCAGGATCGTCGATTCGATTCCGCTATAAAGAGAAACTTTGACCGTAGAAATTACACGCCAAAAAATCCAGAAGGATCGGTTCAACTTCGTTGCAAGGAGTTCCACCCTAGAAATCATACCCCGAAAGACTCAGAAATGTCGGTTCAACTTCGTTGCAAGAGCTTCTACCATGGAAATCGCGGCACGAAAAATCCCGTAACCGTCGGTCGGACTTTGTTGCGAAGCCTTCGCTCCAATATCGGCCACCCCTCCTCGCTGGAGGCTCGATAAACCCACGAGTGAAATAACGCGGGAGCAGAATGCGCGATTCCAATTGCGGAAAACAAAAAGCGGTCGGCGAAGGTAGAAGGATAGCCGCTTTCGATTAACCTCTTGGCTCGGATGTACTATTATAATGACTTCGCGCATCGCATCGCTGTGTCCGGTAGCCACTATACTGGCTTTCGCGTGGATCATCATTTTAAAGCGTACGCCATCATTTGAAGAGTATAGTGATTTTGCGCGTGTTACCATTTTCAGCAGTAGACCGGTATAAAAGTATTCGCGCGTGTTATCATTTTAAATGGTACGCTTGTATATTGCCTTCGCGACGTAGGACTCGCATCGTACCTCGTTTAAAAATACGCTACGCAAACAAATTTAAATTCATCGTTTTATTACGTCTTCTTTCAAACTCGTTGCGTGAAAATATAGGACATTATAATTTATTCATCCGTAACTCTGTCCCAGTGTTACGATGCGAAGCATCGTTTTCGAATGTAGTATTTCCGATTATTTGCATTATCGCGTATTGCCGTGCAGAGATACAGCACCCCAGAGAGTCCAGTCGCGGCTAAGAAGTTGAGGATCGATCCTCAGAAATCGCGGCGTCCGGTATCGCCGCGTCTCCCTCGAGTCCCCCCTTTTTTGTTTTCAATTGAAGGGGGCGGCAAAGGGGAAGGAGGGAGGCTATGAAAGTTATTGGCCGCCTCGAACGAGGATATAGACTGGAACGAAGTTTCTCATCGGCCAGGGGGTCCGCCTCGCTCGGAATCGGGGATGATTTGTGAATCATCCACTTGTTAGGCGAAAGTTCCTCGCCACTTTTTCTCCTCCCCTCTGAAAAAGGGGGGACTGGACGCCTTCGTTTCACGATAGAGTCGTGCCCTCGTCTCCCCCCCTCCCCTATTTTAGTCTCGTTTTACCCCCCTCTTCTCATCCTTCTTCCTCATCCTGGCACTCTTATAGCGCTTCTCGTCGCCTTCGCTTTCTCCGTTCTTCCTTCTTTTTGCTCGAGTATCGGTTTTCCTACGCAAGATTTTTCTAGCATCCTGGAAATGTACTTCCTTCCAGGACGCGGTTACACGCTGCTTTCTTTTTCCCGCTAAAAGCTACTTCTTTTCCGACGTTGGATTTCTGACGTTGCCTTCGATATCTCCTCTATCTTCATCTCGTCCTTCGTCTTCGGCTCTCCGTCGGACCCGAAGAGAGATCCATCGTCCCCTCGATCCCGTTCGCGCGGCTTTCTTTATTCTTACGCGTATCGGTTTTCTCGGAAGAATTCGTGGTTTTTTCTTACGGTTTCTTTATCTCGTTTTGCTTCCATCGTACGTATATCTTTTTCGAGGATAGAGAGATTTATTTTCCTCGCTTACCGCTTTATAGGATTTTCCTCCCGCAAGGCATTATCTTTGATAAGCCACGTTCCTTCGCGTTCTATTTCCGTGAATTTCAATCCGCCGCACGTCGCTTTATTCGGAAAGAAGGAGTTTACCGTCTCCCGATTATTCCTACTCCTCCATGTACATTAATTTTCTTTGTTCCTTGGAAATTCTTTATTCTTAGCAGTTCGTTCGTTGATCTCGCTTTCCTTTCGCGCATTGATCCCCATTTTTCCTGGAAAATCCGGTATCTTTTCTGCAGATTCGCTTCCGTCCTTCGCCGTATTTATGATTTCTTTTGCATAAAACCTATTATTTCCCTATTCTCTCCCCTCATTTTTCTCCCGCACATTATCGTTTTATCCCGCGCGAGGCTCTTTTTCTCGTCTATTCTTTCGATTGGTTTTTCAGCCATGCGCCCATTCACCTTTACTTTCGCCCGTAAATATCGCTTTATCCTCGCGCATGAAAACTTCCTTTCGCTCGTGCCCTGTCCTCCATTCGTCTATAAGCCTTCTATACCACCCTCTGGGGGGGGCCCTTTTCTCCTCCTCCTTTATAACCCGATCGCCCTCTACGCGTACACACTGCTCTTCGTCCCTTGCACAACACCCTTTCTTCTCTTTCATTCCTCGTTTATCGCATTCGCGCCTATACGTACGTTTCTCCTCGCACAGAACCCGCTTTCTCTTCGCTCATCCACTCTCTTTCGCGTTTTTGTCCGTACGAATCACTTCTCACTTCCATAGGAAATTTGGAATCCCTTCTTCTCCGTGGCAACTTGAAAGGTAACGGTTTAGCTTTTGTGCTTATAGGGAGGCTGCATTTTCGCTTCTCGTTAGTAAGATTCGACTCGTTTCGAGTTGCTGCTCGCTCTTTGTTCCGGTTGGTGTCTTTGTAAAATACGGTTTTCTCCTTGGACGTTAAAACTTTTATCGGTTCGTTTCGTTCTTCACTTTTCATCCCAAGCGTTTCCTCGTACTCGTGGAAAACATGTATTTTTCATCGTTTTGTACTTTATCTATATTACACATACTGGATTTTCGTTCTATCCTCCTTCGATCTCTTCCTCCGAAATTCTTCGTATCGTTTATTTATTCGCACCGCTTCGCTCCCCGATCATCTCTCTCCGTACTATACGATAACAATCCTACGCTCATGGAACATCGTCTTACATATTCAAACCTCGACGATCCTCCTTATCCCTCCTCCCCATTTAATACGCCACACTCTGGTAAACCCTGTCCCAGATGAACACCTACGCTTAAGAACAACGCGCGCCACAAGACGATATCCTCCATCCTCTCCCTCGTTCGCCGCCCCAAATTCTCATTCTTCCACCATAAAAAAAAAGCTCCTTCCTCCGTTCCGTGTTTACCGTTTCCCGCGTCCTCCTAAGCTGCCCTCTATTTCCTCTCGATCCAGACTCACCCCCCCTCCCCCCTCCTCTCGGCCTCTCGGCCTCTCAGGCTCGTCCCACTTTAGGATCCTGCCAGGGGGCGGAGAAGGGCGCAGGCTGGATACAGGGACGACCACCCCTGGGCGACAATTACTTGTAATACCGTCGGTCTCTCGGGGCCGATGGGAACTCGATGGGGCGTACTTTCGGTAAAAAAGCAAGAAAGAGAGAAGGAGAGAGGAGAGGCACATTACCGCTGGCTACATCGAGTCTGGCCCCATTGTGCGGAGCGCGCAGGAGGGGGCGCGAGCCGTCACCCTTGTCTTATCGCAATTCGACGTGGCTGATGACCCGCCGGCAGCCACCCCATCCAACCGAGCGCCGCTTGCGTTTCTGGCCGACGCCTACGCGCCGACCGGGGATAATTGGAGGGAAGAATCGAGAAGTCGGATCGAGATATGCCTTTGCGGAAGGCCCCGGTCCCTTTATGACGCGTGTTCGATGGCTATCGAGAGGAATGCTGGATGTTGGCGAGATAAGGGATCGCGAGGGGGAGGAAGGGGGGGTGGGTGTGCCGTATTATGGAGGGTTTTGTTCCTGGATCGTTGCTTTGGATCCGTTCGCGAGTCTATCTTTTGTCCAACTTGATCGGGGGTTGGTTCGTGGTGTATACTTGCTGCTGTTTTTAGGCGATAAAGACGTCCGTCAAAGAGGGAGAAACGTTTGCAAGCCAGAATGGTTTCGTCGAATTTGATCGAGCTGTATGAATCGCTCTACGCTCGATATGGTTTTTACACGAGGAGTCTGGTAAAGAAGTACATATGCGTAGCGAAACGCGTAGTGAATCCGCGTAGGGAATCGTATTCGAAAAGTGTAAAGCGAGTAAAAATGATGGGAGGACGTAATAGTGTTGAATACACCGGATAAGAATTAATGTTAAATTCTGTAATCTCTCTCCGAGCCGTGTTACCAATGCCGGAGGAATTAAATCGTCGCTTTAACACACCGGTAATGATCATTATATATTTAGCGGTGGGGCATAAGAGTCGACATAATGACGCTTCAGGATCGTAACGTTTGCTTTCACGGTGAGAATATTTAAACGAGCTTTAACTGGCCGCTGTAAATAACGTCGACGCGATAATGAACCGATCGAAATCTCTATAAATTCCGTAATATACGGAAAAAAGAGGTATCTCCCGTTAATCCATATCACTTTTCACGCGACAAAACCAATCGTCCGCAACGATGCAAAATTAATATCCTATTCTCGGGTAAGCGCGTCATATTTGTTTTTATTTATGCGTTTAACGGACGTATTATTATGTTTTGCGCGGATCGTTGGAACGCAATTACGATGTATCGTACGGACAAAATCAAACGACGTCACGGCGATAAATGCGATCTACATAATTTCGTCGTAATATCGTCGTAATAAGCGCAACGATCCGGGATTACTTTTCGCGTAAATTTAACCGATCGTCCATTGCGCCGTTTATCGGCACAGCAACGAGATTAGCTCGGCCATTGAGTATATCGCAAATAAAAAACATCGATCGAACATTACGCGGAACAACGAGTCAACATAGAGATCCGTGTGTACGGACCGTTCTATTGTAAAGGGAAAAAAATACAATTTTCCATTTTGCCTATCGTCGTTTCGATGCCGAAATTCGCGTGTTTGATCAACAAGGGCATTCGGACGAAAAAAAAAGGAAAAAATAAATAAAAAGGGAAACCGATTAATTCAACATTTCGCTCAGCATCCTACTCGATGTTTTTTTGCGTCCGATCAATTTTTACCCGTCGGGGGAAGAGAATTGGTCCCAACCGGGGTATAATGAAGAGGTCAGGATTTTGTGTCCCGAGCTTCTACCCGCGTCCAAGGGAAAAAAAAGTTTTGCCAGCGCAATGAGACGGTAATTGGTAGAACTTATGGAACATTCTCGCCAGGACTCTTGTTTTTTTTTTTTTTTTTTTAATAATTATATTGGAAATATTATTTTCTCGGTTCACGGTAGGCTATTAAAACGTTCTTATTCGCAACCTATTTTGCATCCAAGACTTCATTCAAGAACACCCACGACGGAGTCGAATAATCCAAAAACAAGTAGAAAGGTCAACGTTCACCACATCGGAGATCGGCGTTCGCATCCTTCCAGGGTTCCTCTTTCGAAAAAGGAGCCCGGCATTACTCCCGCCCCGCGAGAGCCAGGTAACGTCCCATAAATTCCCCGATGATCGTTAACCGGACGACGGCGACCATTTTTCACTTTAATCGCAGGGCGTCCCGTGCGTCAACCCGCTGCTAATTAATTAAATTGAGACCGCAAACAATTTATTAGGCGGCCATTCCGAGTTACCAGCAGCCCTCCGCCCCTGCCCGCCCCCTTGGAAGGGCTGCGCGCGTGGGGCAGGGGGTGGCGTTGGCGGTCGTCGCAAACGAGGCTCGTCTTAACGGCACCGCGATGACGGCAATTTCGAATTAATTGCAAATTCACTGAGATCACGGCTGGTGACGCGTGGTGATTAATGTCCTCCCCTCTCCACATCCTCTCCCCCCTTCCTCGGCCCCTCCGCCACCCTCCCACGGGTAATCCACCGGCCTGCCGCGTGTGGGTAAGTCCTGTGGGATAACAGGGCCGTGTTTCGGATAACAGGGAATATCAGCCACGGCCGACACCCGACGCCCGACGGTCTACACGCTCGTGACAAACGCGCCCACCGCGGATTATGCGACATAATCGCGGGGAAACTCGAGTATCCGTAGGTACGCCGGTGTACCGGATAGGGGTTCGGACCTCGGCGTCGAGGCGCCGAGGTTGGAATCTCGTTTATCGCCGACGCAGAATTTTCTATGGGACGTAGAGTTACGATATCGATTGGATGGGCTTTTGGGCGGGGGAAACACCGCAACACGGTAGGTTCGAGGAGAAATGACATTAGCGGTTGATGCCGAAAATCGATGAAAGGAGGATGGAGTATGGTGGTACAGTGGATGGAGGCTCGGACCTTGGGAGACTCGACTTTGAATCCCGTCCGTCGGTCGTGCTTTTTCCATGCGATACGCGTACCGTAGCTTTGATGGTTTGGAACCCACCTTAAATGGTAGGGCCAGGGTGAAAAAATAACCTTAGCGGTCGGTATCGAAAATTCATTTTTAAAGAATGAATAAATATATAAAAGGAGTAAAAGGTGGTGTGGCGGATTTATCTACGTTGTTAGAAAATGTGCGATAGAGAAACCAAGCTATCCATCGTGAAAGGAAACCTAAACCAAATCCCAGCTTTACCCCGTCATCGTCGTTATACGTTTATCGATGTAAACCCCCGCTATTGTCGCACCAACGATACAAAATACAATAACGCTCGCGAACCGTTAGATCGAGCAGTAAGACCGTTAAGTTCGGAGAGTTAAAATCGGCGCAAAAGCCGCGCGATTAATCGCGATTTCGACGGGAGTTCGAGGAACCGATCGAAGCTCCAGCCAAACTTAAGGTCTAGCTCCAAGTTCGGTAACTTAAACGCACGTCCCGCGCGGCCTTAAGCCCGAGACGTGGGCCGCGTTTAAACTGGAAATTTTGTATATACTGCATAATGGAACCTTATTATGTTAAAGTATACGGTAGACCGCGACAGTCCTGCACCGCGCGCGGCTGAATGCATAATACAGAGGTGCGGGTCTGAGTTCGCGATCGGTCGACTTTGTGCCAGCCAAGTACTCCGTCGGGGTGCACAAAGGGGACGCACAAAAGGGGGTTGTAATCGCGCGGGAGAACGGAGCTCGAGTCGCCTGACGAGAGACGATTTGTTTGGAGGAACTTCGAGGCGCTCCTCGGATGGGTTATGAATCCGAATGTACGATCTCTGCTGGAATATTGTTCGGGATATAGTCTCGAAAGTACCATCGAGTTCCTTACTTTTGGGATGGCTAAGAGGATAGCCGCGATTCCTCTTTTTTTTCATATCGATCCTCGGTTTCGAGGAAGAAACCTTGGCTTTCGCCTTCGAGGTGCCGCTCGTAAGGTGACGATTCAAAAGGTAGAAGGTGCGCGCAATTTCCAAATTCTGAGCCGTTTCGAGGAGGGAGTTTGATCGCAAAAAAGAGCGCGCGAAAAACGTTGAGCGCCGCTTTCGCGTAAAACGGGAGTGCCGGATAAAAAAATGTCGAGAGGTATTTCGAGTCTCTCGAAACATTCCCGGACTTTTCTTCGTTAATCTCTTTGCGTAGCGAAGTTCAACAAAAATTCGTGTTAAACCGACGGGAGACGTATAGAGTATTACGGAAAACAAAGCGTCCTACGAGGAAAGCGCCTTCCTCTCTCGCTCTAGAGTACCGAAGCGCTTTTTGGCGCGATCTCCTAATTCCTGGCGTTCCGAGGAGGAAGCTCGAGCGCAAGAAGAAGCTCGCTCGAGAAATAGGTCGAGGTTTGCTTTCGCGCGAATTAAGGACGCCGAACGAGAGACCGTCGAGCGTTTCCTTCGAATCCTCGAAAAACGCTTCGGCTTCTTTTCGTTACTCCGTCCGAAGAAGAAGGAGCGAAGGACGCGATGGAACGGAGAACTCGATAGAACGCGTACAAGGTATCGTAAAGGGGAAAACGTAGTTCCTCCCCGCTGTCGGGTAGCGGAGCGCGTTTGGGCGCAATCTCCTAATTCCGGACGTTTCGAGGAGGAAGTTGGGCCGCAAGAAAGAGGTCGGCCGAGAAGAAGGTCGAGGTTCGGCCTGGCGCAGCCCCCGTTCGAGAATTAAATTTCCCAGGGAAATTGCGGAGTGCGTTTTGCCAGCGGAGAGGCCGCTCTCATTCCCCGGCCGCTCTTTTTCCCCGTGCCGGCGCGTTACTAATAGCTTCGTCGCCGGGTACGTGGCGTTGACGTTTTAATAATTTCATTCGTCGCGTCAAGGGCCCCATTTTGCCCGCCGGCATTCCCCGAATAAGGCCTCCTCCCGCGGCCGGATTCAATTTCAACTTCCCGGATCGAGCCGCGCCGATTTTTCCCCGAGTTTCTTGCCGCTGCGAGAGACACACTCTCTCTCTCTCTCTCTCTCTCTCTCTCTCTCGCAACTCTCGCAACTCTCGCGGGTTTGTAATACACATTTTACACTTCCGATAGCCCCTCTCGCGATTCAAGTTCTTCCGCACTATAAAGATACTACGTGTAAAGTTATTAAAAATACGTATCGAGTTGTAGAAAAATTGTATTGCATACGTGTACTGATATTTGGACGCAGAACGATATAAAATTGTATAGAACGCTTCGATTGTGGATCTCGTGCAAAGATTTGAGTCGGATCAATTTTTAACGAAAGGAGCGTGTAACGGTATGCGTTTCATCGCGATCGACTCGGAGATAAAGAGGTACTTCTCGTTCGAAAATAGGCGGTAATATCCCAGACAAGCTATACGCGCATGCGACGCTAAGGAGTTTGTAATCGAGTTGCGCGACATCGTGGACAATCGGCCGGCGAGAAAGGAGCGACGACGTCCTTCGGAAAAGCTCATTATCCTCGCGACTGCGCGTCGGAAACTCGAGACGGTATTCGCAGAACGTTAATCGGTTTACGAGGAAAGCTTAACAGGTTCGAGGAGCAACATTCGAGTGCTCCTTGCCGCACGACGGCCTCGAGCTCGCCCCGTGATCTTCCTTCGACGTTTTCCTCGAATTTCCTCCGTTCCTTTTCCTCTTCGCCTCGAACTTTATATTAACCTTCCGTAGTCGAGCAGCTTCGATATATTCCTCGGCGAGATGCGTTTTAAACGAAGTAAGCTCGTCACGATTTTTCGTGCTCTGCACAGAATTAGGGATCTGAAGGTAAAATGGATTATGCACGAATTAAACCTACCTTAAACAGTGGATCCTATGTCAAACGACCTTGGTGTTCAGCACCATAGAAGAATGAAAGAAAGAAAGAAGAAATACTCCTGTATCAACACGTCTGGAGGAGTTTCCACGCGACACGTAAATCTTAGTTCCGCTGGTTCGAAACCCAGCTCAAAGGGTAGGTCCTAGGCCAAATGAGCATAGCGGCCGACGCCTAAAATGAATGAAAAAAGAAGAAACCTCTCTGGATGTAGAGCAGGAATGTGGGCGAGCGAAGGCGAGATAAAGCGGCAGTGTCCATCTTTGGATCGGAGAAAGGCCCATTGTCTGGCGTCCCCCTTTTCCGTCTTCAATCGCGAATTTGTTCCGTCCCGACGGATGGCTGGGAAGGGTGGGAGTGATGGGGAAGGGGGTGGGGGAGGGGGTGGCGGTTGGGGATCTAACGGCAAAGTTGCCTATAGAAAACTCTGGGATTCCATCATTAATTTTCCCGACGGCGTAGGTGGGACGGCCGATGCGCGGAGGTTATAGTGAAGATAGCGGTGCCGGTGATGGTGGCATTGAGCGATCATCTCATCTCCCCGTGGAAAGTTAGATGAGGAAATTTGTCGTTGCGATAGGTTCACTCATAGTTGGCAAACTCCGGGAACGGGACCAGGGTGAAGCGGGGCGGCCCGTGTCGCGTCTCCGGGCGGACGACGTCCCTTACTTTCTCACCCCCTCCGGCCCCGCGTATTCCCACTGCTCCGTCGAGATTCTCGAGAACGGCTGGCCGAAAAAAGGAAGGAGACCCTTTGAGAATTAATATCGGAAGTGCCGGCCCAAGTGCCTCGATAATCGTCCCGGTTCTTACGCCCGAGGAGGAAAATGCTCTTGGCACCTCCTGCTAAATTTCGATGGAATTCCTTTGGTGAATGCGAAACTTTTTCTACGGATCCGCTTCGATTTTGGACGGAAGAGCTGGAGCGTGATTTTGGAATCCGCGGTTCCTTCATTTTTTATCGTCCGTTCGAATCGCGAGGTCGATCCTCGGGATAGGATGAACGGGTATCTCTGGAGGAGAAGTCTCTGAAATTCTCCGAAACCGTGGAGAGAGACTGGTAAGAGGAAGGAAAAGAGACTCTTTGAGAATTAATATCGAGAGTGGCGAGCCAAGTGCCCCAATAATCGGCGTGGTGGTTAAATCCGACAAAGAAAATGGTCTTCCCGGACTTTGATAGGATTAGTCTGATAAATAGAGAGTCTTTGTTCGCGATCGGTTTAACTTTCGGACGAACTTTTACGAATGTCTAGCGCGAGAGATGGATGAAAGGAACTGGATATTTATAAAGGCAGCGCGCGAGAAAAACTCCCCGTTTGAGGTCGGGCTTTTTCGATTCTTTCCCAGTTTAATCCGTGGGATTAATCGCTAAACGGGCATCGAAGAGTTGGTGAAAATTTCGAAGACATATTCCGCGAAAAGGGGAAGGAAACTCCGAGAATTAATATCGGGAGTAGCGACCCAAGTGCTCCAATAATCTTCGTCGCGGTTCGGTCTGCCGAAGAAAATAGTCTTTGAAACTTCGTCTTCCGCCAAATACGAAATCCTTGTTAACGGTCCATCGAGGCTTAAAATTTCTTCAAAGCGGATGAAAACGAATAGACCTTCGCGGCGAAGGCTCTACGAAGAACTTTTCGAACCTACTCTTCCAATGATTTCTTTTCCATGCTCGATACTTCCCGATAATTAGCGAGGAATCATTTATTCCTGAACTGACGAACGATCAACCTTCTTATTCTTGTTCTTCAAATCCAAGACATATTACGCTACACGCGTAAAGCGAAACGTATAAAACACGATTGCATAATTTCCGGAAAAATCTCTGTACGACGAACTTTAGCTTAGGTTAGAGGTAGACCAAAATAAAAGTACGAGTGAAATCGTACTCTTGTCGAGCAATGCAACGTGTATTAACATTGCTCGACGAAACTTCGATTTCACTCGTATTAATTCACTCGAGCGGGAAAAACGACGAATAAAATTTCCCTCCTACACGCTTCGCTCTTACAGTTTTTACGAAGCGCGTTACTTCGACCTTAGATCCTCGTCGTGCTCATCTCCGCGCTGCATGCGCCAGAGTCGTAGATTTCCGCGGCTTTGGAATTCCCGAAATTGCGTAAAATAGATTAGACGGGCGTTAGATAAGAGCGCGGCCGCTCGTTAAGCGTAGAATCTCCCCGTCGGCTCGTAAACCTTCTTGAGAACGGCTCGCCGAGAAAAGGAATCGGATGAACCCCCCGGGAATTAATATTACGGAAGGGAGCGGAAGATCTAAGTACTCCAATGATCGTCGGAGCGGTTAATGGTACGAGATTAAATCACCGCGAGCGGGGAGAACAGCGACTGTCTCCGCTTTCGGGAATTTACCGATTATATCTACCGTTAGGCACTGCATCGTTCTCCTTGGAACTATCGTTAACCTCCTTAAAGCACCTCGAGTCCCGGTCCAGTTACGGAGGATAAAAAGCGAATAAAAATTGGAATAAGCGTCGGCGTAAAATTCATCGGGACAATCTACGGACGAATCTTGAAGAACATCCAACAAATTTTTGCGCGCTCGTTTACTTACGAATTTTCCTTGAAAATACGCGTGTAGCGGAATTCAATGTTATTACCAAACGTAAGGGTCCGTCCTAAATCGCGCGTTATGCTCTCGTGGTAATTATTTTATTTCTCGACCACCGTGCAAAGATGGTCGTGATTTTCACCAGAGCGAGCATTCTGGGAATTCTTCGCAATAAAAAAGTTGAAGCCGGGGCCGTGAACTCCGAGTTTGTGGCAACACATTGCGCGTTTGTCGCAATTTCAGCTCTTTGGAGTACCGCGTCCGGGCCATGAGGGGATTTAATTATCCCGGAAGATCGAAATCACGGAGCGGGAGGCGTCGTGGCACAATCGAGGTTGCCGGTGAGCCTTGCGGTGCCAAGCCCACTGCATTTCGAAAATCCAGTGGTCCTATCGCGCGATAAATTCTCGTCCAAAGACATTCTCTATAAATCACCAGATCTGTGCTGGCCAATAATAAATATAATATTAACTAACATAGGAAATCACGGTTATCGATCGATGGTTTATCATCTCGGCCTATCGCGAGCTTCTTTTTCCGTTACCTCGTAATTGCAAATGCTCGATCATCTTGCCCTCTATGGACCGAATTATATCCGCAAATTATACCACTCGCAAGGCATCCACTTTGATACTTCATCTCGTGAAAAGGTAAAATTATTTGCCAAAATGTCGATGTATTAGCGTATTACCTGAAAGTCACGCGGGCCCATAGAGGATCAACGTGGCGCGAAATCTTTTTGCTTCCACGCTAGTCTTCGATAGGATTAAATTATCTCGGAAGCTCGAAATGGCGGAGGCAGGTCGTCGCGGCAGAGTCGAGGTCGCGAGCGCGCGTTCGATCAGTCGGCGGCGCCTGCGTTTTGCACGCGGCCGAATAACAATCGCGTGCATAATTCTCGCGGCACCTCGAAGATCCGCCAAGGAAAGTCCGGATCAGACGGTCGTTTGTCAAACTGAGAATTAGGGACATCTGTCCGGCCTGGAGCCGCGCCAAATTGAGCGGCCGCCTGCCGCCTGCGTCGCCCTTTCCGCCCTTTCCGCCCTCTCCGCCCTTTCCGCCCTTCCCGCCCTTCCCACCCTTCCCACCGCCGCGATATTGCGTTAGCGCCTTCCGTTTCCTTTGATTAACGACGATTAACCCCTCGTGCTCGTACAGTTTTACGGTAATTACACCATGGAAAAAAACCGTTTTGCACGCTTGCTTCCGCATTTGCGAACTTCTATAAATGCCGAGTTAACGAAAAAGGGTCAAACGCGAAAATACGATAAAATATGACGTGGAAAATGTGTGGGAGGAGATGTGCCGTGAATAATTCTCTTGTAATACTTGATTTACGTAAGCGCCTTCCGTTACCTTTGATCAATGACCATTAACACCTCCCGCTCGTAGAGTTTTACAGTAATTATAGAATTTAAAAAATTCTCGCGTACGTTCGTACCTGCTTTTGAAGCTTTATAAATAGCGCACGAGTAAGTGTCGAATACGAAAATACTCTCTGTGACGCTATTTAATCGCTGCACGATTATAGATTTGCTTTCAAGAAAATGGAAACGAATCGTTTTCTCAACGGTTAATCGCGCGTGTTGCGCGAAGTATCGCGTAAAATAATTATACGAGGCGATCGAGAAATTTTTTGGTGAATTACCGTGAGGCTGAAATTATCCGACGGTCCGTCGTTTCGCTCATTCGCGTGAACCGTCCATACGTAATAATGTTGCAAGGAGATTCTCGCGGATTAACAAGTGGAACGTTTGGCGTTGAAACTACCGATGAAAAGCGCATTACGGACTTATCTCCTCGCCCCTTTTTTCTATCTCGGGCCGTGACCAAGCGGCGACACTCGAAATTACGATCTTTCGTTTAACGAAGATCGATCCCGGACGAGATTCATTAGAAGCGAGCGTCATTAGAACGTAACCTGATTAAGTACTACTCGGGCCTCCGGCCAGATGAATGGTTATTACGCTATTAATGACGATTAAAAGCTCGACGACTCGCCATCCAGCTTTTTCTCCCCTATAAAGGAAACCAGCTTGCCTCTCGAGACATAGTAAACTTGGAAGAAAATAAGCTTCTTCCCTCGTGATTCGAGAATGCACGGAAATTAACTCGTCTCCGGAATTACTCTTTTAAGAGATAAGGGAAGAACTCGATACATTATTCGCGAGTTTAATCGAACTTCCCGGCAAAGGTGCAATTTTGTTCCGTAGATATTACCGAGCGTCTCAAAAAAATTTACTCTTTCTTTACTCGCTCATTATTTGCGTTTTTTTGGAACGAGGGACCGATAAACTGGATTAGATTCTCCAATGCGATTCAATTTTCTTTAATTCATCTTACTAAACTAACATCTATAATAGTAAACGCTCAAATCAATATTAGATATATGACAAATGGCCCATCAAAAAATTGTTACATACTTTTACGATATCCAACAATACAGATCGTTGTGCCGATGCCGAATACGGTGGATGATACGTCTGGGAAAATACTACCGTCGTGAGCAGGAGGAAATATCCAGTTAACGTATCTCAAACATCAAAACCCGAACTTCGCATATAAAAATCCCAACGACGAACCGCAAGACAGTTCTCGGTTTGCAGCGCGCAAAAAAATTGTCGTATATATTTGCGTCAATGGGCGGAAACCGAAGACAAACTGGGCGTAAGCGATTTTGGCGTGGGCGCCGATTATGATGGGAGATGACACTCCTCGCAAAAGGTAATCACCGTGAGCGGGAGGAATATCCGGTTAAGGCAAGAGCCCGGATCGTGGATCGAAGGACGCGCGTCCATCGAGGCGTGAGCGCGGCTCCTCGGGGGTTGCAGCTCCAGCGAAGCGTACGGAGGACGTAGGTACTCTGGTAGGTACGTAAGGTAGGTGGCCGGGATCAGAGGCTCGTTTATCAAGCCTGGGATTCCAGACGTCTGTCCCGTGTCCCGCAGGATGAATTTATCGGTTTTATAATTAAGCGTGGCTCGCAATACCCCGCCTAGTAACTCGGCCGTAATTTATATCTCTCGTTCCTCCGCGTGAAAGAGGCGTTTCCGCCCACCCACCCGCCGACTCGCTCATTTATGCCACGGCTCGCGTTTCTCCTCGCGGACATTTTGCTCTCGCGCCCTTCGAGATTTTCGTATTCGGCTGCGGCCGATGCACGGGGCGTAGCCGAAAAGAGTTTACGGGCTCGAAGGAGCGTGCGCATTGGTAAGATCACTCGAGCTGTGGCGCTGTCTAAATCGTATGAAACGCGGAGTACTCGGTTCTGGATTTAACTTTTTTGTCGCCAAGAATTTCCACTACTCTCGTTTCAGCGCGAATAACTTTGCACGACGGTCGAGTAATAAAAAGTATACGTTTTCGTGAAGATTTTGTGTAGTAGCCGTGACGTCGCTCGCGACGCTGCGAAGATAATTCGATTTGCGAGCTCGCCAAAGAGAGCGGATAAAAGTCGTGCGTGTATTCGATCTTAAAGAGATAGTCACGACAATAGGTTTTGCTAATGGTACTGCGATTTCGCGATCTTTAACATAAGAGAAAAACTCTCTGGCAGTGCCATGATAACCGTTAAATACGTGAATCGAGCTCGAACTATTTTGAAAAAGTATGAATGGAAGAACGCTCATAACGTCCGTTGAGCTTCGTATAACGGCATGGATAGATCGATTTATTTAGATATTCGATAAGCGCTCCAATATCTATGAACGCTATTGCACTTTATAGCTTTTAACGATCGCGAGCTCGTTTTAGATACACCGCGTATCTTTCGATCGCGCGTCGAAAGAAACACGTTGAATTGGATTCCCAGGCGTCCCTGGCATCGCCCGGCCAAGTTGGTTAATTAAAATCGGCGAGAAGGAAGCCCCAAAGAGGAGGAACGAAGTAATTACGAATTCGGTGCTTGTTGTTCGATCTGGCTCACAGTTGCCGCGCGTAATCACGAGAGTTTCGTTTCGTCGAGTAAGAAGAGGAATCACCGCGCGTTTCGAGGGCCATCGGAATGTTGCAGTGCCATGCGGGATGACCATTAAATTTCCATCCGTTTGAGAGAAATAGCGGATTAATTAAAGTGGAATCCGCGCATATATTCGATGCTATCGTACATCGATGTTCTCTACGCAGAAGCTCCCATAACCCGTGAAATCCACTTTGGTCATTTATAAAGTTCTTGAAACACGTGGATACGCGTATCGCCGCTCGGTGTCTCTCGTTATGTCAAAATGTCATTTTTATGACGAACGATACATCGCCTTAATAATCATATCTTAATACGAGATCACGTATAGTGGTACGCTCAAAAGATTATCATCGATGCCCGTAATTCATCGTTCAAAAAAATTATCCTAAGCGCAATAAATCCGTTTAAACGTACTCCTATTCGACGTTTGAGTAACGGATTCCTAACCGTGATTCGATCCACGAAAATCCAAGGATGTAAACGCCGAATTAATTTTAGACTACCCACATAACCCGAACGATGAACCTCGGAAAGCGAGGGAAAAGAAAATCACAGAAACACAAGGTGCTTGCAGAGTACAGACTTAAATATAAAATCGGAAAAAATGGTCCTCTCGCTGGTATTTTTGAGGGACTCTTTCCGCGTTTCGTTCGTCGATTCAAAAAGTAGGCCTTCCAAGAGGAGCAGGTCCTCGAGGGTGTGATCGTGCCAGCCGTTTTGGAAAAAGACAGAAAGTAGATAAGCGAGGAACGAAGGATGGAGGTCGAGTGGAGGGAATCGATGGCTCGACTTTATCTTCTCGATCGTGTCGCGGTCCGCGGGACAATGAGATTCGTTCCGTGCAAAAAGGAAGAGCCACTCGGCGGATCTATTGTGTCGCCGTAATTTTCGAGTAATTGCCGATAAAGCGGAACGGATTAACGACAAAATGAGCCGGCACCGCCTATTTGAAATATGCGGAGAGCTTATTTATGGAAACGAGCCCGCGAACAGAATGCGGTCTAATCCCGGGGATCGTCGAGGAGACATGCAAATCGATCGTATTTATCGTCGACGTTGGAGACGGTCTAATTTGTCGCGTAAAGGCTCGGTATTCGGGCAGAGCGGAGAGTCATCGTTGATTTATTACGATAATGGACGGTTTGATCGGTGGTTTTTACCCGCGTTATCTTGAAATTCAGGGCACGAGGAGTACTTATCGAGTGGCCCTCGTTAATTCTCTCTGTTGCTTGGAAGAACGTAGCCTCGACGAGGAAACGTTGAATTGATCGAGGAATCGGGCCTATTCCAAGGCCTCTTTTAAGGCTAAATATAAAATATTCGTTAAGTCGGTATGGTTTTATCGAGGATTCTCGGTGAAATGGTACCGACTTAATCGTTATGCACGATCAAGGGGTTTAAAGCGATGGTGTCTCGATAAAATATATTTTTGTTTCGAAGACACGAGTAAATTAATCGAGAGATCCGAAAATTCCGTTAGGTTTAAGCGAGGTTATATGGAAGAGAAAGGGCAATGGCGTATTTAAATCATTTTTTTTGCACGCATCCTTATCAACGCGCTACAGATATATATTTAATATAAAAAACCATACCATTTTCTGCATCGATATAATCCTTATCGTATCGCGTCGCATCTAAAATAATTGTCAGATAGTAGGTATCGGCGACGGTCGAATCTTTACTTCGCACTCGCCAGTGGCGTTCGTTCTACCCTCTCGCCTTAGAGTTTCGGTGCTTCGACGTTTGTACGCTTCTTAGTTTCGTAACTTCGAGAGTCTGCCATTGAAGGTCACGCCGGTGTCTCCGTCAGTCGTTAGAAGTACTAACGAGCAGGTGTAATTACGACGGGACGATCGACTCGGTAGTAAATCCAGGTAATTATCGCAACTCTCGCGAATCGGAGTCGTGGACCGCGGAAGGAGGAAGGAGAGGTGGCAGGACAGGATGGAGAAAGGAGTCGTCGATGCGGAGGCGAACGAGAGAGGGAGAGAGGGGGGGGGGGAGAGCGAGCCTCGCGGAGCGATCGAAAGGGCGGAGAAAGGGGGGAAGGAAAAGAGAGAGGGGAGGGAGAGAGGATGGCGATCGAGAGAGGCTAGAAGAAGAGAGAGAGAGAGGGGATGACGATTGAGAGAGGCCAGAAGGAGAGAGAGGGAGGGAGAGAGAGAGAGGAGAGTGGATACGACCCCCGGTATGGAGTTTGAGGCTTGTTTGAACAGGCTGCAGCTTCCAAAGTGGGTGGACGGGGTACCGGGAGTTGCTATGACGATCACGCCCCATCGAATTACGCGAAAATTGCCCTACGTACCCTCAGCTCCCCTCCCCCCTCTCCTAGCCATCCCGCGGGCACCCTTCATCGGGACTTCACTCGTTCCAAACTCCTGCATTACGAATGTGAGGATAAACGGCTCCGTCGAGCCGTACACTCCCCCCCCCTCCTCCTCCTCCTCCTCCTCCTCCTCCACCTTCACTCCCTCGCGCTCTCTCGCTCCCTCGCCCTCTTGCTCATTCTCGTGCACTCACTCGGGCTCTCGCCCTCTCGCTCTCGCTCACTCGCGCGCTCCCTCTGTTTCCGTCACTCGTTTGCTCGCTCGCTCGCACCCTCTCTTTCCGTTCCTCTCTATCTCCCGTTCGCTCGCCCGCTCACACTCTCTCCGTTCCTCTCTATCCCTCGTTCGCTCGCTCGTTCGCTCGCTCGCCCTCTCCGTCTTTCTCGCCCCGCTTTGCTCGCTCCTCCGCGATACGGCCGCTCTGTATCTACTGCAAACACAAACCTGGATGAGGCGCGATTTTGTTTCCATCGCAACGCGATCCCCCCGGGGGACCGGGAACTTACTCCCGGCGGCTTCTGGTAATCAAAGGAACGAGCCTGCCGCTGCTGAATCGACGATCGGGTTTCACCCGAAGACTCGCCGAGTTGACTCTTTGGAACTTTTCGAAAGCCTCCGAATCCATCGAACGCGACTACTATCCGGAATGCTTGAGTATTCGAGGAACGTCGTGTAATTACTCGATGATCTCGTTTCGGAAATGTTGGATTAACCTAGGAGTGGATTTGTACGAATTAGCGTTCGTATAATTACGATCGATCGAACGGTGAATTATTTTTTTTACGCATTCTCCCTCCGTCGGATGCTTTTAAAAACGGTGACGGTTGTATCGTGCGATAAAGAGATCTCCCTTGCCTCGTTTTAAGTATCGTAATTACATTAAATTGGTAATACAAAAGTTTGAACGTCGGAGTAATACCGATGATTTGATATAATTATATATTCGATGGCCGTTTGGTGCACGGCATATCCATCGAATTCTCCATAAAATTGGAAGGAAGCTCTCGGACTCTCCATTCGTCGCGCACCATAACGGGTGCACGAATCGAATTCCACGGTTTGCCCATAGTTTCGATCCATTCCAATTATTTCTGATCGAAATAAAAACAACGCGCTCTCGAGAGCAACCGTCGAGGGAAACTCGCGAGTGGACACGCGCCATAAGACAGCGGAATTTCGATGCGAAGAAAAGCCTCGGTTTTGCGGATGCCCGAATTTCTGGCGGTGGTCAAGGGTTTATTTCCAATGGCAATATCGAAACTCTGGCGGACGAGGTAATCGGATATTCACTTGGAATATCAATCGCCGGTAGACCGAAATCCGTGGCCGAGATCAGGGGATTCCCTCGGAAGTTCATCGAGAGTTCCCGGTGGGTCCGTAACCGAGAATCGAATAATCGTTAAGAATAACGTCACGTTCGCCCTTCGCCAAGTGAATTCCGCTCGCTTAAACGTCTTCGGAGCTTTGAGCGTAATACCGCCACCGATTTAGCAACGCTAGGATTACACCTTCTGGGCATATTTTGTCCAGCGCTCTGTCTTAGTAAAAATAAAGTCAAAGAAGAAATTTCTCTAGATCAATATAATGATCTACGTATCACGTTAAAAACACGAGAGATCTAAAAAAAAGTCCATCCTCACGATGAGATCGTTGTCTTTACGTATACTTCGTATACTCGAAAACCGATCCCGTAGATAATTGTACAAATAATTAAACGAATAAACCCGTAAATATGTGATTACGTAAGTACACAAAGATGAATGAGCGAGCGGAAGTGTTCGTGGAAAATATATGCGATCAAATAGATAGGTAATCGTATAAGCGGATGAACGTATAATCGTACGGTTACGGAGAACGCAGGAAAAACACGCAAATGTATGCGCAATATTCGTAACGTAATAAATAGGCAGTCGCATAAGCGGATAAAGGTACGATCGTAGAAATATACGGGAATAAGCGAGCAAACAGAAGTGTTCGTGGGCGATTTGTTGGTAAACAAAGCCACGTTGCGTATCGGTTTCCACGTCCTTCGGCCCGTAATAAGCCACCAACGGGATTAAAAGATTACGTCGTCCAATATCGGCGACCTCGAAGTAAGCGGCCGGACGCGGCACGGGATTCCTGCGGGAATTCCCGCAATCCTTTACGTGACTCCCATCCCCCGACCTTGGGGAGACGTTTCCCCTGCCGCCGATAGACCGACAGTTTTGCCCCCAAGGCCGAGGGCCAATGTTTTCGAATTAACCCCCTTCCCTCGCGATTTACCAGCGGCCAATCGTGGCCGGAGGGACGCCGTCGTTTCTCTCCGATTTGGTTTTACGCCAAAATTAATCGTGGAAATGTGTTTGCCGCCATCCACGGTGGCTTCGATTCGTGCTGCATGCCAGTGACGATTGTAAGACTGTTTTGCCCTCAATACCGAGGGCCAATATTTTCCAATTGATCTCTTTCTTTTACGATTTACCAGCAGGAAATCGTGGCCAGGGGGACAGTGTCGTTTTTCTTAATTTCATAGACAAATCTGCTCGGTTTATGCTCAAAACTAATTCCGAAACTGTCGTATTCATCGATTCGTACTGCAAACTCGCGTTACGAGCATAAGCGTATTTATAATCCGAACGATTAGAAACGTAGCTGGCTTTTGAACTTGCGCGAGTATCGTTACGTAGAGAATATTTCGTGCGAGTACCGCGTCTAAGATCTTTTTATTACGAGCCTCTAAAGGCTTCGAGAAACCGAAGGTAAGTTTAGGGCAAAGGCTCGTCCTTTGACGAAATTTTGCGCAAAGGGCTGAGGTGTGTGAGCAAAACGATTTGTCGACGACGGAAAACTAAGGATTCGGCATTGCGCCTGCGCCGCGCTTTGCTCGCAGCGCCGTGAAAATCAAGAATTTACCTCTCGCGGAAACGTCCTTTGCGGCTATGTTTTACATCGTCGTTTAAAAATATGAAAAACATTGCGAACAACGTTTTCTGTCGCCGCTCAAAAGTTCAGCTGGACGATTTATAAGTAAGTGGATAAAGGAAAGGCGGAAAACGCGTTTGTCGACACTGAAATGCCGACGATTTAACTTGACGCCTCTTTTCCCACGGTCATACCCCGGTTCACTAATTAACAACTATATCAACTATAAATATACATATACATAAATCGAAAACGTTTAAAGAATTATTCGGCATTGAAATCGGCGCGAATATCAAGGCGCAAACTTCTTATCCGGCGCTCCAAGAGCTCCGACACAGTCTTTTGGGGCAAAATACGTCCTTTGGCGGGGCGGAATTTCGCGCAAAAGGGTGAAACAAGGGAGCAAAACACTTTTGCCGACAATGGAACACGGCCGATTCAGCGTCGCGCCTCGGTTAGCTTTGCCTGTAATGCCGTGGAAAATCGAGGGTTCTCGTGCCCCTGGAAATGTCGTTCGCGGTTAGTTTTTTTTCATCCTTCTCCCCCACCTTTTTGGCCCATTGTGCCCGCGGTTTTTGCACCGCGGGAAAACGAAGGAAGAGTGGCGGGTGGGGGGGCGGGCGAGGCGCAAGAGGCAGAGCGCGCAAAAGAGAAAGGCGCGAGAAGGAGGGAAAGAGAGAGCGAGCGAGCGAGCGTGCGAGCGAGAGGGGGGGATAGAAATGGGGAGGAAGGGAAAAAGAGAGAGAGAGAGAGAGAGAGATCGTCGTCGAGCGCGGTAATGGAAATCTGAACCGCAAAGAGAAACCAATTTCTTTGATCGCCCCAGGTCGACGAGTTTCCGCGGCGACAAACGAGTGGGCACGGATCGAACGCATTCGCGGCTCCGTTTTCCTGCCTCATTAACGAAATAAACCCTGCCCGGCTAGCGGGTGGACGCGCATCGTTAACCCTTTGAGCCCTATGGATGCATATATATACGTATAATACATGTGCACGTGCGTGCGCGCGTGTGTGTATCCGGCGAAAGCCATTGATGCAGATTATGGACAAATATATGGGTTTGGGAAAGGTTACCAATACAGATTATAGACGCGTGTATTAGATTATAGCGAAAATAAAGGAGGATTTCGAGTAGCAAGTTTTAAATGTTATTATTACGGTTAAACTTAATTTTATCGATCAAAACAAGAACCATCGGGATTAACACATTTTTTTTTATCAACATCAGGAGTAAGATGCTCATATTTGATAACGATATATTTATATATATCTAATATTGTACGTACATACGTGGCCCACGACCGAGCGCCTCGCAAGAAACTCTACCACCGTAGACCTACGGGGGAAAAACGTGGAACATATTCGTTTTTTTTGTCGCGCGTAATTCCCTCGCTTTGGAAGTTTTTAATATCGTTACGAAAAAGAAATCCGACAGGAGGAAACGTAATGAACGCATTAGCCCCGGCGAGGTCGATAGATCTTTGCATAATGCGGGAAGAAAGAGGGTTTTGCGCAACACAGAAATGCCATTATTGTTGCACGGCGTAATTGATTATCGTCCCGGCGGCGTTTATTGCTCTTTCGAAAAAAACTACGCGTCCGGTTTACGACCCTGCTGGGAACCTACTAAGATTTATAAATATGGAGGTGCAAACGCGTCGTGGGTTAGAAATATGTACAGTTCCGCAAAGTGAAACAAACGGTTGGACACCGTGATAACATTGCGAGTAGCTGGTCGAAAATCGGATGTGTAAATATAAACGTCAGAATTGTCTAAATGCTGAAAGCGTCTTTGATTTTGTTTAAAATATGCTAAAATCAATAGCGAAACATTTTTTTTTTTAAGAATCTTCACCTTTTTTTCACAAATGTGGTATCCATTATCTTACGAATTTAGTTTCCTCTACTCGCGCTTTTAATCGATATCGGGAATGCTAAAGTGCGCGATATCCGCGCTAATCATATCCAGGTTTCACGTTTACATTCCACTCTCTCCGCCTCCATTCGAATATCGTTCATAAGTCGTCTCGTTACCATCGAATATGAGTCTCCTGCCACTCCGAAATACGTGTTTTACACTCTCCACTTAAAATCTAATATCGCCTCCCAAGTGGAGCTCTCTCTCGCGAGTAAAAGAGCGACGCAGGAAGGTGAGAAACGCGTAGAATTCCGACAGGAAAACGTAAAAGGTCACAAACATGAGGTACGAATAAAACGTATTCCCCGATCCTCGCATATTTCGTCGCGAGCGTGCCCGAAGGACTTCGAATTAAAATCCCTATCCCATCTAGGATCCACGCGCGCATCTCATTTCTTCGAATCGAACATCGCGTACCATCCTTCCGCCAGCGCGCAGCAGGGAGTTTTACACTCGCTACTTAAAACCCAATATCGCCTTCCAAGTGGACGAGCGTCTAGCGTCTCTCGCTCTTCTGACAGCTCTCGAGAGGGCGGAAGGGCGACGAAGGGCCCGTAGAATCCCGGCAGGACAATGCCGGAGGGCGAAAGTTTCCCGCGCGCAGACATGCGAATTCGGAACGGTCCAGCGGGCAGCGGTAAGGCTGACACTTTATTGCTATCGCGAATTGGATCCGCCGCGTCTGTGCGCCTGTTTGCGGGCCATCGCGACGCCTCCACAAAGGGCTCGCAGACCGTCCGCCGCCCCTTCGCCTCTCTTCGCCACTCATCGCTTCTCTTCGTCTCCCTTCGCCACCCTTCGCCACCCTTCGCCACCCTTCGGCGTCCCGTCCTCGGCGGCCGGCAGTCGAGCGACTCGGCCGGATGCATATGTATGGCGGAGACGGAGAAGCCCGAGGGAGAAGGAGGGGACAAAGCGGCGGAAGCGCCTCGTGGCTTTAAAGAAGGAGGAAAAGAGCGGATGAAATAAGGTGCAAGGGTTTTCGGCGAGTGAGCGAGGAGATAAGGAGGAAGCCGTGAGAGAAGAAAGCAGGATAACGAGATGGTATTTAGCGACTGTTATTTGAAACACGCGGAAGTGGATATAGACCGAGGATGGAGGTTAAGAATTGTGAGATTAAAGCGGGAAAAAGGGAGTAAAGTAGGTAATGCGCGAGAAGGATTTTCGGCTCAAAAGCTTGGGGAGATACGGAGGAAAATATGGCCGAAGAAAGCAGGATAATGAGATAGTACTTAGCGAACGTTATTTGCGGCACGTGGAGGTGGATACGCGCTGAGGATGGAAATTAAGAATTGTGAGGTTACAGCGGGAAACGGGAAGTAAAGTAACTAACGTTCAAGAAGGATTTTCGGCTCGAAAGCACGGAAATGAGGAAGAAACCGTGGACGATGAAAACACTATAATGAGACGGTATTTACCGAAATTAAGAACCGTGAGTTTCGAGAGAAGGAAAAACAGAGATGAACGGGCGCTCGAAGGAAAAAGAGAAGCGGGGCGTGTAAATTACGGGATGCGCGAATTGAAGCAACGATTGTTACGGAAACGAAGAAACGACGTCGCGAGTAAGAAGGGCCCAAAAAAGAATCCCAAACCAAGTACACGACTGCAAAAGCGGAGTGAATAAAAAACGATAGAAGGATTTCGAATAAAACCATGATGTTGCAAAGGGAGAGAGAGAGAGAGAGAGAGAGAGAGGACAAGACGGTGCAGAGAGCAGGCGGTAGCTGAGGATTAGAGTAATGACAAACACGGAGTGGAGGGTGAAGGGCGCAAGGACGAAGGACGGACCAAAGGAGGGTAGTTCGCAAACGCGCGGAGGCTATCAGAAAGGGAATGCGGATGAAAGCGAGCAGACAGAGTGCAGCCGGAGGTCTCGCACGCTCGTGTAAACGCCGAAGTCTCTGTGCCCCGGAGCGAGCATATTGCGTTAACGCCGAGGGTGCAAACAGCCCTTGTCTGTTTCCTTCCACCTTTCCTTTCCCTTCCTGACAACACCCTTCCTCTATCTCTGCTGCGCGAACGGTACTACCGGTCCTCGTCGATTTCGATGAAATCCTGCCGGATAAGCGGTATGTATCAACGAAAAGCGCAACCGCGAATAGCCGAACAGCGAGACGAAAGGGCATCCGTTCTTTTTGCACGCCTTTTTTATTCGTGTTTTATTTTTGTTTACTAGGCGCAGAGATTCATTTGTTTAATATCGATTTGATGGTTACTCATAATTTATTATTATTAACACTTTATTAAGGACTTTGGAAGTTTTAAATAACGATGCCGCGTATCGAGTGGTCGTTAATTCACATACCCATGTGGATATTACGGTGGTCGAAAGATCAGAAATATTTAATTCTCAAAAGTATACGATATGTTTGGAGAGTCGCGATCGTGAGAAAAGCGCATGTAAAATTTCAAAAAGTAAATGAACCAGCCAATCGTGCAGGAAGCGTATGTAAAATTTGAGAATATCGTTGTGTCGGGGAATCGTGCGAAGAGTGTCCATAAATTTTAGAAAAATAATCCCTCGATTTTCCTTCGCACTCTACATATTCGTACCTACAGCACGCGCGTAATCGTGCATACGGAATACGAATAAAATTGATTTCACGGTTCTGGAATATTGTTTTGCACAAATAAATATTTTACATAATCTGGAAAGAATCGCTCTTGATCTTGCTGCTGCTACTTTGATCAAATCTTTCGCGCTCTATCGACAAACCTGGCGCACCAATAACGCGGACAACCGTATCGATAAAAAGACCTACGCCCTCTCCTTTCCTTTTTGTTTGTTAATCCCTCTGATGCAAGAAGTACGCTGAAGGATTCGACTGGGTTGGTGATTAATTCATCCTGTCGTCGGTGGTGGCATTAAGCCGCCTAGACGCGAGATTCGTCGAAGGGAATAAGCGCCCTTCTCTCGTCCCGCCGTTGGTAAAGCCATTAAGAGCTAAATATTTAATTGAAATATTACGGGAAACCTAAACGCGCTCGCGTGTTCCGAACGAGCAGGCCGAGAGGAGAACGAATCTGCGGGAAGGCTTTTCGATCGATTTCCAATATCGATATCTAAGGTGACGTAGCTTTGAACTTCTCTATCGAGCACTCGTACTCGAGGAAGGTGTTTGAAGAACTTTATCGATTTGCTAATGTCGTTTACCAACGTTCATATATCGTGTAACGAATGAAAGACTTCATAATGCATAAAACTAAGTAAAACGTAACTGTGTAGACCGACTTTCGATCTTCTAAGAACTGCTTAGATAGCGAAACGCTATAAAAAATCTCGGTAAATAAACCTAAAACTCTCTCCGCACAATCGAGGAAAAGGATATAAAGTGAATCTCCCATGCTGGTAGACTTAATATCCCCAAGCGTCGACAAATGAGTTCAAATAATCCTCAATCCTTCGTTTAAAAATCAAAGCTTGGAACGCAATCTTAGAAACCAAACGTAAAACTCTCTCTCGGCACCCGAGGACTCGGTCCTAATATGACGTTCCCTCTCGGATAAAGTTGACGCGTTAAGGTGTCACCGGATAAGTCCAAGTAGTTCTCAAACTCAGTTTGGGTAGCGAAACGTAGAAAGAAATCCAAGAACACCGACCCAAAACTCTCTCCCGACAATCGAGATACCGGACCTAATGTAAAATTCCCTCTCGGGTAGACTCGACGTTTTAAGGTGCCACCGGATAAGTCCAAGTAGTTCTCAAACCCAGTTTGGATAGCGAAACGTAGAAAGAAATCTAAGAAGAACAACCCAAGACTCTCGCTGGACAATCGAGGAATCGGACCTAAAGTGAAATTCCCGCTTTGGCGGACTTTATAGATCGAAGACAGATCCGTGATTCGAGAAGGCCTGGTTCCCGCGTATCGAGAAATTCCCAGCATAGCCGCCAGCTTGCATCGTCGGGTCCGTCAAAGACTCCGATTTAATTTCTCCATCGCGGTGTATAACGTTACGCCGCTTGGAGGAAGAGGGAAGCGAATCAAAGCGTAACTCGTAACTCCGCGTGAGCCTCTTCGGAGGAAGAGAGAGAGAGAGAGAGAGAGGGGGGGGGGGCAGAGAGAGGGGGGGGAGAGAGAGGAAGAGAGAAAGAATGACAGAGGGGAGTAGGGGGGACAACCGAATGGCATTCCTTTATTGCGCGCCAAACGGAGGGAGAAAGGTCTCTTCCGGTGACGTTTTATCCGGTGGTCCCCTGCTTTACATGCCCCCTTTTGTGCGAAAAGAAAACCGCCCTCAGTTCTTTGCTTTCCCTCCCGAATAATAGATTCCATCGTCGAAACGTGTTGCGCGGAGGTTCCCCGAAGTTTTAATCGCTTATTCGGATTCTTAGATATCACGATCGCCCTTCGACTTAGCGCTCTATGTTCGGATTTCTTTGCACGAATCTAGAGCGGCTAATTTTGAGATATATTCTAGTTAGCGCTCCGTGAACGAGATTTGTTTTAGATTTTGATATTCCAACAGAAGTTGGTAATCTTATTTTCTGCGTAAAATTGTGATTTTAGAGGGGATCGAACGTTGGATGTAAACAACGAGCCACTCGAAGATCGATGAACGATCTTTCGATCATCTTCGATCGACGATCTTCGATTTTTCGATTTCGATTTATGTTATTATCGTACAATCTACCGATCTGAAGAGAAACGTAGATCGATACAGGAACGAAGCGCGCGAATGAAGTCTTTTCGCTCGATCCGAATTCCTAACTAGAGGAACTACGATTTACGTATCGCGTGCAAATTTCTCTAGTGGTGATGGATGGGAGTTGAACTCGAATTTAGTGCATGGAAGTCCGAGCCTCTATTCACCATACTACCGAAGTTTCTCGCGCAAAGTTAGTTTGAAGTCACTGTGGATTTTAGAGGATTAAGCCAACCGATAACTTACTCGTATTTTTCGAGGTACGGTTAATAAAATTATTATCTCTCTACTTCGACAAAGTAAAGGTGCGACGAAAGAATCGCGGAAAATGTACACCGAAGACTCGATTAATTTTCATAACAAAATGCACAAAACTTGCTCGCAAAAATCATGAAATGGCAAGAGCCGTTTCGCCACTTCGGTCCTTTACCGTTTCGCACACCCCGGAGTTTTTAATTTATCTCTGCAATCAAGCGCAACGTACCTAAAATCAATCGATATCGCGCATCGAAATCCTCGTAATTCCTTTCTCCTCTTGCCACGCTACTTCCAACATATGTCTCATCGAAGCTTCTTTTTTTTTGCCCAGTATTCACATTTATCCCCCCCCTCCCCCTAACCCTCTCCCACACACACACACACACACACACACACACCAATTGCACCGCAGACGCATATTTTGCGCTGCTGGAACGAGAGAATCGAAAGTTATCGGCGATTATCCGTGTCTAACTGGAAATATTGAAACACATCCCGGTGCGTGGCTCTGTCGACGATTAATCACAAGTCCGGACTGGTCATCGGCCAATCTCTCTCTTTTTCTCCCCACCCCCTCGCTCATTCGCGTACGCCTTCTCGCTCCTTCGCGCTCTCTCGCTCGCTCTCTCATTCGCTTACTCGCACACACGGGCGCTCGCCTCTGCCCTCACTCTCTCCCTCTCTCTCTCTCTTTCATTCCGTCTCCCTCTCATTTTTCGACGGCACGTAAATCATCGGCGCTTTTTCGGCGGCGTCCTTTTCATCCCGGACTGGCGGTCGCTCGATAGGCGTCTCGCTGTTTCGCGGGTATCGAGGCGTCCCGAAATAATGCAAGCACGCGAACAATGCGAATTGGGAATAACCTAGGGATAAATCAGCACCACCGTGGGTCCCTTAAAATTTCACCCGTGCCGAAATTCACGGTGGAATTGGAGGATAAATTTCCACGAGGGACGCGCCAGTTTACTTCCTGCTGTCGTCGGACCGATGGCTTTCGAGTTTTACGAGGATTTTCCGCCCTCGTTCCTCCATTTCCTCGCGAATCTCCAAAGTAACGGAGTTTTTTTTTTTCGAAAGGATTGAAAATTGTCGCGCAACCTACTTTCTCATTAGCGTTGCATACCTTAGAATTAGGGACTTGGAAATTATTCGACACACTGCTTCCATACGTACCCTCGGAATCGTTAATTTGTTTCGTAACCGCTGAAGGGGAGCGAGGAGAAGGTGGAATACGACTGTGGAGGTACCAAGTGGTGAAGACGGGCTAAACCTGATATATCGACTTTACGATCGACGTATGTCCGATTTACGAACCGTGCAGAAACTTTTGATTACAGTCGTATAGGAATAGGGGAATATAATATTACGGAACCTAATATAAATTATTGGCATTATAAGGAGATGGAAAATGAGGATGTAGACGTTAAACATTGAAAAAATATCCTTCGAGGAGAAACTTTTGCGTCCGAATTGTTTCGTACGCTTTGTAGCGTTAACCGTTTCGCCAATTGTTCAAACGCGAAATAGTTTTTGTCCGTGCAAAGTTTTTATTTGAAATGTATAAGATTGTATTGCACATTTTTTCACATCTATCGTAACATCGTACCCAAATATTTCACAACATCGAATAATATTTGGGTGTAGAAGGTCGACGAAAAGAAGTCGCGTATTCGGAGGAACTTTGAATTTATTGCTCGGTAATTCTCAGCTTTATATACAATGCGCGTACTTAACGAATATGTCCAAGTAAATTTTACAAAGTTTCGCGGCTATCAGCTCGCTATCCCTCGCGATCTCGAGAGTATACTCCGATCGCGAGGAATACCGATTGCCCGGGTCTCACCACGTGGAGGTTGCCGCGACCAGAGACCCCCCACCCATCCCTCCATTCTACGCGCGCACTCATTCCTTAACCAAACTAAACTCACTCGCTCCGTCTTACGAGAATACGCTAAGCACTCGATCCATTCCGTCGTTCGTACAGCTTTCAACGCGTAAGCAGTGACAAAACGATGAAAAAGTGGTGAGAAGAGAGATGAGAGGAGAAGAGCGCGGCGCGACGAATTCTTACCGCGAGCACCAGTAGTTCTCACGAACGCGAGCGGGTCCGACGGCGACCGAGAGAGGCCACGGCTGAGAGCGGTAAACCAGGCGAAGCGCACGCTGGGTCAG